>JBBBDQ010001269.1:140000-260000 GCA_037127315.1 Ascarosepion bandense | reverse complement strand
TGATATTTAATACCAGTAAAAACCCTCCATCTACATAAGTTATGCCGATGATATCTCATCGTAGTTAATATCTTAGATGAAATACAAAAAATAGCAAAAATCTTCCAAAATTCTGCGTTCTTCAACTGACATATGAACTTAACAGTAAAATTCCTTTTCTTGGTGTATTAATAGAAACCAATAATTATACATATTTACTAACTCTACAAAGAAAAAAATCACAAGTATATACACGTACATTCTCAAGGACAAACGTGAGTATCCTAAATATTACAAAACAGCTATTGCACAAAACGTATTATTATTAATTTAAAATCATGATTATAAAACAAATATAATTTTATTACAATACCAAAGGTGTTGAAAACAGAATTATATAAAGATCATTTAAATTGAAGTTAACTTGAGGTGATAAATACCGTGCAAAGCGAGGGACCGGATGTTTGCTCCCTCACGACAAAAAAAGCAAATTACCAAAACTCGTCGGTGCGCACTCCGGATCCACGCAGATGTTCCGGTTGAAAGCTAAAAATTAATTAAATATTAAATTCCAGTTCGCGAGCCTACGCGAATTTTATTTATCGGCCAATGAGAAGCCCAGAATCAAATACGGATGTGAATTCCGAAATTATCTGATGCGATCGAAAAGACGAAATAAAGAGCCGATACTGAAAGCATCGCCAGACAGACAGACAGACCCAGATAGGCTGATACAGACAGACTGAAGGGGGACTAGTGTAATTAGTATCTCCCTTGACCGAAGTCAAGCGAATTACTACGCTCACCTTCCTTACTTATCATCTTAACTTTTGCTGACTCAAAACTACTTACTGACCAAAGAAGCGGATGCATCAAAGATATTGCTAACTTACAACGCTCCAACATAACTAAGCATTAATTCTCTTTTCAGCATTTTATTGCCATGAACATTTTAACGTCCGTTGGACCCATACTTAAAGGATTACTTTAATTTTAAAAACCTTAATTGATATGCTTATATATAAAATGTTAGTTTACAAACTCAATTTGCCTTTCTTGGTTTATCACCTTTTTATGACTTATAGTGGGCTAATCTACGACGAGACCAAATTCAATTAATCTACTTTAACATCTAACTACTCTCAACTAGAACGGATAACCCACTATAACCTCATTTAGATAAAAACGTCATAGAGTTAACAGGACATATATAAAGCAATTAAATACAAATAAATTCTACACCACATAAAAAACATCAAAAAACAAAAATAATCAACGCCAACATTCATTGGCCAAAAAAGAAAAAAATCAATTTTAAATAGTAGCAGAATGATTATAAAGAGAGAAAACATTAGAAAAATGCACTCACTGAACTTTGATATCGTCTTGAACGAAATAACACAGATCAGTTGAGTTTTAAGTTTCTCTACATTAATTCTATTAACTTTTTAGCGGTAGCTTAGATTTTGAGTAATTTGTAACCAAAATGTATTTGCTTCAACTTTCGCCAGTAAACAAGTAAAGAACAGCTATTAATACTAAAAGCTATTACAATTTAACTCTCTCTCTCTCTCTCTCTCTCTCTTTCTCTTTCTATATATTCTCTTTCTATATATATATTGATTCCATAAGAGCCCAAATAGGTTTGTACGCCGATGACACCACAGTTTACTCTCGCCTCCTACAAAAATCTGGTGTAGGCGTCAAAGCTAACCTCGCAGCCGAGATTGAAAAAGACCTCCAATCCATATTGGACTGGGGTAAGAAATGGTTAGTGAATTTTAATGCTTCTAAAACGAATTAACTATCATCGACAATCTCACCTACCTCCCATTAGCATGGACCAGGCTGCGCCTCCTTGGTCTCACACTTTCAGCGGACCTCAAATGGAATGACTATATCGAATCCATTGCTAAATCCGCTGCTATGAAAGTCGGTTCTCTGTGTAGGGCCCGGAAGTTTTTTCCGTCTAAATCTATCCTGCACATTTACAAATCTACCATCCGCCCGTGCATTGAATACTGCTGCCATATCTGGTCGGGTGCCCCTGCTGTTCTCCTCGGGCTTCTCGATAAGGTTCAGAGGAGGGTCTGTAATGTGATAGATACCGACTTGGCAGACCGCCTGCAGTCTCTCTCCCACCGGCGAGACGTGGCTTCGCTGTGTCTCTTCTATAAATACTTTCACGGCTTCTGCTCCGATGAACTTAGATCACTGGTGCCCCCTAAATACGAATTTGCACGAGATACTAGATTAGCAACTAGATCCCACCCTTTTACAGTGAAACCGATAAAATGCAGCCGTAACTTCTACTCCAACAGTTTCTTTCCTCGCACTTCCCGATTGTGGAATTCTCTTCCAAACGATTGCTTCCCCGACGGCTACAATCTCCAGGAGTTTAAATGTAAGGTCAATAGACACCTCCTAACACACTAACCTGCTCCCATTCTATCAAACACTCCTCCCATCTGCCCGACACTCATCCTCGCTATCCTTACTCATCTATCACCTTTCTCCTGACATTCCCTATGTCTATCCACTCCTTCTCTTTACCTTCCCCTATGTAGCCCCATGCGCAATAGTGGCAGTGGAATGCCTTGCTTGGGGTGAGATGATTAAAAAAAAAAAAAAATAAAAAAATAAAGACGAAATCAAAAAACGATCTTACACACGCACAAACATACATAAACACACACACACACACTTCAAATTCAAAAAGTATCGCCAAAGCAATAAAAAGAACTAGATGACCGATAGAAAAAAAAAATTAGAAAAAATACAGACCAATTTCGCAAGTCACTGAAAAATTCCTACATAACGAAGGCGCCTCTAAGATAAACTTAACGTGCTAAAGGAAAAAAAGCTACACACAATCACTTCAACTTGGTGGTCAGCACTTGATTCATTTATTTATTTAATTATCTGTTTATCCATTTATACAGATGCTGATGAGAAAAACCGCGAATCCCACAAACATTTCAACCGGGTAGCCAACACTTGATTTACGGATTTACTTACTTCTTCCCTTATTTATAATCAACACCTTGGCCATTAGAAAGGAAAGGAACACGATATGTAAAGTTACAAGTTTATTCTCCTGAAGAGAGTCAACTTCAGACTAGAAACACGTGTAGCGTCACAAATACCATTATGGGCACTTAATGTATCATAACATGTATAATAAATAAATATACACTTTAAACCAAACGCTCACGGCTACTCACACTTTTTATTATATATATATATATATATATATATATATATATATATATATATATATATTAATCAACATTTAGGCACTGATAGAAGTTTCATGCATTATGCATTATGTCAATATTCTGCACTGATCATTTTTCGATTTGAATTAGGTATTAACGTTCCGTACGCTAAGGTCGGTATAAACAGTAAACCGCGTGTGAAAGTATTTTTATTTATTAAACGTATAATTTAGTTAGGTAATTCCAAAGCCCAAAAATGGAATAAGATATTAAAATTGTGCAAGGAAAGAATTGTATATCAGGGTCCGATATCATTTATATCACGTTTTAGTGGACGAAACTAGTTTGCTTGTATTGGGGACAAAACGTTTCATTGGGTATATCTTTTAAAGAATAAAAAATAAAAACATTTTATTCTGTGATACCACATTGAGCACTGTTGCATTAACACCTGATTAATACACATATACTAATGTGTATCTGCGCGAAAACATATATACATATATACATATATATCTCATTTTACAGCAAAGCTTTTTTTATTTTTTTATTTTTTTTGTTTTTAACATTTTGTGTTTTTATTTTTACTTTTATAATTATTATATTTATAGGTACTTTTTAAGTTTCTTTTTTCCTAGTTTTTTATAGAATGTGTATTATTATTATTATTCCCCTTATTATTATTAACGTTTAAGAGAAATTTTGTTTGATACACACACACACACACACACACACACACATATATATATATATATATATATATATATATATATATATATATATATATATATATCAGTGACTGGCGTGTGTATACACTGCTTATATACAACACGTTAAAATTTCCTTTCTCTGATGCCATGTGTCTATGGCTTAGGGAGTAGCGACTCCGACTGACACCAAATCAAGTGGATGTGTCGAGCGAAACAGGCTTGTATGTGGATGACTAATATATTATGCTCTCATTACGATTGAGCTCTCTAGAGATGAAAATTTTAAAAACAGTTTCCTTTCCGCGATATATGCGTGACTCTTCAGAAATATATATGTATATATTCTTACGGATTTTTATTCTTTATTACTATAATTGTTTTATTATTATTGCGTCTTAATTGCATTATTATTATTTAAGATTATATTTTTTATTTAGATTTTCTTACTAGAAATTATTTATTTAACTTTATTTAAAATAAATTACTACTAGTTGTTATCCTGTAATTTATATTAGGATGTATGATTTATGATTTATTTTTCACCACAAATATACCCCATAGTCGGTATATTTTAATTTAAGAGGAAATCCCATGTCGCGTTTCTAGGAATGAATATTAAGGTAATATACCTAGATTTGATGTAAGAAGTTTATTTTAAATATATACGTTCTAATATTTTTCTCTTTTCTTTTATTTATTTTCCCCTTCCCTTTTTTAGGTTTATCTTCCTAACGTTTTATTTGTATTTTTTAATGATTTAATTATTTTAACCGAATATTTTATGAATTAATATGAACTTTTGCGATACTTGTAACAGTAGCTTTTTTTCAAATTCTATTGAAATTATGTTGTACAATTTAATTTTGTACTGTAAATATACCCCATTATATTTTAAATTAAATTTCAATGTCAAATTTTTACAAGTATGTTAATGGTATATTAAAGCTAAATTTTCCACGTCAGGTTAATATTAGTTTAGAGCAAAAGTTTTTATATTTCTTATTTTTATTTTTTATTTTTTTATAATTATTATATTTATAGATATTTTGTAATTTCTTTTGTCTTCTTTTTTGATAGAATGAATATTCTTATTATTATGTCATTTTTCATCATATTTCGATTTCTGCTTTGGTCTCACTACCAACCAAGTCTGCGGGGAGACCTAAGGCAGGTAGTGGTGTGTTGTTATGGCTCCATTTCATGTTTTTCTATCTTCCCTATCATCCCCAGCATTACATAGATAAAGTTTTCCTTAGTGTGTGGGCTGTACTTAATAAGACAATTTTTTGTATATCTGTTAAGCTGGGGTTTCCAGGGATTCTTTCAATGTGTTGTTTTGTTCCATTTTTTATCATTCCAAGTGCACCTACTATCACTGGCACAACTCTTGTTTTCAATTTCCACATTTTTTCTATTTCAATTTCCAGGTCTTTATATTTTGACAGTTTTTCAAATTCCTTTATTGCTATGTTACAATCCGCTGGACAAGCCATATCAATTAATAGACAAGTTTTCTCCTTCTGGTTTTTAACAATAATGTTTGGCCTGTTTGCTTCAATTTTTCTGTCTGTGTAGATGGTGTAATCCCATAGAATGGTTACATCTTCTATTTCTGTAACCGGTGCTGGGTGATGTTCATACCAGTGTTTGTTTACAGCTTTTCCATAATGTTTGCACATTGCCCAATGTAAATATTGCCCAAATCTATCGTGGCGATTTTTATATTCGTTTGGGGCAAGCACAGAACAGCCTGAGATTAGGTGGTCTATTGTTTCTTGGTGTTTATCACAAAACCTGCATTTTGGATCCATATTATTATGCATAATATTTGCCTGAAAGTTTCTCGTGAAAAGAATTTGGTCTTGTGCTGCAAGTATAAATCCTTCAGTTTCAGACTTTAATCCAGATGCACGTAACCATCGATGAGTATTAACTTTGTCAACATTGGATTTATTGGCACGTACTGGATATTGGCCATGCAGAGGTTTGTCTTGCCAGCGCTGTTTCATCTTTTCAAGAGCTTTATCTTTGGCTTTCATTTTCATATTTTTTGCCGCAATAGTTGGTTCTTGGCTTCTGTTTTGCTTTTCTACAGAATCTACTAACTGCAAATCTTGTTTGTATTTACTGCCTTCTTTTATTATTGAATATTTTTTCTTTCTTTCTTCATGTTGCCTTACTAATTGTATCATCCAATCCTTTGTTGTTTCTATGTATGTTAGTAAGCCAATAGTTGTTGTCTTGTATGACAATTCCAGCTGAATAAGACCCCTTCCACCTTCTTTACGGGGTATGTATAGACGGTCTACATCAGCCTTTGGATGATGCATCTTATGCTTAGAAAGAAGCTTTCTTGTTTTAGCATCCATTCGCCTGATGTCGTTTAGAGTCCATTATTATTATTATTATTATTATTATTATTATTATTATTATTATTACGTCTTAAAGAAATTTTGTTTGATACATACATACATATATATAGATACATATATGTATAAATACATGTATATATATGTGTCTATGTACATATGTGTATGCATACATATATTTGTTATCTCTTTATTGTTTTTTGTTATTATTATTATTTTTATTATTATTATTATTATCTATTATTAGTATTGCTAGTATTTAAGATATTTTTAAGACTGTATTTTAATAATTTATATTTTCTTATTAGGTGTTATTATTTTAACTGTAGTTAGAATAAATTACTACTAGCGGTTATAATGTAATTTATGTTAGGATGTATGATTTATGGTTTATTTTTCACCATAAATCTTCCCTATCGTCGGTATATTTTAATTTAAGGGTAAATCCCGTGTCGTGTTTCTAAGAATGAATATGAGTATTATATACGTCGGTTTTGATCTGCGTTATTTTTAATTATTTTAAAATCCGTTCTATTGTAATTTTTTTCCTTTTCCTTTCCTTCTTTTTGTGTATTTCCCCCTTTTTTAGGTTTATCTAATATTTCCTGCTTCTATATTTATAATTTTTTAATTTTAGTATTTTTAAATATTTTAACAATATATTTTTTAAATTAGCATTATTTTTTTAAAATAATAGTAAGAGTAGTTATTTTTTTCAAATTGTATTAAAATTATGATGTACAATTTTTTTTTGTACCGTAAATATATCCCAGTATATTTGAAATTAAATTTCATAGTTAACATTTTCCAGGTTTTTCTAAGAGAACAGTCAGGTGGCTTAAGACGCGATAACGATAAATTGAGTCGACATTTATTTCTTGTGATACTGTATTTCTTTTTATTGTACCTCTTTGTCCTTTCTTTTTCTCTTCTTGCTTTCCATTCAGTTTTTTCTGTTCCCCCTTTTTTTCTTTTTTCTTTTTTCTCTTTTCTTTTTTTTTCTTTTTTCTCTTCTTTACATTAATCAGTCTTCTATCTTTTCTTTATGCTTGCTTTTCTTTTCTTTGTGATTCTTTTTGAATGAGCGAGAAATTTTCGTAAATAACCGTTACAAAAGTCTATTCTAATATGGACATGTGAGCTTCTATATAAAATAAAAGAAAAGAAAATAATTTTTTGGAAGGGCGATATTTTGAGGACCAACTGTTGTACCATTTGTGTCTGACGAGCCACGGGAATAACATCAGGACGCGGTGAAATATGTATTACCCACTGTAATAATGTAAAATCTTTTATAAAAAAATATATATATATACATATATATACATATTTACATCAATACCGACTATATATGTGTGTTTGTGAGTGTGTGCATATTTCTGGACACACAAACACACACACACGCACACACACACACACACACACATATATATATATATATATATATATATATATGTTCGGAAGATCAGATGATTACGGTACTTTGTTTCAAAATTTCGCTATTTTCAGACGTTTTATATTAACTGATCATACAACACTATTTCAAACGTATAACAAGATCTTTCAAGACGCATAACCGGAAGTTTAAAATAAGGGAGTCGTTGGTCAAGAGATCGAAATAATATTGGAAACACTTTCATCCGAGTTTGTACGAGCCCAAAATATATTTTCTAACGTTTTTACATCCAGGTGTTAATTCGGACTTTTCATTTAGCAACCATTCTCGTCGTGGAGATTATACTATGACTAAATTCTCATCTTGGCGCAATCTCCAGACATCACCACTGTTGAAAGGTCTGGACGTTTTTAATATAAAGGCATTTACAATTTTTCTTTTTAATTTTTACACGCAGATGGCCAGATTGGTAAAATTTATTATGCCCTTTAGATCGAATTATAATTGTACCAGTGTTTTTTAATATTCCCTTCAGTACATCTTGCATATATTTATGAAAAATCGGCTTTATTTCCAAATTAGAATATTTAAAAGATCTACATGGTAATATTTTGTAATAAATAGTGACACGCATAAGTATTGGATACATGTTATTTTCTGTTATAACTCTAGTTTATGTTCGCCATTTTGCCTGATATTTGGTAAGTAATATCTCGTAAAGTTTTTTGTGGAAGGAAAACTAAAAACTCATGGCTGAATCCATTTTTTTATCAAAATTCAAAATTACCCTAAGCAAAATTATTGGATACATCAATTTAACATTTTGTTGCGTAGCCTCTTTTTTGTTTCACTGCTTCCATTTGTTTTCTATATTTGGCCACAATTTTTCTCCACTGATCCACCGTTACTTTACCAACATTCTTTCTTGCATAATTCCTGTAATTGCTTGATATTTTGTAGATTCTTCTTATGAACTTTAACCTTCAAAGTATTCCCCAAATTCTCAATTGGATTCAAGTCAGGAGACTGACTTGTCCAATTGAGAGAACTAATACCATTATTTTCAAACCATTCCTTTGTAAGTTTTGCGGTATGTTTGGAATCATTGTCGTGTTGAAGCACGAAATCCCAACCATGTCCTAAAGAAGTTTCAAATTTCTGAAGTTTCTTCTCTAGAATCTCCATGTACATGCTACCATTCATTCTACCATGGATAACTTGTAACTCACAAGTGCCTTGGATGAAAAGCATCTCCACGTCATAATGGAACCACCTTCAAAATTAACTGTAGGGATGGTATTGTGCTTGTTGAAGGCAGTGCCATTTTCTCGCCAAGCACTGTGTTAATTTCAAATAGTTCAACGTTTGTTTTATCCACCCAGATTACCTTTTCCCAAAACTGCATACCTTTCTTTTCATAAATTTCGACAAACTTTATTCGGTCTTTGACATGTTTGGTTTTCAGTAAAGGCCCTTTTATTAGTGATCTTGAATGAATGCCTGTACGATATAGAGCTGTGCTAATGGTAGATCAGTCTAAACTTCAGAACAAAAAAGGAAGGGGTTTCTTTGCAGATTTTTACTGATCCATTTATATTTCTCGGTCTTCCATTTGTTGGAAGGTTTGCTGTACCATCGCCATACTTCTTATACTTTCTGATGATATTTCCTACTGTTTTGTGCTAGATTCATTTCTTTGCTAATTTCTTGGTAACCCTTTCCTCCTTTGTGACGTTCAATGATTCTATCTTGCATATCTCTGGATAATTCTTTAGTTTTGCCAGTTTGATTCTTGAATTGCAGAATGCACATCAAAGAGTCAGATGATTAGCAGCACTATCTTGTAAGCAATTCTGTGCTTGTCGGATTGGTCAGAGATAACATTGCAAAACTATCAAAAATTTGAATATTTAAAGTCTTTTAGAATACAAAGTTTCGATTGGAAATTTGAAAAAGTGTCATGTATCTAATACATAAAAGTTGTTGTTTATTTGAAGATTGAAAGGGGCGAAAGACAAGGATGCGTCTTTTCACCGGATCTATTCAATTTTTACAGCGAGATTATTCTCAGATCCCTAGAAGTTATTCCAGGATTCGTCATCGGAGGCCACAATTTAAACAATATAAGGTACGCATTTTTTACAAACTATGTGACCCAAAGACTGCCACTGATTTTCTCTATTTCTAAACAAACGATATATTTTGTATTCTTGTTGAGTGAAATCTTTCTTGCATTTCATATTTAAGCCTATGTTGTGACATATATTTGCACAACTGCGTTCGCTTCGTTATTTTCTCTCCTTCAATATGTCTAGTGAATGTCAAATGGTTACAAACTGTGTTTTTTTAATCGTTTAACCCCGAGCAAGGCGTTCCACTGACACTATTGCGCAGGGGTTTACATAGTGGGGAAAATGATGAGAATTGATGGTTAGATATAGAAAATGTCAGAAGGAGGGTGATAGACGGGTAAGGATACCGAGAATAAGGGTTGGGTAGATGGTGAGAGTGTTTGAGAGAATAGTTGCAAGTTAGTGTGATAGGAGGTGTCTATTGACCTTACATTTAAACTCCTGGAGATTGTGGCTGTCGAGGAAGCAGGCATGTGGAAAGGAATTCCACAGGCGGGAAGCGCGAGAAAAAAGCAGTTCCAAAAGATACTCACTGTTACTTTCTGATCCGAAACAAAAAATTGCATTTTTCATTCCTGTTGCCGAGAAATCCGCTTCATCTTTCAAAATTTAGCCAATGTTGTTATAGTGGGGTATCCGTTATAGTGAAGTGTATGTGTGTTGAAACAGATTAGTTTGATTTGGCCTTGTTAGTAGAGTCTTCTTCTTCTTCATTTTGCCCTATCCTTTCATGACTTAGGCAATCATCTCCCTATCCCTGGTGGCGCCTGCAGCTTCTTCTCTCGCACTTCCAGCCTGTGGAAGTCGCTCCCATATTCTTGCTGTCCTGACGGCTACAACCTCCAGAAATGTAAATGCAATGTCAATCCTCATCTACTAACCACTTGACTCTAGCCCTTCCCACCCAGTATATCCTCCCCTTTCTCTCCCCCTTGCAACTGTCATTACACCTGCATTTTCATCTTTCTATTGCTTCTTTCTAATTGGTTTGTAATCCTCTTCTCCCTCCTCTAATTAATTTTCTTTCAGTTATGTAGCCCCCCACCCCCACACATCAGTGGCATTTACACCTTGACCGGGGTGAAATGATTAAAAAAAACATATATATATATATATATATATCAATTAAAGTTTTCACAAATAAAATAATGTCTTTTTTTTTTGGTACAAGGTCGTTAAAAATGTTCATAGTAGTAATTGCTGAAAGAGTTTATGCGCACGTATGTGTGTGTATGTTTAGGAGTGTCTCTTTGAAGTCTTCGCTCAGTTTTTAGGGTAGATTGGTGAAGGATGAAGAAAAAAGAAGATGAGAGAGAAAAAGAGGCAATGATAATACGATCGCTTGACGTTTGTCAACAGACGCGTTAATTATGCTCGTATTTTCTCTGCTGAGACCGTCTTCTTGTCTCGTCGTTTTTTGGGGGTTTTTTTCCGTTTTCTGGGGCTCCAAACAGGTCATTTGGGAATTCAGACCCGGATGTAATTGTGGGCTTCAGATTGGACGACAAACAAACTTTGCGTCGGCTCGCGAAAAGGGTCAGTTAAAGGAATTTGGTATTATTTTATAATTAAAGATTATTTGAATTCTTGTTGGGTTTTTTTTTTGGTGTTTCCTAGTTTACTATTTGCCGAAAACATTTTGCATCGAGGTGTGAAATTTTGCGAGTTTTGGGTGCAAAATTTGTACATTCTAGAAAATTCTTTTTTCTCCTTTTCTTTTAACAAAATCAATGAGTTAAATTTGAATTTTAAATTTTGAATTTGTTTTGTTCACTACATTGTCACATCCATTTGTAAAACGATGTTAGCAACTTTACACAGCTTTTTATTTTCTTCAGTATGTCTAGTGAATGTCAAATGGTTTCAGGTTTTTACAAACTAAGTGCAGCAAAGATATTCACTGATGCCTTCTGATCCTAAACAAAATATTGCATTTTCATTTTTGTTGCCGAGAAATCCGCTTTAACTTTCAAATTTCAGACAATGTTGTCACACTCATTTGTAAAACGATGTTAGCAACCTTACACGGCTATTTATTTTCTTCAGTGAACGTCAAATGTTTCCAGTCTTTCTTACGAAATAAGTGAACCAGAGATTCCTACTGATTTCTTCTGATCGTAAGTCAAAATTTCTTTTTCGTTCCTCTTGGCGTGAAATCCGCTTCGTCTTACATATTTCAGTCTGTGGTGACATTCATTTGCTCAAACATCTTAGCTAACTTACATGGTATTTTTATTCATTCAGTATGTCCAGTTGTGGTGCGGTAGATATCGACTCGGAGCGACAAATTGGGGAGCCGAGTTCGAATTCCAGTTGAATTCATTGCATTCACTTACGCACATATACCCTTGGGAAAGGTATTAATCCGTCTCTTCATTACAGTCATGGGTTAAATAACAGGACAGATTGGGTTCTATAGCCTTGGCAGGCAACCAATCTACCGTAGAAAGCAATGGCAACCTACTGTGGATAATCTTCTGCGCAGTCAGTCATGTCTCTTTAGAGACATGATCGCCCAAGCGTGTATCACGTATGGCACTTCACTGACTGATGTCCAGTGAATATCAGTTTTCCTTACAAACTATGTCTCAGAGATTCTCACTGAATAATTCTGATCCCAAAGAAACAATTTCATTTTCATTCCTGTTGCCAAAAAATCCGCTGCGATTTGCTTATTTCAATCTTTGTTTTGATTTCCATTTAAACAAATATTTCACCTAATTTACTCGTTAATTTCTTTCATTTTTTATGTCTGGTGGATTTCAAATGCTTCCAGTCTTTCTAAATGATGTGTGTCCCAAATATTCTTACTGAATTCTGATCTGAAACCAAAGAGTTCATTTTCCTAAATGTGACCGTGAAATCCGATTCGTCTATCTAAACTTATTTATAAATGGAACATCGTCTGTGTGTGTGTGTGTGTGTGTGTGTGTGTGTGTGTGTCCGTTACCTATAGACTCCAAAACGGCTAAACTGATTTTCTTGAAAATTTACACAGTTGTACTATAAGCGTCTGCGAGTGTTCTTAGGTAGGTTTTGTGTCGAGTAACCCCGATAAATATCGAAAATCGATAATCGAAAAATCGGGTTATAGAAGGTGTGGTCCGATTTTAATCAAATTTGCTACATCATAGACAAAGACATTCAAAAGTTTCAAGGTTTCAGTTCTTACAATAGTGCAGAAAATCGATAATATATGTACATGAAAGGCAAGATGCTTGTGTGTGTGTCGGCTTATCTGCCTATATGTCTGTATTTTTTTCAGCCTTTTTATTTTAGATTGTGGATCGGGTTTGGCTGTAAGTAGGTATAATTGTAGTTCTTAGTCTCAACCATGATACCATTTACTCAGAGGACTTATCTGGCGTTCAAAATTCAGTTGTGTAAAAGCATGTCACAATATAGGCTGAAATATGAAAGACAAAGCGGATTTTACGGCAACAAGAATGAAAATATTTTTTTTTATTTATGATCAGGAGGAATCAATAGAAATCTCTAGGATACAAAAACTGGAAGCATTTGACATCCACTTGACATACAGAAGAAATGAAAATGCCACGTATGTTGACTAATGTGGTTGAGAAAATGGATGTCACAACACAGCCTTATATATGACTGGCAGTTGCTCGGGTGTAATGAAAACTTTAAAACTAATCCATGGTCCTGGAGCTCAGACTCTGGACGTTGGCACGAAAGACTAAAAAGCAATAGTTGTTTCCATTTAAAGCGAAACCATAGACTGAAAGAAAAATGAATGGATGTAAGCCAAAATTTGATTTCCTGGTATCGATATCAAATAAGTTTTTTTTGTCGTTCCTTGTATATATATATATATATATATATATATATAATAAATTTTATGCACTATTATAAGAACTGCAACCTTGAAACTTTTGAATATCGTTTCTTATGTCTTTGTCTATGAGTGTATCCAGTTCGAATAAAATCGGACCACTCCTTCCATAATCTGATTTTTCGATTATCGATCTTCGATATTTATCGGGGTTACCTCAACACAAAACCTAGCTAAGAACACTCGCGGACGCTTATAGTAAAACTTTCTAAATCTTCAATTTCGGAGTTTATAGTTAAGGGACAAACACACATACACGCACACATACACGCACTCAAACGAAGTTCCATTTACACATTAGTTTAGATATTTCGGCCTATTCTTTGAAATCCATTTAAGCTATAAAGTTACCTATTATATTCGGTACTTTTCAGCAGGTTCAGAAAATTTCAAATGCTTCCTGTCATTCTTAAAAGCGATGTTTTTAAGAGATTTCTGAATATTTCTGATTCTAAACAAATACATTCTTCTTCATTCCTGTTACCGTGAAATCAGTTTCGTCTTTCATATTACAGCCTATCTTGTGACATCGATTGCAAAACTATATCAGTACGTAAACCTTTTTTTATTTCCTTCATCATGCCCAGTCTTCCTTACAAAAAACGATTCCCAAGACATACTACTGATACCTCCTGATCCTAAGGAAACAGCTTCTTTTTCATTCCTTTTGCCGTGATATCCGCTTCGTCTTTTATATTCCAGGCTATGTTGAGACATTCATTTGCTCAACCATGTTTGCTAAATTACTCTGTATTTTCTTCCCTTTATAACGTCCAGTGAATATCAAATAATTCCTGTTTTCCCAAAACACTATGTGCCGCAGAGATTTTTATTGATTCCTTCTGATCCAAAATAAAATCTTTTTTTTATCCCTGTTCTTAGCCTCAGCCATGATACCATTTATTCAGAGGACTTATTTCAAAATTCAGTTTACGACGAAAAAAAAAACCCACTGGATATCGATACCAGGAAATCAAAATTTGACTTACATCCATTCATTTTTCTTTCAGTCTACGGTTTTGCTGCTTTAACTGGAAACCACTATTCCTTTTTAGTCTTTCGGGCCAGCGTCCAAAGAGTCTGAGCTCCAGGACCATGGATTAGATATTTCAGCCTATATTGTGACATGCTTTTACACAACCATGTTGGCTACTATATTCGACATTATCTCTCTTCAGTATGTCAATAAAATGTTAAATGCTTCCCGTCTTTCTTAAAAGTTATCTTTTCAAGAGATTTCTGCTGATTATTTCTGATCCTAAACAAAAAAATATTCTTCATTCCTGTCGCCGTGAAAACAATTTCGTCTTTCATTTCCAGCCTATGTTCAAACGTTCATTTGCTAAATTAATCTGTATTGCTTCCCTTTTTTACGTCCAGTGAATATCAAATAATTCCTGTCTTCCCAAAACACTATGTGCCGCAGAGATTTTCACTGATTCCTTCTGATCCAAAACACAATCTTTTTTTTTTTCATCCCTGTTCTCGTGAAATTCGCTTTGATTTTCATTATTCAGCCTTTGTTTTGATGTCCATTTGCACAGTCATATTAACTACATTACGTGATATTTTCTTTCATTCACACGTCTGGTGAGTGTCAAATATTGCCTATCTTTCTTCCAAGCCATGTATCCCATAGATTTTCACCTAGTTCTTCTGATTCGAAACAAAATATTCATTCTTTATTCCAGTTACCGAGAAATCAGTTTTGTCTTTCATATTTCGGCCTATGCTTTGAAATCCATTTGATCAATAAATTTATCTTACTCGGTACTTTCTATCCTTCAGTAGGTCCAGTAAATGTCAAATGCTTCCTGTCTTTCTTACAAATTATATATCCCGAAGATTTCCATTGGTTTCCACTCATCCAACACAGACAATTTACTATTCTTGAGGCTGTGAAATCAGTTTCGTCTTTCAAATTTCAGTCTATGAAGTGACATATATTTGCTCAAATCTCTCCAGTGAATGTCAAAATCTTCCGTTCTTTCTTACGAATTATGTGTCCGATATATTTCAACTGACGTTTCTGATTTTAAACAATGAAATTTTTATAATGCCTGTTGCCTTAAGGTCCGCTTCATCAGTGATATTTCAGCCTATAATGTGACATCCATTGTGAGAAACATGTTAGCTAGATTACTCGGTATTTTCCTTCTTTCAGAATGTCCAGTGAATGTCAAGTACATTTATTTATTTTTTACAATCTCTCCAAGAGATTCTCATTAATTCCTAACTGATTCTAAACTATTTTTTTTATTCCTGTTGTTGTGGGTTCCGCTTTTTCTTTTATATTTCAGCCTATATTGTGACACCAAGTTGCTCAACCATGTTCGCTACATTACTCAATTCTTTTGTTTTATTCAGTATGGTCTGGAAATGTTAAACGCTTTCTTTCTTTCTTTACAAACTATGTGTCAAAGAGATTTCCACATATTTTCTCTGTTTCTAAACAAACGTTTTTTTTCATTTCTCTTGCCGTGAGATCCACTTTGTCTTTCATATGTCAGCATAAGTTGTAGCATCAATTTGTTCAGCTAAGTTATCTACCTAACTAGGTATATTCTTTAATTAATTATGTCCAGTAGATGTTAAATGCTTCCTGTCTTCATTGTTAGCTATGTATTCCAGAGATTTCTACTGATTCTTTCTGATTCTAAACCAAAAAATTCTTTTTCATTCATGTTGCCGTGAAGTCCTCTACGTCTTTCATATTTCAGCCTATGTTGTGACTTCCATTTGCTTAATATCGTTTACTACTTTACTCGGTATTTCTTTCATTCAGTAGGTTCCGTTAATATCAAATATTTCCTGTCTTTCCAACAAACTATGTGTCCCAGAGATTTCTATTATTTGCTTTTTACCTCAAACAACATTTTTTTTTTATTTAAGTTGCCTTGGCATCAGTTTTGTCTGTCAAATTTCAATCCATGATGTGACATATATTTGCTCAATCATGTTATCTAACTTACTCGGTGTTTTCTTTTGTTCACAATATCCAGTTAATATCAAATGTTTCGTGCCTTTTTTACTAACTATGTGTCCGAAATATTTCCCCCTGATTTTTCCGATTCTAAAGAAACAATTTCGTTTTCAGTCTTTTTGCCGTGAAATCTTCTTCGTTTATCCTATAAACATATCCTATAAACATATCCTGTAAACATATCCTATGTTGTGACATTCATTTGCTCAAAAATGTTAGCTACCTTACTCGGTATTTTTTCATTCACAATGTCCATTGAATGTCAAATACTTTCTGACTTCCTTACAAACTGTGTCCGAGAGATTTCTACTGATTCTTTCTGTCACTAATCAAACAATTTCCTCTTCATTCCTGTTATCGTGAAATTCCCCTTTTTTTATATATTTCTGCCTCTGTTGTTACACTGTCGAAAAAGTATGAGTTTTATATGCTTTTTTTTAATGGGGTCAACTTGTATCACAATTATTGTTTCTTCGAGCTTGCAAGTGACCATACCTGTCTTTTGGTGACCATACCTGTCTTTTGGTGACCATACCTGTCTTTTGACTGCTGAGGGTTAGTTCTTTTCTTTTTGTTTCAATTTGTTACATTGTTTCATTCACTTACGCGCAAATACCCTTGTGAAACGTATTAATCCGTCTCTTCCCTCCAGTTATGGGTCAAATAACAGGACAGATTGGGTTCTATAGCCTTGGTCGGCAACCAGTCTACCGCAGAAAGCAATGGCAACCTACTGCCCAGTCAGTCATGTCTCTTTCGAGACATGATCGCCCAAGCGTGTATCGCGCATGGCACTTAACTGACTGACTGACATTGTTTCGATATATATGTAGTTTTCTGTCTGTTTCTCCCACCAATACGGTGTCAACTTTACATTTTTCCGTTTTACATCAATGATATTCACCTTGCCCAGTAGCCACGAAAAATGTTTTTTATGCTTTTTTTTCTTGCTTTTGTACAAGTGGCTTCTTTTCCGGGCAGAAACTTTTTAGAAACTGTCCATATAAAACTTTTTAACTGTATTGACTCTCTTTATTGCCAGTATAAAGCAAACTAGTACGAATGCAAGAAAAATTGATCAAAGCGTGACTGTAGTACTATTTCAGTCGTTCTTAATGTAATACTTAAAAAGAGAGATTGCTGCCCAAATGCTAAACTGCACGCGTACGCACGCACGCACACACGATATCTACCGTGCGCCTATAGATCAGAGGTAGAATCGCCGACTGACGCCAATTCGGTCGGGTCTCAATTCTGGGTAAAAGCAATCGGATATCTAACCGTACTGATGAGCTATGATACAGATCTGTCTACTGATGACTATATATATATATATATAGGTTTATTTTAATGTTATTATTGTTCATTTTTCAAGATTGTTTTTTTAATATTTTATTTATCATTTTATATATATTTTATTTTCTTATTTATTTTTTAAAAATTATTATAACTATATTTATAATATTAAACTACTGGTAGTTATATTCTAATTTGTATTAAAAGGTACGATTTACCATTTATTTTTATACCGTAGATACCTCCCATTATCTATAAAACTAAATTTAATGTTAAATTTCCATGTCAGGTTTTTTCTAAGAAAGCAGATGAATAGCAGTAGACTATGGTGTCGATATAAGACGTTAACTTTAACTTCCATTTTCCTTATACTGTTCGTTCTTCTTCCTTTTCTTTTTATTTTTCTTTGTCTCTTATCTGTTTATGATTTTTTATATTTTTATGTTTTTTATTTCTTTCTTTTGGGTTTTTATTTTTGAATGAGCGAGGAAATGTTTTTTGTAGACACCTTTAAGATATATATTCTCGATATGGGCACGTGTGGGATTCTTTTCTGGATAATTTTGAATATTAACTGTTATATCATTTGGGTCTGACGAGCGGCAGGTTTTGCTGCAAAATACATATTACCCATGGAAATTATACAAAATCTAAAATTCTTTTCTAGATTGCACACACACACACACACACACACACACACACACACACACACATATATATATATATATATATATATATATATATATAGGGTGATTTAAAAGTAACTCCCCATTTTAATAATTTGTTTATTATCTATAATTTTACAAGAAATGCATAGACTAGAAAGACTTTAGCATGATGTTTTATTTCGAGTTCGATATCGCTTCAGTTTATCTACTAGCTTATGTATACACCTAGGAATCACGTCAATTATTTTCTCTGCACATCTTGTAGTATGGAAGATATAATTTCTACTATTCGCTTTTTAATATATATATATATATATATATATATATATATATATATATATAATACTATTATTAGTAATATTATTAGTATTTGTGCTAATATTGTTTAAAAATATTTATATATATTTTATATATATTATCTTGATTATTAATACTATTCAAATATTTTATATTTATTATTATTATTATTATTATTATTTTATTAATATTATTTCACATCATTTTAAAGATTATTCTCGGGATGGTCACGTGAATGTCTGTACGTGATTCTTTTCGGGATGGTTTTCAATATTAACACTTATATCATTTGGGTCTGACGAGCGACAGGTTTTGCTGCAAAATACATATTACCCATGGAAATTATAGAAAACAAAATATTTTTTGAACATTATATATATATATATATATACTTGCTGACATAATTATTAGCCCACTCCAGAGTGTTTTAAGAGAAATGTATATATCATACTCTAATTAGTATTTATTTCCAAATGGAAATAGAATGGTTTTCTTGCTATTGTGCAAAATTTTACAAGGCAAAGATGAACTCATCCAAATCACCGTATATTTTTTTCATTCTTTCCTTGATGAAACTGCAATATAGATAATTATTAAATATTTATAAATTCATTTGATGCACATGTTATAGTACGGTATTAACAAAAGAGCCATTCTATTTTCATTTACAATTATTCACTTGGCAATAAATACAAAAAAATAGTATGAAATACATCATTATTTTTATACACTTGTGTGGCCTAATAATTATGGCAGGTAAAGTGTATATATATATATATATATATATATATATATATATATATATATATATACGGTAATTTAAATGAAACTTCCCATTTTAAAATTCTTATAATTTGTTTATTATCCATAATTATGCAAGAAATTAATAGATTTGGAGGCCTTTAGCCTGATGTTTCGTTTAAAATTCGATATAGCCACCAGATCTTTCTATCAGACTATCGAGGCCCCTAGTAATCGAATCAACTAATTTTCCACGTAGACTTTGTCTTTAATTAACCGCTAAATAAATAAGTCACGGTTTGTTAAGGCAAAGAAGCAAAGATGAACTCATCCGAATCACTCTATATTTTTTTTATTCTTTCCTTGAAGAAACTGCAATATAGGTAATTATTAAATATGAATTCGTTTGGTGCACATGTTATTGTGCAATATTAACAAAAGAACCATTCATTTACAAGTATTCATTTTGCAATAAATACTAAAAAATAGTATGAAGTACATACGATTTTTAAAACACTGGTGTGGCCTCATAATTATGTCAGGTAGAGTATATATATATATATATATATATATATATATATATGCATATATATATATATATATATATATATATATATATATATATAGGGTGATTTAAATGTAACTCCCTATTTTAAAATTCTTATAATTTGTTTATTATCTATAATTATGATAGAAATGAATAGATTTGGAGGCCTTTAGCATCATGTTTTATTTAAAATTCGATATAGCCACAAGATTTTTCTATCAGACTGCGAAACCCCTAGTAATCGCATCAACTAATTTTCCACGCACCTCTTGTGGTATGGAAGATACAATTTCTACTATTCACGTTTTAATTTCTTCTAAAATCTTGGTATGGTACAGTAGACTTTCTCTTTAATTAACCACTAAATAAATAAGTCACTGTTTGTTAAGTTATGACTCCTTGCTGGTCATTTACACATGAAATAGAGAGTTACTTTTCATTTACCCTATACATATGATGATGGTCTCACGGTTCGACGTATGAGGATACGACAACCTCACTGAGCTTTTATATTTGGATTGTATGTTATACATCAGACCCGGTAGTAACTTGCGCACAAGTCCACATATTGAGCAACAACAAGGATCGTCGGACATAACAAGGGTAATATTTGCTGACACTTTACGCCGTTTTTCGTTTCTTAGCCGGTCAATACGTCTGGTTTCAGAACTTCTTATACAACTATAGCATAAATACCTCCATTATTTAAATCCGAGCAACTCCCTCAAAGTTTACATCATGCAAATTGTCAGATTATAGATTACTATTTAGCTTGTCTTAATAGCTGAGCCACGCCAGTTTGTTGTCTATTGGGAAGCTGGCTATACATAAGGACCTTAAGTATTTTGTTATTGCTCATCCTTGAAAAATGACCAGCCCAGCGTATATCTGACTGCATCATAGAAGTTTTAGTTACACAATGTTGCCTTTAGCAAGGGGATCAACAGTGCACTCGCTACTATCAAAAGTATGGCTAAAACTATAAGTTGCGTGGAGACAACTTTTTTGGAATTATCCAGCAGATTGATATGGGACATATATATTTCGAGCTGTCAAAATGGCTGCTATATAAAACTGTATCTTTGCGGGAGAGGGGTCAGTAAAGACGCAAGTTCTGCTTTTTAATTACAATTGATTAAACAAAAGAAGAAGAGAAATCTCACAAACATGCACTCAAAAGTCCTTATGTCATCCTCACCACTGTTTCCATCTTTCTCCGTTCTTACATACGGATTTGTCTAAAAGTCATTAATGTTTTTTCCAATGAACATGACAGTTTATGACTTAAAATACATTCATCATCTAGGACACTTTCTTTCTTAATCGTGGTTCAAAAAACGAACAACAAATAATCTTTTCCTCTATATTTACGATTTTAAAAAATAGAATCCTACAAATGGTACAGAACAGAAATCTATAAATCGCACAACTAGTACGTGTCATCTTTCCATAATTCACAATATCCTCAGATTAGTCTCCTTTCTTCTTAGTCGTAGTGTTTCATCTTTGAATGAGGGCATTTACACTAACCGTGTGGAAGTGATTTGGCCATTCACTTAGGCATACTCAAATTGACTCTTACGCCTTGTTGTCATTGGTGTTTTCTACAGAGACAACGACACTATATATCTTCACGTAATCTCTCAGCCTTCTGTGAATTTTTCACATATTTTACACCAGATTGCACGCACTGCTTTCTATCTCGTAACTTCATTTTTAGGAAAAAGGCAACGTAGTTGCAGGTCAACTTTTATTGTAAATAAACAATTACAGCAAGCCAACTGAATCTATTATGTTCAGTAGAAAATAAAATCTCTATTAGAAATCTCTAAAAAATCTGCTGAGCAAGAAACCAACAACTCTCCTTATAACACTAAAGACGAACTGAAGACAAGGATTGTGGCAGCATTCACCACATTAAACAATGGGACTGTCCAGAAGAGGTGCAGGAGATTCCAAAGTCTTTTATGAACCTGTTTGTAGTTAATAATGACTTTATTGAATAAATCTACTTTTTAGTATTTCATATGTTTGTGTAAATTTGTTATATATGTTAAAATGACATCAGGCATATTTCTATTTTGCATAATGTATAGTGAAATTTGGATGTGCGTTGTGGTGCAGTGGATATCGACTTGGAACGTGGAATTGCGGAGCCGAGTTCGGATTCCAGTTAAATTCCTTGCATTCACTTACGCGCAAATACCCTTGGGAAAGGTATTAATCCGTCTCTTCCTTCCAGTTATGGGCTAAATAACGGGACAGATTGGGTTCTATAGCCTTGGCTGGCAACCACTCTACCGCAGAAAGCAATGCCAAACCTACTGCGGGATAATCTTCTGCCCAGTCAGTCATGTCTCTTTCGAGACAATATCGCCCAAGCGTTTATCAGATATGGCACTTAAATGGTACTGACATTTAACTATCGCACCCTGTATATGAGAAATGATAATTTCCACTTATTCGTTGGTAATGATTGGTAGATTTTCTGTCAGTTCATTAACCTGTGCTAAATTGAATTTTTAAATCTCTCTGCGGAATATGTATAGTTCTATTTCCGCTTTGATGAATAAGCACAATGAAAATATCAATCGCGTTCAGCTTATCAGAGTTTTAATTAAATTATCACTATGCATCTTTTTTTGTTGTTGTTATTTTGCTGAACATTGTCGCTAAAACTGACTGAAGCTTATACGATTCAAAACTTATTTAAAAAAAGGGCAAGGTACACGAAATCCTAATTATCTTTGCGTCTGCAAATAGATTGAATCTCTCCATTTATAATCACCTTCAGAAGTGCTGACTTAGCAAGCTTCAATAAAAATTCTAATTGCATTTATCCATTCGTTCGATTTATCATCCAAAATGACAGTAATCTGGTTGAAGAATAAATCACCAGTTTAAATTTCACCTTGCTGACAATTCAATGGGTTATATATATATATATATATATATATATAGTAATATTAATTATAGTAGTAATAATACCAATAGCAACAGAATTAATTCTATCAAACTAGCAATAATAAAAGTACAAATGAGATCGTCTTGAAACCCACCGGGAACTAACCCGCAGAGAAAAGAAGGGGAAGAAAAAAAGAAACAAACGAAATACTTGAACAAAAGTCAAGCATTCGTAAGAAAGAAAACAAACCAAAGACAAAACCTTAACAATAAAGAGCTAAATACGAAAGCAGGAACTGGAATAACCTTGAGCGAGCAACCCATATATACTCTCTCCATGTTAGCAAGGTCAAAAAGTGCTCTATAGTGATCCGAGAGCTAACAATAGTAATAAAGAGCTCAATACGAAAGCAGAGTACACAAAGCAATCAAGGCGAAAGTAGAGCAAACAAAATCGAAAATCTAAGAGTGAGCCAATAACCTACCACGATTTCGCTTAACAGCTCGTCAGGAAAAATTGGCTCTCTCTCTCTCTCTCTCTCTCTCTATATATATATATATATATATATATATATATACTAGCAGTTTAGGCCGTTTTCACTCGGGTAGTTTAAGAAATAAAAACTCTGATGAATTTACATAGCAACTACTTACACAACATCCACCCTCGTAACTTATTTAGATATAGATACCTATGTAGAATGTCTCTATTGGATTAGGGGAGGGTCAGCATATGTAGATATAAGTAATATAAAGTGTGGTGATCGATTCTATATTATAATCAATACATAAACAGATCCCCGACTTTGTGGGGTGATAATATATAATTTTCTACCCCTAATTTTAGTTTTCTGGAACATTTCAAGGTGTCGTTAGAGTTCTAAAATTTTGATCTACATCTGAGCGCAACTCCCGTCGAGCTAAACCGCAAAATTCAGACGCTAAGTGGAATCTATCAAGCAAATACTTACACAACGTCCATCCATGTCATATATATATATATATATATATATAGCTGTTTGTCTATCTTTCCCCAGTCGTGACTCTACCCTTCGGAACCACGACTGGGCTAGTGCTCTCTGCCTTCGTAACTTAATAGGCATAATATTACAACCATTCACGAAGCAAATTAAAAGCTACGTCAGAGACGATATTCACTTCCTTAGCTTCTTACCACAAAATGTAAATCCAGGAACGCTCATTTTTATTTATTTTTTTCATTTCAACCCCAAGCAAGGCATTCCACTGCCACTATTGCGCTTGGGGCTACATAGGGGAAGGTAAATAGAAAGAGTGGTTAGATATAGGAAATATCAGAAGGGGGCTGATAGATAGTTGGGTGGGTGGAAAGAGTGTTTGAAAGAATGGAAGCGAATTAGTGTGTTAGGAGGTGTCTATTGACCTTACATTTAAACTCCTGGAGATTGTAGCCGTCGGGGAAGCAGTCATGTGGAAGAGAATTCCACAGTCGGGAAGTGAGAGAAAAGACACTGTTGAAGTAGAAGTTGCGGTTGCATTTTATCGGTTTCACTGTAAAAGGGTGGGATCTAGTTGCTAATCTAGTATCTCTTGCAAATTCGAACCTAGGGGGCACCAGTAATCTGCTTATGGCAAGATTTGACATCAGTAGTCTATAGAACAACATACACCATGAATAAGATAATCAGTCAATATCACACTGGATTAAAAAAAAAACACATCGAGAACCACTATATCCTAGATTCACCATCGATAGTAGTGACCTAATTTTAAACAATAACACCCTTGAATTTGACAAGAAAGCTACATTCAAACATAAGGCACCGTAATGGGAACAGAAATGACACCAACATATGCCACGCTAACATGGCTTACCTAGAGGAAAACCTATACAAAAGGTTAAAAATAAATCTATGGAGATAATGTGAAAATCCACTTCATTAAATCTTGGAAACGATACTTGGATGGTTGCTTCATTTTCTGGAAATCCTCACTGGGTAATTTTAAACAATTTTACGCTCTACTCCAGAACTTACACTCTAGAATCAAATTCACCCAAGAATATAGTTTCAATGAATAACCATTTTTAGACATACTCATTAGAAATAAGAACAACCACATAATCACAGATATCAACCACAAACCTACAGACACCCAACAATATCTTCATTTTAAGAGCCATCACCCAAAAAGCTGCCTAAAATTAATCTTTTATTCCCTAGCACGTATGGTTTCCATTATAAATATCTCCGAAAACCCTGCCCAGAAGAACAACACGAAACTCTAAAAAACGAGGCTACTCCACAACAACTATAAACAAAGGGTTTGAACTGGCAGAAAAATACCTCTTGACAAACTACGGAACCCAAAGTAACGTAAAATCGAGCAGACTTTAGCATATGTCTCAACATACAACATGAACAACTCAGGATTATTCACAGAATGTTTTTAA
Organism: Ascarosepion bandense; assembly: GCA_037127315.1. Taxonomy (NCBI): domain Eukaryota; kingdom Metazoa; phylum Mollusca; class Cephalopoda; order Sepiida; family Sepiidae; genus Ascarosepion; species Ascarosepion bandense. Next base: position 234,476 of record JBBBDQ010001269.1, on the reverse strand, counting down.
AAATTAGACCTACTAAACAAAAATGATACTATAAAAAACATAATAAAAACGGCCAAAATAATTAAGAGTAAACGCCAACCAAAAAACCTAAAACACATATTAACCTCCTCCAAATCTATCCATCACACGATACAGGCGGATACAAAATGTAACAATTAAAGATGTCGGGTTTGTAACATCATTATAGAAGGAATTACCTACAATGTTAAAAAAACCCACAAAAACATTTGCGTCTCTGCAAAAGCGTGCTCAGCAGGAACAAGACTTCAATACCCCCACTAATCAATGAATTTGAAGTTCTCACCTCCCCAGCCGACAAGGCTGAATGCTTTGCCCGTATATTCTCAACCAATTCGACACTGGACTCGCTAGGAATATCTACACCAGACTTCCCACCCAGAACTAAGGCTCAACTAAATAACGTCCACATTACACCCCCGCTGGTCGCCAAGATAATTGCGCAACTTGACCCAAACAAAGCGAGCGGCGGTGACGGAATCCCAGTCATAGTACTGAAGAAATGTGCCCCAGAACTCTCTTCTGTCCTCTCTAAACTCTATAACCTCTGCCTATCTGCTTCCTGCTTTCCTGCCTGTTGGAAGTCCTCCTGCGTAGTACCTATATTTAAAAATTCTGGCGAACCCTCAGACCCCGCCAATTACCGTCCTATTAGTCTCCTTCCAATCTTTGGCAAAGTTTTCGAAGCCATTATCAACGCCGAGGTGATTCAGCATCTTATGGCCAACGGGCTTCTCTCTGACAAACAGTATGGGTTTCGCTTCACCAGGTCTACTGCTGATATGCTAACGACCATTACCGAGTACATATACCAGGCACTCGACAAGAATGGTGAAGCCCGAACCGTTGCCTTGGATATCTCCAAAGCATTCGACAGGGTCTGGCATGCTGGCCTCTTGTGCAAACTGCGGAGCTATGGGATAACTGGAAATCTGTTTGACCTCATTCAGTCTTTCCTCTCTAACCGCACATTGAAGGTGGTATTAAATGGGCATACCTCCCAAAACTACCAGACGAACACGGGCGTCCCTCAAGGTTATATCCTAGGTTCCACGCTCTTTCTGATCTACATTAATGATCTCCCCGACACCATTAGATCCCAAGTTGGCATGTATGCCGACGACACAACAATCTACTCCCACATCGATCAGAAACCAGGTCTGGACGACAAAGTGAACCTCGCTGCCGTACTTGAAAGGGACCTCCAATCCGTAGTGACCTGGGGTAGGGAATGGTTGGTAAATTTCAATGCCTCCAAAACAAAGCTGTTATCAACTAACCACCATAGACAATCGCATCTACCTCCCATTAGCATGGGACAGGCTAGCCTCCCAGATAGTAAAATACTACGCCTCCTTGGCCTTACACTCTCGGCGGACCTCAAATGGAATGAATCCATTGCAAAATCTGCTGCTATGAAAGTGGGCTCCCTGTGCAGGGCCCGGAAATTTTTCCCACCTGAAACTATTCTGCACATATACAAATCTACCATCCGCCCGTGTATTGAATATTGCTGCCATATCTGGTCGGGTGCCCCTGCTGCTCTCCTTGGGCTTCTTGACAAAATACAAAGGAGGATCTGTAACGTGGTTGATACTGACTTGGCAGACCGGCTGCAGCCGCTCTCACACCGGCGTGATGTGGCTTCCCTGTGCCTCTTCTACAAGTACTTTCATGGCTTCTGCTCCGATGACCTTAGATCACTGGTGCCGCCTAAGCACGAATTTACACGAGATACTAGATTAGCAACTAGGTCCCACCCTTTTACAGTTAAACAAATAAGATGTAACCGTAAATTCTACTCCAACAGCTTCTTTTCTCGCGCTTCCCGCCTGTGGAACTCCCTCCCACAAGTCTGCTTTCCCGACAGTTACAATCTCCAGGTGTTTAAATATAGGGTCAATAGACACCTTCTATCACACTAACTCCCAACTATTCTCACAACACTCTCATCTACCCAACCCTCATTCTCGGTATCCTTACCCGCCTATCACCCACCCTCTGTCATTTCCTATATTTAATCATTCTCCACTCTACGTAGCCCCCTGCGCAGTAGTGGCAGTGACATGCCTTACTCGTGGTGAAACGCTTATAAAAAAAAATTTAAAAAAAACAGAAAAAAACATTTAAACTGAAACTCCAAAATTGTGGTATATACACTCAAGTGCACAAAACGTAAAACATGTTATACTGGAATCAGCCAAGCACTAAACAACAGAATACCGCTTCACAGAAGCAACATCAAACATTAAACAACAGAAAACACTTTGATACTTCTTCAAAGTCATTCATGGCAAATTTAAAATTATGTCATTATATCAGACAGACAATTGCGCATACCTACAAATACAAGAAAAACTTCATAAACAAATTTAACCCAGATTTAAATAGATCATAACCCACCACGCACACACAGATATACAAAACGAGCACAGACGGTCACATACGCTCACACTTACACTCTCACAGACAAATTTATACACATACTAGCATAAAAGAATGTAGTGACACACACATGAAACCCTACACCACATAGAAAGTGTATATATATATGTATATTTATATTATATGTGTGTGTCTATGTATATATAAATAAAAAAACAACGAAATGAAAACAAACTGTCCACTGTCCGATATTTAACCAATCGCAAATCACTTCATTACACTTTAATGCGGAAAGAGATTCACGTGTATAAAATATGAACTTCTACCACACACAAACAAGACGATGACTGACAAACATTGCCTGAATATGCTCGTGAGACTAGAAAAACGTGTAGCAGAATACAAAATAAAAAAATTTAAAAAAAAAACCCACTATATATTTTCTATATTTTCTATGAGAACACTTGCAGTTTCTCTTTTTATTAAAAATATACACTTTTCTCTGTCTTGAACCATGGAAATATCCCTATTATATATATATATATATATATATCAACATGCCTTGTTGGCATAGAAGAATCCAAAGGAGTATCCTTTACATTTAATGGTAGGATAACTCTCTACGAGAGCTCTAAACATATATGCATATAAATACATATAGAGAAAATATAAGATAAATTAAGACAGACGCGTTATTTCATGGTAATTCGGAGGTATAAGCCTATTTCAGGCGAGCCATCTTCAGCTTCCGTCTTTATTCAACGAAGGATTCTACATGAATGGGATTCAAAAAAACCTAATCCAGCGAATAAGAAAATAAAAAATAAAAAAATAAAAACATAAGATAAGAATATAACTGTCGCTCCCCTAAAAAAGAAAATAAGAACAATCCATCCGTTTGTCGAACCCACAGACATTCTCACAGAATCAGATGTAAAATTCTCATAAAACCCACACCAGATAACACGTCAAGACGCCAATGTTTCGCCCCTAAACAAAATTGATGCCGCCCGCCCAGCGGTCAGTGTCGAAGAAAGTTCGAGGGTAGCGGGTGGGTCAGACGAGAAAGAGGGAGTGATAGAGAAAAGAGAAGAAAGGAAAGAAAGGAGGGAGGGAGAAATAGAGTTTTACATCCTTAATTTAAAGGAACCTTATTATTCTATTTAGATTTATTTGTTTGAACTTATATTTTTTTCCTTTTTAAAAACGTATTAATATTAAAATTTTCTCGTTAAAAATATAGTGCTCGTAATATTTTTTCTCTAAAAATGTATTATCTGTAATATTTAACAGTGATGTATGGCTGGAATTAAATATCATCAGAAATGTATTGCTGGTGATAGTTTTCCTTCGAAATGTATTGTTTGTAATATTTTTCAACAGAAAAATTGTTTTCCCCAGAAATGTATTGCAAGTAATTTTTACTACAAGCCCTTTATGTTTAGAATAATTTCGGAACTTATTCAGAAATTATAGCTTTAAGCAAAATTTTAAAAACGCCAATTCATTTAAATTTGACAAAAAAATAAATTTTGTAGATTTTGTTAATACCAGAAAGAGATTGAAAATTAGTCAAGGAATATTTTTTCATAGTGCTCGTATTACTTTTTCTCTAAAAGTGTGTTACTGGTAGTATTTAGCAGTAATATATGGCTGGAATTATTTATCATCAATCATGTGTTGCTGGTCATAGTTTACCTTCAAACTAACATTGTTTGTAGTATTTTTTCCGACAAAGAATACAAGATCTTTACACAGAAATGTATTGCTAGGTAATTTTTTCATAAAGCCCTTTATGTTTCAATCACATTCGAAACTTATTCAGAAATAATAATAATAATAATAATAATAATAATAATAATAATAATAATATTTACATTGGGCAATATGCAAACATTATGGAAAAGCTGTAGGCAAACACTGGTATGAACATCACCCAGCACCGGTTACAGAAATAGAAGATGTAACCATTCTATGGGATTACACCATCTACACAGACAGAAAAATTGAAGCAAACAGGCCAGACATTATTGTTAAAAACCAGAAGGAGAAAACTTGTCTATTAATTGATATGGCTTGTCCAGCGGATTGTAACATAGCAATCAAGGAATTTGAAAAACTGTCAAAATATAAAGACCTGGAAATTGAAATAGGAAAAATGTGGAAATTGAAAACAAGAGTTGTGCCAGTGATAGTAGGTGCACTTGGAATGATAAAAAAATGGAACAAAACAACACATTGAAAGAATCCCTGGAAACCCCAGCTTAAGAGATATACAAAAAATTGTCTTATTAAGTACAGCCCACACACTAAGGAAAACTTTATCTATGTAATGCTGGAGATGATAGCGAAGATAGAAAAACATGAAATGGAGCCATAACAACACGCCACTACCTGCCTTAGGTCTCCCCGCAGACTTGGTTGGTAGTGAGACCAAAGCAGAAATCGAAATATGATGAAAAATGACATAATAATAATAATCTGTTCGGGTTTATTTTTCATTCATAATAATAATAATAATAGGTTTAAACAAGTTCAAATCATGACTTTTAAGTTTAACTTTTCGGTACTAATGACCTGAACTTGTAGCAATTAATGTCACGGGGTTTTCAAATACGAAGCCTTAAAAATAAAACTTTTTTTTTTAATTTCGACTAAAATGAATTATGTAGTTTTGTTAATACAAGAAAGAAAAATACAAAGTTAATCCAGGAATATTTTTTTAAAAATGATTCATAAAGTTGCAAGAATAGAGGAGTTAAGTAAGTTTTTGTACTTTCGTTTTCAAGGAATTATTTTGAATTTTGGATTTTTTCAGTGAAGAGAAAACTCTAGTGGGAGATAGATAGATAGATAGAGAGAGAGAGAGAGAGAGATGGAGGGAGGGAGAGAGAGATAGAGATAAAGTTTTACACTTTGATTTAAAAGAAACCAAATTATTCTATTTAAATTTATCTATTTAAACTTAATTCTTGTCTAAAGAATAAAAAAATTAAAAATTAAAAATAAGGTTGCATATGACCAATTATTTGGTTAACAGTACAACAAAATGATGATGCCGTATACATTTAGTACTATGAGGAACCTATCTTTGCACACCCACCCCTCATATACACACGTAAATTGCGTGCATAATTTCCTTCATATACACATACGTATACCCATATATGCCCACGTACGCAGATACATATATACACCTACGAACGCGCATATATATACACACTCAAGCACCAGCAAAAACAAATATGAAACCAATACAAAAAAAAAAAACATTTAACATATATCACAATGGTTTACATTCAAACAATAATGAAATGGGGCTAAAAGATTAACATAGCTTGAACTGGCTCCTGTGTCTACATTTAAACACTAGCTCCTTCCTCATGTTCAACAGATCCAACTGGTTTTTTGTGTCTGATGATGGTTATTTTCTCATCTAGACATAACTTACGGCACTGAAATTTGTGGGTGTGTATGATTTTTTAACTATGCCCCATTTAATTATGGGGGTTAGGTTATTGTCTTTCAAATACCAGAGATACTTCGACAAGGCTGTTTGGTGTTTCAGTTCAGGGTTGGAAAATGAGTGCGTGTGGTTATACAGTCGTTGTTTCCAAGCCCTTGCCGAAATAACAATGTAGTATTTTATTAACTTTATGTTTTCTTTAGGGTATATCATGGCTTGATATACCACTCCCTCCGTCATACACTCACCACCCATAGGACAATCATTTTCAATCCTACAATTGCATTTTATAGTGTTATCGCATTGTCCAGATGTATTATTGATGTCTGGTGAATTTCTGGCAACCTTAGGGTTGTTGGGCTGAGGTTGGCTCGGCTGGTGGTTGTTCCTCTGGGGCTGGCTTGATTAGTGGTAGTAGGTTTCCGGTTATTAGTTTGGTTTTTATATCTAGCTAAGGTTTTCCTACTGTGGGAATTGATTATATTTTCTATGTTTCTAGTGCAAGAATAGCTGATTTTTAGGGTTTTTCTATTAAATATTCTATGGAGGGGACTAGAAATGCTGAAATGTTTATCTAGATAAAGTACTTAAAGTGGACATTTATTTTAGTTTCTGCAGTTGCATCCTTTATTGGTGGTTTTGTTTTGTACACTGCTATCTAAGTTTCTGGGGTTTTGTTTTTTATGAAACTATCTAAATTACTAGTGCTACTATAACTTAGCTTGATTGTGTTTCTATTGAAAATTTTGTTTAGTTCTGATCCTTTTGGAAAGTGTCTATCTATCAGTTTAAAAAATATTTGTCCTATTTTGGTCCTTACCCATAAATTAAATTAATTAAACAAAACCACCAATAAAGAAAAAATGTACAAAATTGTCCAGTCACGTGTGGAAATTAAAATCAAAATATGGAAAAGACCCAGACATAACGTGGAGTATCGTAAAAACAGCCAAGCCTTACAATGGTGGCAAAATATGTAGACTGTGCCAGGAAGGAAAGTTAGAGATTATGCTATTCTCAAACAAAAGTGAGCTGTTGAATGAAAGAACAGAAATTATGACTAAGTGGAACCATACTAAGACATACCTATTTGGTTCATACAACCATTGATGAAAACGCTATAATTCTTCGCAATTTTAAAACTTGTGCGTTCAAAAATTCCCTACAACGTGAGCGTTTAAAAAAAACATCGTTAAGTGAGCGTTCCTAAAAAAATGTTAAACTGTAAAATTAGTTATTGCAAATCGCCTGAAGACACCACTCATGGTAGAAAACTAGGTCACGTAATAACTCATTTACAAATGTCATATATATATATATAACTTCTTGAGTATGTTATCACAGTTTTAAAACAGATGGCATTCCAAGAACTGCATGCATGTAGTTTCAAATGATAATCCATCTGTAAGGAAGTATTATATCCAAGCATGTAAATTTACCAAAGTGTAAAACATTTCGCTTCTTTTTGCCAAAAATATTTGCAGGGAATTTTGCTGCACTACTTTATTCAAAAGAAATCTGCAGCTAAATCACTTAAAATTCTTGTTGAGATTTACGGCGCGCATGCTCTGTCGGAAACAAGATGCAGAAATTGGTTTACATGCTTAAAAAATAATGATTTTTCTGTTGAATGCTTAGGCGCACTGAAAAAATTGAAGACGAAGATTTGGGCGCATTACTTCAGGAAAAACTCAAGTCCGGTGCAATCTGAACTTGGAGAATAATTAGAAGTTGATCAAACAACAGGGTCGAAGCGTTTAAATGTATTAGGAGTTATTCCAATACAAGGACATTTGCTGACGTATCAGTTGAAGGCAAGAGACATGGAACGGCGTTTTCTCAGGTGTGAACAGCTGCTTTGACGGAAGAAAGGGAAAAGGTTATTTCTATCGAACAGGAGAACAGAAGATGGCGACTACATTTGCATTTAGACTTTTGTACATTGCACAAAGGGAAAGGAATTAATTTCTACAGTTGAAATGTGTGAGAACAGAAACTGTTAGAACATACGTGGCGGTTGCATCTAGCGAGCTCAAAAGTAAAACGGTGATAATTTGTTACCAATCCAGTAGCAAGTTGAAATTTATGTAGTCGAATTAATAGGGAAGTGTTCATCAGACCTGATGCTATGAAAACCTTTATAGAAAAGACAGAGGGAAGCCACATAAATTAGAGATATTTCTTTCCATCTGGCCAAGAATATCGAGATATATAGCAAGGCAGCAGACCACATATGACAGCAAAATCCATTGCATCTTGATTCTTGATAATCGAAGACTGGTTCAACGGACCGAGTTACGTGCTATTTCTAACTGCCATTGCCTGCAGGTTAATGTGAAGCTTTTGCCAAAAACAGCTATACAATCGCGTATGTGCCGTCGATGAAAAGTGAACACACTAGGATAACCCTAAGCATAGAAGATATTTTGGTAAGACCGTCCATGCATTAACGTCTGCGGCAAAGCCACATATCCATTTTTCGAAGCTTCTGCTCTGCATCTAGTTGCATCAGCTGGGTTTAGTTCATATTGAATTGCTCAAACGAGAATTATCGCAGGAGGTCGTTATTGACTTCAATTAAAGCGCTTAAGCCAAGCACTAATAAAAAAAGCACCTGATATACGAGCAGAGACATGAAAAAACGGTTTTGTAATATGACAACGCTAGGCCACACCTTGCAAAACAGGTAAGAATAGCAAATCCTACCCAACCGCCGTATTTACCAGACATTGGCTGTCCGATTATCACTTCTTCCGATCGGTAGCACATAGCGTGGCTGAGCAGCACTTTCATTCTTTGAAAGATGCAAAAAAACAACAATGAATGGAATCGTGCTTATCCTCAAAAGACGAGCCGTTTTTTGGTCGTAGAATTCAAATGTCGCCAGAAAAAAAAATTGTTAGTGAGGAGAATTCTCTCCGTGATATTTTTTATTAAATAATATTACAAAATATTTTTTTTGTAAAGATAACAGTGCTTTTCATGAAAAATCAGCGAAAAATGATAGGAGAGGAGATAAACTGTTTACATACCTATCTACTCTCCATCTGTCTGTCTGTCTGTCTCTGTCTCTCTCTCTCTCTCTATATATATATATATACATGAAAAGGATAAAAAACAGGGAGAAATATATACGCAGAATAATCATTAGGCTGATGCAGATCGACAGATACACACACAAATGTAGTAAACGCTGAATATAGTAATTTAAACAGTTTAAGGTATTATTGAACATTTCCATGTTTATACGATGGAATTATTATTATTAACTAGAATGTTTTAATATAATACTCAGTGTAAACTTCTATTTAGAGTAACAATCTATCAAGGGCATGTTTTATTCGGTAATGTTCTTTATATTTTTTGACAATTGTTTTGGTTGTTTAACATTTCATTATGGAAACGAACGATATCGACGTAATCTTTCTTTATATAAATTATAGAAAATGAAGCGGCACTCTAGTACCATATTTGATAACATAGTTCCCCATACATAGTAATAAATTATTTTATGATTGTATATATTAATACCGGCTCCGTGATATTCTATTTCCTGTTTTCACTAGTATTTCTTCCATTACTTTGTTTAATACGCTTTTCGTTTCGATTTTCAAATTATTGGCGGTTTTTATTACTCCAGGAATAACTTTGACCGTTTTTCTTCGTTTTGCATATAGATCTCTCTTAATGATGGTTCGTGCGTTTCTTATCAGATTAATATCGCTAGAGTTTGGAAATGTCTATTCATTTGCTTTCAAATCATTTTTATGTCAAAGTGAACAATAGTAAATATTGCAAAATATGAAGTGGCTTTTTATTTCATAATTATATTCTTTAGCTTTGAGAACCTTTTTATAATCAAACTTCGTCTATTTGTTGTGACCTTCAGGGTGTGGGTGATTCCTGTCCTTTTGTTATGGTGAACCACACCTATTCCTCAGATAATGGACTCTCCCTCCTATATTAATAAGCGTTAACAGGAAGTTAACTCGAGATATTCTTGGAAATCCCCGTCCGGACAAATTTTACATATGGGCTTAGTTAGATTTTCACAGAGCGTCTTGAGGCATTATGGTGTTTGTAGCAAGAATGGTACGTAAGAATGTGATGTTTTAGTGCAAGGTATATTTTATTGTCTGCTTGGGTTAGTGAGTGAGGATAGCTAAGTTAATGTAAAACACATGATGATTAGTCTTTCCCCATCCCCCTTTTTGGCCTTGTGCCGCATTTTATTTATTCTTTTACAAAAATAAATATTGAATTTCTTGGAAAGTTCTTTTGGAGTTCTTAGAAGTTCAGAGAGTTCATTGGAGTTCTATTGGAGTTCAGTAGAACTATTAGTTCGAGTTTGGACATAGTGGGACTAAAGCAGTTGATATTAGTCGGCAGTTATCCGAATATTAAGGAATCAGGTTACAGTGGAATATTATCAAGTTTCTAACATTTTGGGTGCGTTAAGTCAATTAGCAACCGACATAGCACGATTATAACTTTCAGTGCGAAAAACTACTCCACGACAACTTTGTAGCCCTTACAAAGTTTTTTTTTCTTTTTTATATCATTTTGATAATTCTCATAATCCCACTTCTGTCTACGAATTACACAAATCATTACTTATTTATTTCCTGCTTTGTTCTGTGCCTCTTGCCAATATGTCCTGTCAGTGTCAAATTTTAGAAGCTCTCTTTTTCTTTACGTATCTCAGAAATGTCTATGTTTGCTGATATTAAATATATGCATCATTTTGGTTTCCACTTTATTTCCAACTTTTTTGCTATTCAAATGTTTTATCATTTATTCGGCGACAATCATTGGAACCATAATTCTGTCTCCTCAAGTCTTTTCTTCATATGTGGGGAGATTTTCCAGCATTCATTGACATATACCAAGACTGTTTTCACTGCAACTCAACAAAATGGTTTTATTTATGTTATGGTGAAACACACCTGTTCCTCAGATAATGGACTCTCCCTCATATTAATAAGAGTTAACAGGGAGTCAACTAAAGAAGGTCTTGGGAAATTCTTAGGAGTTCTTTGAAGTTCTAGAGATTTCTTTAGAGTTCTATTGGAGTTCAGAACTATTAGTTAGTTCCAGTTTGGACATCGTTGGATTAAGGCAGTTGATATTAGTCGGCAGTTAGCCGAATACTAAGAAGTCAGCTTTCAATGGAAGATTACCAAGTTCCTAACATTTTGGATGCGTTAAGCCGATTAGCAACCGATATAGCACGATTGTAGCCTTCCGTGCGAAAACTACTCTACAACAATTTAAAAACTACAAAATTCTTGACACGACTTATTTTCTTAGCCTAAATCATTATAGATACTCTTATTTATGTCGTACTGTTTCCTGAAGAGTTTAAACCCTTAGGTCTGCAACGTGCTTTTTTATGTCCACATTTCGTGTCCTGTGATGTTTAAATATGTCGGATAGTTTCGTTTCTTTAATGTCTTTAAAAATTTAACTTAATAGTCTGTCATATGTTTCTGTCTTCGCAACATTAATTTATTTAAATATTTTCTCACTGATTAATTTACTTTTCTTACAATTATATTTTTAATCTTCACTCAAATTCTAATATTTGAAAGCCAGATTATTTTATCTTACCAGTATCGTTTCAATATTTTTATTTTCATTTCTTAGATACATTTGTTAAGCTTTTTACAATTTCCAGTGTCGGATTCCTTTGAATCTGACAGAATTTGTATGTTAATTTTGATAACATATTTCTTGTCTTTGTCTATAATTCTGAGATGAGGTAGTTTTTCGATTATTCAGAATATTAGAACTATTGCCTTTATCTTTATTGACATGTTTACCACGTTTCGGCCGTTTTTACGCGCCGGCATTCGTCAAGTATTAGGTTTATAAATCCCAGAAATTAATAAACTGATATATCCTCAGTGAGTATAGGCATTGGTTAGTTCCTGAGAATTGACCAAAAGAATTGTGAGTTGAATACTAGGCTGCAGCAATTGTGAGCAAATAACTTAAAAAGTTAAGTTAAAGAAAGATAGCTTTTCGGAAAGTCATTGCACATGAAATGAGAAATATAGGGTTCGGTTCGAAATCTCTTAGCACCTGATAAAGGTAGGAACGCTCAACCGCCGAAACCTCGTACAGATGGCAATAAAGATAAGGACAATGGTCCGAAACAATGTTAATAATTGTTCTAGTAGTCGATTTAATTTTTTTTTTTTTTGCGTTACGACAAAACAAATCTTCATAAATTTAATTTAAGAAATAAGTCAACTTTTATTTCGAGGAGAAAATCTAATAAAACCTGAATTAAAATGTATATCCATTATCAACGCTAACACTAGATACCTAAACTCATTTATTACAAGAGATTAGAACCCTAACATTATAAAACAAAAAAAGATGCAAAAATATATCAAGATTCCAGCAAATCAATGTTGTCTGTGTATTCATGTGCACTACAGGAGAATGTTTTACTATTGACAATTAAAACAGAAACATTGGTTTCACTACTACATCTTCGTCACAGCGTTTAACATACCACCTATTTAACAATATCTTCATTTAAAAATCTTTCATTAACCATCGCAAATGCAATCAACAGCAGGAAATCAAACCGAATTTGATGATTATATGTGATTAATAGAGACGTAGACGGCAAGTACTCCCTTATTGATTATTTGATTCGTTTTATAAGTTTTTGTAGGTTATTTAAAACCAAAGAACATTACAGATTTTTACCCTTTTTAGAGATGGTGACAAAAGTATTGATAATGAACTTATAGCTGGAGGCAGAAAAGGTGGATTCATATCATAACCAGGGATATTTACGCGTAAGTGTATGTAACGAAAGCAACTCTCTTGGATTTGAAATTGGAAATCGGAAAGCCGATTTCCAATTTCGAGACATTATCGATTACACCTTCTGTAGGTTCAGCTTCCAACATCTGATATTCCCAAGCGGTCTCTCAACTAGCTAATGATAGGACTTTGGTGATCGAACAAGAATCGGTGTTTCAACATGAAATGGTTTTAGGCAATTCCCATGAGAATAGGCTGAATGCGATAAAAGCAAGCATCGAAAAACAAAAGAAATTGACGACATAAACAATTATCTTGAAAATTGCTATTCTTAGTGGAAAGTAGTTAGAGAAAATATGTTTGACTCAACAATATTTGTCTTTGCTGAGCTTAATGTGCTCATCGGCTTTTTTTCTGTTTTAGTCCAATGTTGGATCTGAAGGTACTTTCACATGGTAGGGTTGAAGGGTCTAGGGGCGAAAGAGCTCTGGTTTTCTTTTGGCTCTCTTCGTATCTTTTGTTTATCTTCTAGTGTTTCCGTCGTATTTTTTGTTGACTGCTCTTTGCCAATTGGTTCTTTCTGCAACTTCCATTTCCCAATCGATTTATCTCCTCAGCAACCTGTTTTTAAACCTAATCCTTGTATCGGTGACGCGGAGCTCCGAGTGGTCTCTTGCCAAATCCAAGCTGTGAGAAGAGGAGATGTCGGCAGATAGGCAGATGTCTGGCACTCAGGCAAAGTGTCCAGCCCTTCGAAGACGGTGGCAAGTCATAATGGTCTCTAGGTTCGATATTTGTCTGGGATCTGGTCGTCCTACGTGTTTTGCAAGATTTTACGACTTTTCATTTAATGGGATATTTCAGGTTTACCGAAGTCTCTCCGTCAGAGAACCCACGACTCACAGACGTACAGAAATGTCGAGTTTTCAACAGCTCCGTAGACCATGAGCTTCATGTTTACCAATAGAAACAAAAGTAAAAGATAATTATTAGAAATATAGAAAAATTAAATAAAAATAATAAAGAAAGAACTTTCGTTGATCTTTCATTGATCTTTCATTGATCTTTCCTGATATATATATATATATATATATATATATATATATATATATATAGAAGTAGCTAACCTAGAGCCAACGGACCTACCTAGGTTTCACTTAATGGATCATCAGGGCAAATTATTTGCTCTGCTATTGTATTGAGCACTTTACGTGTTAGGTTCCTCGTCTCGGGTTTTTTTTTTCTTTCGCCTCGTACTTTGACTCATGTTCAAGTGCTTAGTTCGTTTCTTTTTTTGTTACCATTTTTCCCCTCCGCGTTTATACTCGGTGAGTTTTTCGAGACGTTTTTAAAGAAAAATTTAGTTTTATATATATATATATATATATATTAGTCAACAACACAAAAATACTTTTTCATACACACAGTAAAAAGAACCTTGAGATATCGGAGGCCATCTACATTTTTAAACTTAATAAAACCACATTTAAATCTGGTCATAACACATTACATTGCATTTAGATATATGATTCTGTTAACATTTCGAGCTCTCACGCGGTGTGACGTCATAGAACCGCATTACAATTTACGAACTGCGTCTGATATTTCTTAAATATTATCGTTTCTTAGCAAAGTTTTATGTCAACACAAGATAAAAAATCATCCTTAATGGTGGATGTTTTTATGTTAACTTCCTAGTAACCTCTCTGAAGATGGCTCATGTTAGCCGAAAGCATAGAACCAACATAATAAAAATTAGCTTAGAAACAAGTTAATAGAATATTATACAAATTTTGGAAAATTTTTATTTTTATTTTCAGCTGAAATTAAAGCCAAAATACGATGTTTAGAACTGCTCATGATTAAACATGATAGGCATTCATTGTCTCTTATATTTAAGAGGATATTATCTGCTGTCTCGATACAATATATATATATATATAACAGACTGTTTCATGCGTCATCGCAATCTTCAGGTCATGAATATTGCGTTTAAGTATAAAACTGAATGTTGCTTCTGGGTATTGAACCCAGTTTACATTTTATATTCACATACACACTATCTCTGATAATGATCACTGGTACCTATTGCACTTCAAAAGTAGATATTTCTTCACACACACATACACACGCGCACACACATACACACACACTATATATATATATATATATATATATAGTTGGGCTTTGGTAATATTTAATGCCAAGAATTTGGTAAGCATGTTTTTTATAGTAAATTGCTCGATATCGGGGTAGGGATAGATCTTTAGTAAGATTAATACAAAGAAGATTGTCATCTAACTGAGCAGGTTCATACTGACTGCGACATTTCGTGACAATACCGTTATGATGCCTTCTCTCGTCAGGTCTAGGTTTTCGTGCTGCTCTTTTGTCCCAGATTTTTCTCGAAAAAAAGCAGCCACAAAACAGCAGTTCGAAAACGTAGATCTGATGGATGATGACATCATAACGGTGTCCTCAAACTTGGCGGTAATTTTTTTTAATTTCCAAATCGTTTATTTTATGTAATCACTAAATTTATTTTCTATGTTTAATCAGGAGTTAACCTACGAGAGAGTGTAGTGGATGTGTTGATAATGGAAGAATTTAATGCTGTTTATTGATTGTAAATGTTGAAGATATCTAGGAAACTCAATGATGTTCATCAAATTGGCCTTGTGCCAAGCATAACCGAACTCCACCAAAATTTAAAATTATCAGAATGTTGAAAAGATAAAACGGTTTCGTTTGTATAAATAAGTGAAAATCTTATCGAGCAGAATAACATCCAGTGTGTTTTCGGAAGTCAACAAACTGTATAAAATGTTCTAACAGAAAGTTATTATAGTAAACAGTTTAAAGATTTCAGAGTTCGTTTGTTTTAACGAAATGTGATTTGTGCCGAAGAAATAAATCTATGTTTCGCGGCGTGTATCAACAGTAGAAGTAATGTCTTCGTTCCTCTCTTTTTTTTGTGGACAATAAGTGGGTAAAGAGGATTTTGGAGAGATAGACAAGTCAGCACTGGAGAGAAAGTGAGAGGCTGCGAATGAGGGTCGGTGGGACTGTTTTGTCATATCGGCGGCCTGAAAATTTACTGCTACAATGTGACTGATGTTTTCTATCTTTTTCCGCTTCTCATTTTCTTTTATCTATAAAAAAATCCAATTTGACATCGCCTTACTACTTTATCTTTATTTGTAATTTGAAATATAGAAAAGCAAATAAAAATATTAAAGAAAGAAATGACATTGACCTTTCATTGATCGTTACTGATATATATATATAAGAAGGACATCTACATTAAATCAAAACAAACCACACTTAATAAAATCAAATTTAAATCTGGTCATAACACAATTCATTGCATTTCGATATATGGTTTTTATTAACATTTCGAGCTCTCACGCGGTGTTACGTCATAGAACCGCATTACATGTTTTCGAACTGCGTCTGCTATTTGGTCACTGTTGTTGTTACTTAGCAAAGTTTTATGTCACCACAAGATAAAAACTCATCTTTGATGGTGGATGTTTTTATGTTAACGCCCCTGTAACCTCTAAGAAGATGGCTCATGTTAGCCGAAAGCTTAGAACCAACATAATAAAAAATATCCAAACGTTGGAGAATTTTTGTTTTTATTTTCACCTGAAATTAAAGCCAAAATACGATGTTTAGAACTGCTCATGATTAAACATAATAGGCATTCATTGTCTCTTATGTTTAAGAGTATTTGTTTAGAAAATTATTTGCTGACTCAATACACTATATATATATATATATATATATATATATATATATATACAACAGTCTGTTTCATGCGTCATCGCAATCTTCAAGTCATGAATATTGCGTTCAAGTATAAAACTGAAAGTTGCTTCTTGGTATTGAACTCAGTGTTACATATTTTCGAACTGCGTCAGCTATTGTTACTTAGCAAAGTTTTGTCATGACAAGATTAAAAACTCATCTTTGATGGTGGATGTTTTTATGTTAACGTCCCTGTAACCACTCTGAAGATGACTCATGTGAGCTTAGAAAGCTTAGACCCAGATTAATGCGGTTCGATGACGTCACACCGCTCCCGTTTTCTATTGGTCGGAATAGATTACACAGAAGCACACAAAATGTTGCCTTGGTGGTTTTTTTCGGCCCTGAGCCAAGCCTTTTTTATATTGGTCAAAAATAGATTTTTGCAGTATCTCTCTAATTTGAAAACAGCAAAAAAAGAAAATCAGTTTTATTCCATATGCACCACAGATACAATCTATCGAAGGACATAAGAATTCATAAACAACATTAATTATGATGAATAATTCCTAAGATTAGATTAATGATAAATTTAAGGGATTTGTTAGGATCAGTAACTTTTAAAGACCGGCTGATTTTGATTTTACTAGACTTTTATTCTTGTTTACAATTAGGATTGATCTGGTTAGAATAAAATAGATTTAATCGAAACTTTATTATTGTTTATAATATTTTGGTTGATTAGAATTAAGCAGGTACAAACATTTAAATAGCTGGTAAGTGTTTTAACAGAAATCGGAAAGTGCGACACAGAGATCCGAAGGCGAATTGGCATGGCGATGGAAGGATTCCAGAAGTCGAGTAGAGTCTTAAGAAACAGCACAATTTTGTAAGAAAGAAAGAAGAGAGTACTGTATTGCTATGTGATGTCAGTTCTTTAATATGGCAGTAAATGCTGGACGATCTCATCAAAGATGAAGAAAAAAACTTGAAGCAACTGAAATGTGAAATCTACAGAAGTATACTGCGAATAGCATGGGTCGAGCATGTGAGCAATGATGAGGTATTGGAAAAGATGAAGACGAAAAGGAAATTAATACTGAGCATCAGGAAGAGACAGCTAAAGTTTCTGGGACATGCAATAAGGAAGGAGGGCTTAGAAAACCGGTTACTAATAGGCCGGATAGAGGGAGACATAGACAGGGGAAAGCAGCGGATAACATATTTGAAGGACCTGATCAGGTGGATGACGGAACGGGGTTTGCGTGGTGTAACAGGAGAAAGCGTGCTAAGAACCACCAGGGATAGAGAAACGTGGAAGGCCATGATTGCCTATGTCCTGAAAAGACAGGACACATAGAGGAAGAATATATATGCCAACTGTTTATAAGAAATTATAATGTGGGTATAAAATGTGGGATCAATTCTATATTATAATCAATATATAAACTGTTCCCTCATTTTGTGGCCATGTTAGTTTCTATACATTTGTATTCTAGATTTACGGGCTTGAGATAATGGATGACAGAACGTGGTAACTCAACTTTATGAATTTGAGCGCAGTACTAGATTGGCGGCAAGGTCTCATCATTTTACAGCTGAAACAGCGTGATGTAACTGTAATTTCTATTCTAACAGTTTCTTTCCTTGCTTTTCTCGCTTATTAAAATGCCTTCCGACTCCATGGGGTCTAGCTAAATTCGATCTTCGAAAATGTAAATTTCAATCGTTAAATTTCTGTTTTTAATTTTTATTCTATGATTTTTCTCATATTTTCTAGCATACAGTAAGCCATTGCATATTAATAACTGTATTGCCTTGCTTGGAGTGAAATCATTATACATACATGGCGTGTATATACATGATATATCACAGGCTAAAAGTCTGCCTCCTTCTACCGAGCGCCCAGAGCTCAGAAACGCCGACTGACACAAATTCGGTCGGGTTTCAATCCAGGGTAAAAAGCAATCGGTTGTAATGATGAACTGTGATACAGATGATCTGTCTGCGGATGACTGTATTCATATATATATATATATATATATATATATATATATATATATGTTGAATAATATAGACAAGTTTTGTCTATTAATTTTGTGTAGGATCCGTTCATACCGTCTGATATACTTGATGGTGATGTCGTTGAAAGACAACAAAAAATCACAGTATTTGTTGAATTTTTTATCGGGTCTAAGCTTTCGGCTCACATAAGCCATTATCAAAGAGTAAATATTAACACACAGTAAACATAGAACATTTAAGCTATTAACAATAAAGAGAATTGAATTGAAAATATAAGTCCATCCCTACCGTGGCGGATGGCCGAAGACAGTGACAAAATAGTGGTGTTGTGGTCCCTGGTCTGCTTACAGACATTTGAGTACGTTATTGGAAATATCGAAATTGATTGTATTCAAACCAGGTTTAAATTGTTTAATGTAGAGTGCTTCGAGGATTTTTAGTTTCGGCTTATTATTTTCTTGTTTGAGTATGTACGTGTTATCAACAAGCGTTTTTCTCAGAAGTGTGCGTTGATAACCGTGTTGTTCTAAATGACGGAATATATTTGAATTTTCATTTAAGTGCAACGTCAGACGCCGTGAGAGCGAATTTGTGGTGTGGCCGATGTAGATATTATTGAGGTTGTTAGAGAGACATTCTCTAAATGGACATATGAATTTATATACTACATTGGTTTTTTGCAAATTATTAACGGTGGGTGGGGGAAGAGTCGTTGCGGACAAATGAATTAGATGTCGTGGATTTAGTGTAATATATAATAAACGTAATTCTTTTGTTAGAGTCTGTCGGAGAAATGTTCTATGTTTACTGTGTGTTAATATTTACTCTTTGATAATGGCTTATGTAAGCCGAAAGCTTAGACCCGATAAAAAATTCAACAAATACTGTGATTTTTTGTTGTCTTTCAACGACATCACCATCAAGTATATCAGACGGTATGAACGGATCCTACACAAAATTAATAGACAAAACTTGTCTATATTATTCAATGAATCCTGCATTAATATATATATATATATATATATATTTGTTCCCTTATGTGCTTGAGCAGTGAACTATTGCGCTTGCAAAGTATCTTTGAAGCGAATGGGTACCCAACCAATGTGGTTTAACCGGTTATTGATCGCAAGATCAAACGGTTTAAGGAACCAAAAGTCGAGGGACCTAGTTGCTGTCCATTGTACTTAAAATTACCCTGGCTTGGCAGAAAATGTCAAACTGTTACTGATAAAGTTTCTTCGTGTGTTTCGTCCTGTTATTATTCAGTACAGTTGCGTGTTGTTTTCCATACAGACCTGTTTTTCCATCCTTCGTCAAAGACAGGTTGTCCTATTTTCGAAAAAGTTCCGTTGTTTATAAATTTAAATGCTGTTGTGATGCAGCATACATAGGACGAACCGGTCTTAGGTTGGAGACGCGGGTCTCGCAACACGTCCCTGCGCATATACGTTATGGCAGCCCTATCAGTACTATAAGAACAACCCAAGCTGTCCTGGATTCAGCGATCGGCCAACACTTGTTGGACAATTCAGCGTGTGGATCCGCGTACGAGGACAGTTGGTTTTCTGTCTTGCACAGTGCTCGCTCATCATATCATCTACGGGTCTTGGAGGCTATTTGCCTGAAAATCCAGCAACCGATCCTGTGCAGACAGAAAGAGTATTTCTTTCGCTACTTGCAGTTACCGGAGAATCTGTGAGTGAAACCTTTTTCTTTTGAAATCACTCCGGTGGAATTAAATTTACAACCCCCCCCCCCCCCCACATTTTAATGTTTTTCATTAAAGTTTATTTTTAAAGGGATTCCACTTTCTCCCAGTGCTGTGAGTAATTCCCCTTTGATATTGTCTTCGCTTTTGCCCTATTTATAATTTTGCCAACGAAGCCCATGAAAAGTGTTGGCCGAAAGGTTCCTCGGGTTTTGGGATAAGTATGACGTCGTTTCTTCTTTTCAGAGTAATTTGTGGTTTCTGTGGGTACCGATCGTTATTCACACACATATATATATATATAATAGTAGATGAAATATGATGCGGATAACTATATATATATATATATATATATATATATATAATAGTAGAATATAATATGTATATATATATATATATATATATATATATATATATATATATAATAGTAGAAATAAACAAATAATGTCAAAACAACACGTTTTTAAACTCAAAACGTTTTAATATTCTTTCCTATTTATATATATATATATATGTGTGTGTGTGTGTATGTGTGTGGTTGGATGTGACATATATATATATGTGTGTGTGTGTGTGTGTGTATGTGTGTGTGTGTGTGTGTGTGTGTGTGTGTGTGTGGCTAGACATATCCATTTGCTTTTGAGCGGGATTGAAACTCGATCTATTTGGTGTCAGTCGGAGACGCATGGAATCAGAGAAGGGAAATTTGAACGTGTTGTATATAAGCAGGGTATGCACACGCCAGTCATCGAAAGAACTCAATTCATTACTGAAGAGTAATGCATATATCGCAGAAGTGGAAACTGTTTTTAAACTTTTCTTCTTTAGAGAGCTCAATCGTAATGAGAGCATAATATATTAGTCATCCACATATAAGCCTGTTTCGCTGTATCACCGCTCATCACTGTGGCTAGACACATCCACTTTTTCTGGACGAGATCGAAACTCAACTGATGTACCTCATCGTTGAGACAGGAAACGATATACAAGCATGCATACACACACATACACTGATATATAAAGTTCTTTTTTCTTTAAATTTTTCTCCGAATCACCATCTTTCTTCTCCTCTTCATCCTTCATATTTTTTATGAATCGATTCCTTTTTCTTTAACTCGGACATATTTTTCCTGTTCTTCACTTCCGCCATCTTCTATTGTTCGACTACCTTTCCGTTTTTACTTAATCTTTCATTCGATTTATATTTTGTTTTATTTTCCTGTGATTTTCTTCCTCCCTTAACGTACCGTCCTCTTTCTATTTCTTTCAACCTCCCTCTCTCTCTCTCTCTCTCTGTCCATTCTCTCTATCTTCTCATAGCTTTATATCTCACTTTACTCATCTCTCTTTCTTTCTATATGTTCCCTTCTCTCTCTCTCTCCCTCTCCCTCTTTCTCTCTTTCTCTCTCTCTCTCTCTATATATATATATCTTTCTTCCCATCTTTCTTTGAGTTAGACACCACCTTTTTCATTCTGCTTTGTATCGTCCATTTTTTTCTTTTCCGGTTCAACAAGCTCACAAGCAGTCACTTCAGTAATGGCGATTCTTTGGACTAATCTTTGAATATCTAATCATTTTCTTTCCTTTTTCTTTACATGAAGCTGATCTTGAGGTACAGTAATTGGTAGGCGGTTCCCAGAAGGGCACGGTAGTGGGGATGAAGCCCATATTCGGTAAGAATCGGTATCAGAATATAGTCTATGATTTGCTTAGAAAAGTGGTAGAAAAAAACTTTTACTGCAGGCTTGAATTCTCTTTTCCATGTAGAAATGCTCTCATTAATGCCTTCGTTCACTGAAGATCACGCAGAGATTCAATTGTTAATCTTGGGAGATTTTCCCCATAATTCTTTTTTAAGCAACAAAAAATATAAATAACAATGGAATTTTCTGCTTTCTTTATTCATTAAACCATGGTTATTGATTAGGATATATATATATATATATATATATATATATATATATATATATATATAGATATAGATGAGAGAGTGATGAAGAAAAAGAGTGAAAGAGAGGAATACAGAAACACACTAAATTCTCACATAAAGGTACATAAATATTTAAATATATTTTTCACAAATAAAATATTTGAAAAATAAAATATATATTCAAACATATTTAACTTGCTTAACAATAGCAGTGGCTACGTAAAAGCATTTTTTAAATAGAAAAAGACATACTCTTTTCCAGCCGTGCTCAACATGGGAAGGTTCAGAATAACACTTCTAATATTAGTCAAAACCCCGCAAAAAATGCACCGCAAATAGTCAAAACTTAAAAAGAAACTAACAAAACACACATCAAAACCCACTTTAAAATAGATAAGGAAGAGTCGAAAATTAATTGGACAGTTTTTGCATTTCCTCAATCCTATTAAACGAAAAACATTATATAATGTTTGAAAAACTAAATAAATTAGTGAATATATATATAAATGAGATTAGAACTATACTTCCACGAATCTACAAAGAAGGGAAAAAACGATTTTTAAAAAAGAAAGAGCTAAGTGCATGAACATCAGTCAAAAGAGTTCGGACCGAGTCAGCACGTAGCCTAAACAAAAACCCTGTACGAGTAATCAACTAAGAAAAAAGCGCTCAATACTTAGGTAGAGCGGAATAAATAAAGAATACCTAGTGAGCCAGACAGCTACCTAGGTTTTCACTCAAACGGAACGTCAGGGAAAGCTGGCTTTCCCTGGTAATCTGTTTAGGTGAAACCTAGGTAAGTCAGTCTGGCTCACTAGGTATTCTTTACTTATATATATATATATATAAATAATCTTTTCACCTCAAGCAAGGCATTCTACTTCCACTGTTGCGCAGGGGGTTACATAGGGAAAAGAGATGAGAAAGAGAGGTCAATTATAGGACATATCAGGAGGAGGGTAATATCCGGATGAGAATACCGAGAATGGGGGTGGAGTAGATGGAGAAAAGAGCTTCAGAGAATGGATGCTAGTTAGTGAGATAGTAGATGTCTAATGATCTTACATTTAAATTCCTGGTGATTGTAGCTGTCGGGGTACCAAGTATATTGAAAGGAATTCCACAGACGGAAAGTGCGTGAAAGAAGCTGTTAGAGTAGAAATTGCAGTTATATATATATATATAAGCCGAAAAGCTCAGACCTGATAAAAAAAATCAACAATTATTGCGTTTTCTTTTCGTCTTTCCATGACAACACTATCAAGCTAATCAGATCATACGAAAGGATCTTACACAAAATAAATATACAGAACTTCTCTTTATTATTCAATGAAACATATATATATATATATATATATATATACGCAGTAATTTATTTAGAAGTGGCCAAAAATGCATGGGACGATAGAAATAATGGTGAAATTTGATATTCTTTAACTCCTACAAAGCGAAAAAAATATTAACAGACTGGAAAAACTAGCTGACGAGCGAAAAGGTGGATCCATATCCTTCTTATGGGTATCTGCACGTAAGAATATTCTGGAGCCAACTAGAATTGGAACTCTGAGACATTATCCATTACAGTACCCATATATCCTAGCTTACGGCACTTGATATTTCCAAATGGTAACCCGATTAGGTACAGACCAGGTTCGATAGTGCTTAACATTGTTGATCGACCAGGAACCGGTGTGGCCGTAAGTCTCATGTTGTCGGATTTTATTCCCTATTTTCAGTGCATGGGGACGAGAGATGGAGGTAAAATTTCGAACGAGAACATTAACATTTTTGGTGAAATTTTGTTCCGTCTTGATATCTAAGAATGCACACGACACACGTGATATAAACAGATGCAACGTCATACAGACAAATAAAGATTAAGAAATATAAGAGCCTCACAACTGCTTCTAAACAATTATAAGAATTAATTAATTCAAAAACAAAGTAATGATATTATTTTTAAAATTTGAAGAATAACTTTACACTCTAACTTGTAATAATTATCACAACGCATACATAGAAATCTCAAAGAATTTAGAGAAAATATTATACGAAGGATGTGCAGTGGATATCGGCTCGTATCAAGAAATCGAGGAGCAGAGTTCGAATTCTAGTTTAATTCGTTGCATTCACTTATGCGCAAATACCCTTCAGAAAGGTATTAATCTGTCTCTTCCCTCTAGTTATGGGTTAAATAATGGAACAGATTGGGTTCTATTGCTTTGGCTGGAAACCAGTCTACCGCAGAAAGCAATGGCAACCTACTGCGGAATAATCTTCTGCTCGGTCAGTCATGTCTCTTTCGAGACATGATTGCCCAAGCGTCTATCACATATAGCACTTAACTGACTGATTATACTAAAACTAATGTGATGTTTTACTAAACAGCAAACCAATATATTTGATGCTCGCTCAGATGAGTGACCGTAAGTTAAAAATATTAATTTAATTAATAAAAAAGTACAACAAGCAATAGAAAAAAATATTAAAAATATGAAAAATATGAAAAATATTAATTTAATTAATAAAAAAGTACAACAAGCAATAGAAAAAAATATTAAAAATATGAAAAATATTAAAAATATTAATTTAATTAATAAAAAAGTACAACAAGCAATAGAAAAAAATATTAAAAATATTAAAAATATTAAAAATATTAATTTAATTAATAAAAAAGTACAAGCAATAGAAAAAAATATTAAAAATGTTATAAATATTAAAAATATTAATTTAATTAATAAAAAAGTACAACAAGCAATAGAAAAAAATATTAAAAATATTAAAAATATTAAAAATATTAATTTAATTAATAAAAAAGTACAAGCAATAGAAAAAAATATTAAAAATGTTATAAATATTAAAAATATTAATTTAATTAATAAAAAAGTACAAGCAATAGAAAAAAAATATTAAAAATATTAAAAATATTAATTTAATTAATAAAAAAGTACAACAAGCAATAGGAAAAAATACTAAAAATATTAAAAATATTAAAAATATTAATTTAATTAATAAAAAAGTACAAGCAATAGAAAAAAAATATTAAAAATATTAAAAATATTAAAAATATTAATTTAATTAATAAAAAAGTACAGCAAGCAATAGAAAAAAATATTAAAAATATTAAAAATATTAAAAATATTAATTTAATTAATAAAAAAGTACAATAAGCAATAGAAAAAAAATATTAAAAATATTAAAAATATTAATTTAATTAATGAAAAAGTACAACAAGCAACAGAAATAAAACTAAACCAAACCCCCGCGCAATAAAAATACAAAGATAAAAAAATAAAACGAGACAGAAAATTAACTAATCACAAACAAGATCATTCCCGCAAAAATCCCACCATGTTCAATATAATCTCGAAAAAACACGGACCAAATTGCAAACACTGGCGATTGCGAGCATCATATCGGTGTCATCATGAAACCATGAAGTCGGCATGAACCTGCCCAGCTAAAGGGACAAACTCTTTGTGCTGGTCAACGCTCTATGTCAATCTACATAAAGAGGACTTGCCAGAATACATTTAATCAGTAAACCACTGAAAAAAGCAACAACCTTGACTCTAAATATTATTACAACTAAAATTAATATATATATACAGTACTCTGAAAAGTATTAGGACAAGAACTATTTTATATTTTATGAGGCGTCAAAATAAAGTTTAAAATCACCCCTGTCATAACACTTTTGCACACGACCGGCAGTGTGCAAAAGTATTAGGACAGGTGTGATTTTCCAAAAAAGCCTTACTGAAATTCAAATACAGGGGGAAAAGCCAAACATTTGTAAGAATTATTTAACTAAAAAGAAAGAGGAAGGAAGGCGTTGGAATTTTAATTGGCCCTGACAAAGCCCTGATCTCAAACCTATTGAACATCTATGGTATAATTTTGGATAAAAAAATTGATAAATCTAATGTTAGTTCGTAAGTTACTTGAGAACAAATACAAGCTGTTTGGCAGGAGATACCCTTGCATACATTGAAGAAACTTATGATGTCAATGCTTGACAGAATAAAGGCTGTGATCAAAGCAAAAGGCTTGCATACTAAATATTAAATTTATTTTGTAATAAGTATATTTTTCTTGCTAAAGCATTTGTTGATTAAATCAAATAAAAGTTCTTTAATTAAATTGTTTATTTTCTGTCACTATGCCTCATAAAAGATAAAACACTTCTTGTCCTAATACTTTTATACAGTACTATATATATATATATATATATATATATATATATATATATATATATACATTGAAAAAAACAGTAGCTACTCTAGCATCTACACATCATTCATTCAGTAATGAATTAGAACACTCTCAGTTACTAGCGTAGGTTTACATGGTATATCACACGCTAAAAGCCTACCTTCTTCTACCGAGCGCTAATAGCCCAGTAGTAGAATCGCCGACTGATATCAATTTGGTAGGGTTCTAATCATGGCTAAAAGTAATCGGATGTCTAACTGTCCTGATGAGCTGTAATACAATCAATTTTTTTATGTGTGTGTGGTGTGTTATATTCTATAGATCAACAGATTATAATATGAAATTTACTTCAAAAGGATTTATTCTTGTCGAATGCGAAAAAGAATACGGTATGACTTTAGACGAAGCTGAAATGCAGAATGCAGAAAAAAAATAAAGTGTATTTTGTCAAGAACTCCAGTTTTCAAAGTCGCGTAACATAGTTTCTTTAATTTATTCAGTCAGAAGCGGAAAATGCAGAAACAACGTTCAAAGATAGAATATAATTTACATTAAGTTTTTCGAAATTATAGAACAATGAAAAGAGGATTTTTTTTTTAATCATTTCACCCCGAGCAAGGCGGAAACGCCACTGATGTGCAGGGGGTTACATAAATGTAAAAAGATTAATTAGAAAAGAGTGAGGAGTACAAACTAGTTAGAAAGGAACAATAGAAAGCTGAGAAAGCAGGTGCGATGACAGATACATAGGTGGAGAGAAAGGGAAGGTTATACAGGGGAGGGGAGAGAGCTAGAGTCCAGTGGTTAGTAGATGAGTATTGACTTTGCATGTAAATTTCTGGAGGTTGTGGCCGTCAGGAAAGCAAGAATACGGGAGTGAGTTCCACAGGCGGGAAGTGCGAGAGAAGAAGCTGCAGGAGTAGAATTGTCGTCTGTAATTAATTATATTTTAGTAAACTGACAAGAAGTCAGAAACAATGAAATAAACAGGCACTGCGTCATCATATCAAAGTTGAATAAAATTTTGATCAATGAAATTGATTACGTCAAAATTCAAAGACAACAATTCGTGATTAGGCCTGCCCGGTAATGACGTAATTAGGTGAAGTTCCTCGGAGCATGGACTTAGACCGGGCTTTCCCGGGTCGACAGGCAGAAGAGACAGCAGAGAGTAAACACGTTTGGGACGCGTAAAAAACTCAAGGAATGACAACTCCAGTTGTTATTTCCTTTTATGTGCGTGTTTCTTCTGACTACCCTCTACACACAACCGTCCCTGCAGATAATAAAGAGAAGAAGTAAATATATATATATATTTTTTTTTTATAGAAACGTTGTCCGCCGTTATATTTCAATTGGATCACCAACATCGGTTTGCAGGTTACACAGCATACGTCGCTCCAGTATACCTCACTGGTATATCACTTGTCTGTGTTTATTTAAAAGACACATTTCTATATCTGGTCCTTTATGGAGAAAGACAACTTATTTAATGGCCCCTTCACTTTTATTTTAACAGTTTCCAGAATTTAGATTATTTCTTTGCACTGTAACTTGTTTAAAATTTAGGTTTTATCAAATAAAATGTTAATATAATTTTGGCTATTTCCCATATATTCAACACCAGTGTGCGATGGGTAAATTGTCGCAGTTTTTTTTTTTAATTTCCCGCATGGCCGTTGTTTGCTTTCGAGTTTCTAGACTTGATTTATTTTAAAATATATAATTTAATTCATCTTCGGTTTTCATTAATATTGAAATATCGTTAATACATGTCTTTTTCTACAGATAATTTCATGGTAGTTTTTCAAAAGAGCTGTTTTTTAATGTAGTATAGTTGTAGACTAGCATGGAGATATCTTCAATTTAGTGTTGAGCATTCTAGATGTAGCCGTAAGTTCTATGATAAGGTTTTTTGTCTTTGTTTTTTTCTTTCTCGCATCTTGCCTTCCAGCTTCATGCTTCTCAGCTAACTTTAATCTTCAAACACTTAAATGCAAAGGCAATGACTATCTATTGCCCACTTGATTACTTTTTTCTCTTCCTGCTCATTATTAATGTTCATGTTCCTAATTCTCTCGCACACTGTAACCTCTTGTGTTTTGCTGGCTTTATTGCTTTGTATTGGGCGATACCGATTAAAAAATATATAAATATATTCTACACGTTTGACTAAACACCAATGAAATTCTGTGTCAAGATTTTTTTCTAGGTAGATTTGATGTGGTGCAGTGCTAATAAACCTATACTGCAAATACCATTGGAAAAGGGATTAATCTGTCCCTTCTCCATCTTTCTCCATCTAGCTATTGATTAAATTGAACATATTGGGTTCTATAGCCTTGGTTGACAAGCAGTCTACCACAGAAATTAATGACAACATTAAGCGGGAAAATTTTCTGCCCAGTCAGTCATGTCTCTTTCGAAACATGATTATCCAAGCGTGTATCGCATACAGCACTTGACTGACTGATAGAATATAATATAATCTATAAATACTTTCACAGCTTCTGCTCCGATGAACTTAGATCACTGGTGCCCCCTAAATACGAATTTGCACGAGATACTAGATTAGCAACTAGATCCCACCCTTTTACACTGAAACCGATAAAATGCAACCGTAACTTCTATTCCAACAGTTTCTTTCCTCGCACTTCCCGACTGTGGAATTCCCTTCCACACGATTGCTTCCCCAACGGATACAATCTCCAGGAGTTTAAATGTAAGGTCAATAGACACCTCCTAACACACTAACCTGATCCCATTCCTCCTGACATTCCCTATGTCCAGCATTCATTCCTCCTGACATTCCCTATGTCTAACCACTCCTTCTCTTTACCTTTCCCTATGTAGCCCCATGCGCAATAGTGGCAGTGGAATGCCTTGCTTGGGGTGAGATGATTAAAAAAAAAAGAAAAAAATAGTTGGAAACATCAGTGAATATTCTACTGAGCATAAAGTGGGGCATCAGTATTTCTATTTGTTGAAGTAATAAACTGATCCACTACTAATTAATACTTATTAATATAACAATAATAACATAATTCGTCACTTATCTCTCCAGTTATGGGTTGAATAGTAGGATAAATTTGTTCTATAACCTTGTTTGGCAAATAATGGCAACGTACTGAGTGGAAATCTTTGGCTCATTCATTCATGTCTCTTTCGAGACTTCATCGCTTAATCGTGCATCACGCAGAGCACTTAACTGACTGACTGTATAAATAAAAAAATGTGCACTGTCTGAGTACTATTATCTATATATATAAAAGGCAATCTGCATTTCTGTGTGTGACTGTTCCCTATGCACGCCTACATTTTTTAAGCTATGCCATTCAAAATTTCTAGCGACACATATCTAAAGAGAAGCCAGGTCGACACATACTTTTTTGAGTTTTAAGTTCAGCAATTTTCCCTTTCGCACTTTTTGGCCAATGGAGCCGAATGTTTACATTTGCTCCGTAAAACAAGGAGATCTAAGATAGTTGCTAGATTACGTCAAAAAAATCAAATCACACGTGTTAAACGCGACTACAAAAATGAGCCTCTATATTTAATTTTTATTCCAACGTTTTCAAAATTCATTTGGTCAACAAAAAATGTGAATATTTTTCCCTATAATTTTGAAACAAAAGAAATATTTTAATAAAAGTGTTTTTTCAAACAAAAGCAAAATATGTTAAGGAAAAGTGCCAATGATTAATTTAATTATTTAAGTCTTTTTTTCAGATTTAATATACCATACTTCAGAAAAGAAAATTAAAAAAGAAAATTAAACCTTTTTTTTTTTTTTCGCTAAATATTTTATTCAGGAAATCAACTGTCTGTGAGGGATTTCAATCTACTCTTCTCATTGGTATCTTGTCCTACTACTAAAATATATAGACGTCAGCAAAGAGTTTTAGCTTGTTTCACTCTGTCAATTTCATCGACTTTAAATTAACACACCTTCACACATTATGACAAATATTTAAATAACGCGTTTTCCTCTAATAGTTCGTTAATGCAGGTTTTTTTAATTTATTAAATATATTTCATTAAAAATAACTATATACCTTATCGGAACAGGATTTATGCTTTTGTCCAATATGCCATTCATCAAGAAGATATCCCGGGCACTGTCAGTAGAAGATCCGCCAACAACAGATCTTATTTCCGCCAGAGCTATGTTTAACAGATGGGATAATGCACAATGTGCAATATCACATAAAGTCTGAAATCGCTTTCAAGCAATGACAACGAAATGCAGAAAGCAACTTCCTGACTCCTGGCTAGGAAGATCGTAGAATCCGATTATTATAATAATCTGACTTGATATTCTTACTCGAAAGTCACTATATTTTAAAGATATTTCTTTGTCGAAGACAAACCGTATTTGTATGTGTCTGGCATTATGTACAACAATAAGAATATATTTTCCTTTCATTGTCTGAAATTCATATAGCTGCAAAATACGATAAGGGATTTTATCTCACACTCTTTTGCTGACAATCTTATTTAAATTTCTGTCAACCACAAAAGACAATTTTCTAAATGGCGCTCAATTCAAGTTGTTCGGTCTGTGAACCTTCTTTTTTTACTATGTGCGTACACTGACTAGTCTATCTCAAGTTCTGTGACATTGATTAATCATGGCGAAGTTGGTTTCAATGTGTTACAGCGCCACCTATCGTTCTGATTGCATTTTTCTTGCCTTGTTTGTCGATTTTTTTTAGCATTTTAGAGGATGTTTATCCATTTTTCTCTTTTTCATTATATTTTCATTTCTTTTTTTTTTCTGAATTTTGTGATTAGTTATTGTTTTGCTTTTGTTATAGTTTTCTTCATTCTTAATTTTCGTTTTTCATTTCTTTTTTATTCGTATTTTTGACAAACCTCTTCAGCTGGGGAATGAAATATGGCTACTACGACCTGCAGAACAGTTTAAAACTAAAAATCTAATGGTGTATTTTAAAAAGGCTGCTCTACTCCGTGCTTCTGTCGGTCACCTAATAGTAAAGCTTTGTGGCCATATCACGTTGAATTATTAGTTCTCATCTGAGCATCGATGTTAAAGAACGACAGAACTAGTCAGTAAATAGAAGGGCAACCCCTCAGTAATGACAGCTGTATGTGTGACTAGAGTAATGGATAATGGCTCCGAATTTGAATTCTGAGAACCAAGTTCGAGTTCCTATCGGTTTCGCTAAATTATTTTACATAGAAATACTATCAGAAAAGTTAGTTATTCACCTCTTCCCCTATCCGCTATGGGTTAAATAGTAAAGTTCAAGTAACTACTACTGATTCAGTTATTTAAAATCAAATGAAAAGTTTTAAAACGCATTAAGAAACAAAAACCATGCGCCATGAAAACGTAAAGATGTGATACAATATTTATTGAATTTAAGACTAAAATGTCGTGTTCCTGCGAATGACAATGAACTGCAGCCCACATCAAGTCATCTGAACGGAAGGTTCAGACCATCCTAAACCCACCTCCTAATTGCTGTTGTTCCCAGGTCCACCATGACCGGTGTGGTAGCACCTCTTAAGGTCCTATCTATAGGTAAATAGTTAACCCCCCCAAACTGTGATCAAATTACTATGAACTATGAAAGTATAAAATATATTTTTATAGTAAAAATGCATTTTGAAGAGTGATATGTCCCAGAAAGGGATATATATATATATATATATATATATATATATATATATATATATATATATATATATATCATTCGAGGTAGTTAAGCGGTTTAGGCAAATGTAACTGAGAAGTACGTAGACGTAATTGACGGTACTCGTCGTCTGCAATATTCTGAGGCGTAGGTGTAGTCAATAGACGTGGACCAATAGTCGGAGACCTGTAGACCACTAGTCGTATGGACGTAGACCTCTATGTACCCTCGCCTTCGTCTGACACCATCCAATCACATTACTATGAGGGGGAACCAAGGTGTATATATATTCATTACCTCAAAGAGAAGAAACACCTTGAAGAAAACAAATATTACGAGCAACACATTTTTAAATAAAAAATATTACCAGTAATAATTTTAAAAAAAACGTATTACCAGAAATACATTTCACTCTCGATAACCACACTTTAAAAATACGTCAATGAAACCTTATTTACTAATTGATTTCTCATAATGAATACATATCTTATTCATACAGCCAGCCAGTTAAGTGCCATACGTGATACACGCTTGGGTGATCATGTCTCGAAAGGGACAGAAGATTATCCCTCAGTAGGTTGCCATTGCTTTCTGCGATAGACTGGTTGCCGATCAAGGCTATAGAACCCAATCTGTCCTGTTATTTAACCCATAACTGGAAAGAATATACGGATTAATACCTTTCCCGAGGGTATTTGCGCGTAAGTGAATGCAATGAATTCAACTGGAATTCGAACTCGGCTCCCCGGTTTCTCGTTCCGAGCCGATATCCACTGCACCACAACACACAAGCGTTTCCAAAACATCTTATTTGGAATTAAATAACCCATTGAAGTTGATATGTCTTAAACCAAAATAAACTATATCTAAGAAAAATTGTGAAAGGCGGCTGCAGAATAAGTGTGGATTGACATTCGTCTTTATATTTTTAAATAAGTCGCAATTACTCATTCTTTAGTTTATTCTTGTATCAGTCGAAAAATGTGTAGATGAAGATAGAAAGCAAAAATAAAATAAAATTTTATAAGAAAGGAAAGTAAAAATTAAAAAAACAAAACGAAGAGCGAAAAATAAAATTAAAATAATAGTAACATTAAAAGATTCAATATCTGAAAAAATATTTACAGTGTTTTCCATGACCAGAGATTTCTCATATCTTCCACCTGAGTCTCCAACACATGGCTAGTAAAATTGGCCAACATTAAAAGTAATTCTTTTTATAAAGTAATAAATGAAATATTCTAAATAAATGTTGGGACACTTCATAATATTTGGGTTAGAAACTAATGCGACGAGAGCCAGTATAGACATTTAAGACAAAGTTGTTACACTGGAAGACCTAACTAGATCCATTTTCAAAGCGCAGCATAAGAAATCAAGGTAAAACCAATGAAAACTTTATCAGACAATCAGCCTAATGAACCACAAAAACTCTTCATCTTCTTCTTCGTTTATGTATCCTGTCCTTTCAGGACGTAGGCGATTATGGTTTTCCACATCTCCCTATCCCTAGTGGCTCTTAGCAGGCTTTCTCCTGTTACACCACGCAACCCTCCTTCCATCATCCACCTGATCAGGTCCTTCAAATATGTTATCCGCTGCTTTCCTTTGTCTCTTTTTCCCCTCTATCTGGCCTGTTACTATCAGGTTCTCCAAGCCCTTCTTCCTCATCCCAGGAAATTTAGCTGTCTCTTCCTGATGCTCAGTATTAATTTACTTTTCATTTCCATACTTTCCAAAACCTCGTCATTGCTCACATGCTCGGTCCATGATATCCGCAGCATCCTTCTGTAGAACCACACTTCAGCTGCTAAAATTTTTCCTTCATCTTTGAAGATATTGTCCAACATTCACTGCCATATTGAAGAACCGACATCACATAGCAATCCAGTACTCTCTTCTTTGTTTCTAGCAAAATTGTCCTGTTTCTAAACTTCTGGAATGCTTCCTTTGCCAAGGCAACTGGCCTTTGGATCTCTGTGTCGCACTTTCCGTTTTGTGTTAGAACATTTCCAATGTATTTACATTTTTGTACCTGCTTGATTTCAGTATCCCTCACCTGTATTTGGCATTTTGGGCTGTCCTTTTTGCTGATGACCATGCATTTGGTTATCTTGCAGTTTATTTGTAGTACTTTCTTCTCAGTCTCTTCAGCTACCTTCTGTAGAAGGTTTTACCGTTTCTTTTCCGTGTCTGCTATCAGAACTGTATCATCTGCGTATCTTATATTGTTTATAATGTGGCCTCCGATGACGAATCTTGGCATAACTTCTACGGTTGTCAGAATAGTCTCGCTGTACAAGTTGAATAGATCCGATGAAAAGACACATCCGATTCTTACGCCCCTTTTAATCTTTGTATAACTGCTGAATTCGTTACTTGTCCGTATGCAGGCGGTTTGCTGCCAGTAAAGATATTGATTACTCTTAGGTCTTTGCCGAATTCTGATGAACAGAACGCGCTGAAAAAGTAGGTATGAAATTGGACCAAAATTATGCACTTTTGTTAAAGACACTGGAACAAGGAATACAATTTTTAGTTTCAAAATGATGTCAGAAAAAGCAATGAAAAAGCAGACGTACGTACACGTCATAACGATCTGCTCGAACTGCCAGGTAAGCTTGATTTATTTGGTGACGATAACAGAATGATACAGAACTTTTATTGGACTAAAACCGTCAGAATAAGGATAGAAAATAGTAAATGAATAAAAATAAAAAAGGACATTAAAAAAGGATGTGTATTCTCAGTGAATGTTTTTTATAATCATTTCACTCTGGGCAAGGTAGTACTTCCACTGGTGCACAGGGAATTACATCAGAGGTACGTGAGGAGGAAGAGAAACAAATTACAGGGAGTTTCATAAAATGGATAAGAGAAGGATGAGAGCACTGATGCGAAGAGAGCTGCATGAGAGTAAAGGGGAATGGATGAACATGATACAGGGGTTGTCAGGGAAATGATGGAATTCAACGACATAAGAGATGACGATTGACATTGCATTTAAATTCTTTGAGATTGTAGCTTTCAGGAAAACAAGTATACGGAAGAGAATTCCACTGGCGGGAAGTGCGAGAAAAGAATCTGATTGAGTAGACGTTACAGTTACAGTTACACTTATTAGAAAATTAGAAGTGCTACCAGGATTCATTATTGGCGGTTACATCCTAAACAACTTTATATATACAGATGATGCAGTGTTGATAAAAGTCACAGAAAAGAAATTATAGGAACTTTTTACAGAATGTACAATGAAAGCGGGAATATTAAGCATTAAATGTAAAAAGTCAGAATGTATCGTTTGCAGCAAAAAGAAAAACCAACACAAAAATTAATGATTGGCGAGATAAAAATGAAATTGAAGCAACAATTTAAATATATAGACAATGTTTTAACAGACGATGGATAATGCACTATTGTAGTTGCATTGTGTGACATCTCGCCGCGGCTGGTCGTTGATGGCGTCGATTCAGTAACTGGTCTTCAAGTCGATTCTTCCGAGAGTGATTTTCCTTTTTTTCTTTTTGTTAATCATTTCACCCCAAGCAAGGCATTCCACTGCCACTATTGCGCATAGGGGAAGGTGAAGAGAAAAGAGTGGTTAGATATAGGAAATGTCAGAAGGTGCATGATAGATGGGTAAGGATACCGAGGCTGAGATTTGGGCTGATGGGAAGAGTGTTTGAGAGAATGGATGCGAGTTACTGTGTTAGGAGGTGTCTATTGACCTTACATTAAAACTCCTGGAGATTTTAGCTGTCGGGGAAGCAATCAGGTGGAAGGGAATTCCACAGTCGGGAAGTGCGAGAAGCGAAACTGTTGGAGTAGAAATTGCGGTTACATTTGCCCACGCTGTGAAATTTAATCTCAAGGAAGTCACATGGAATTCTAGTTAGATGTCGCTCCGCCAACTCAAACTAGGCTGGATGCACGCACAAAATTTGGAAAGGGAAACAGTACCAAAAATAATTAAAATGACGCCTGAATCCGTTGTAGAATAATGTTTATAAACAAAAATAAAAACCAATCATCAATCGTCTTATTCCCAAACCCTGTTCCTATCAAGCTGGCAACGAAAGTTTCGACCATTTTCTCTAAGTAATAATTTGCGAAGCATGTTTATCCTTAAATCAAGTCTCTGGTTGGTAATATCACGTCACTCTAATCGGAGTTTTAAGTCTGTGGCGATTCAAAATGTCTTTGTTTAATTTCACACCGAAATTTCAAGGAAACTGCCGAAGGACTGTCTTTGAGTGTGGTGGTGAGGCTTGCAACGACTATAAGATGACTTCGGTGTCTATGCAAATTTAGTTTGTCACTTGCGGCCAATGAAATCATTCTCGCCCCCAGCTTTGGGGCGGAATCACTTCGTTCTATTTTCTTTCTCTTTGTTTAACCAATGAGACAATTTTCTCTTTAACCGTTTTGGGT
This sequence comes from Ascarosepion bandense, assembly GCA_037127315.1. Lineage (NCBI taxonomy): Eukaryota > Metazoa > Mollusca > Cephalopoda > Sepiida > Sepiidae > Ascarosepion > Ascarosepion bandense. The sequence continues at coordinate 198,103 of JBBBDQ010001269.1, read as the reverse complement.
GGGATCTTTATGCCTCCAATTCCTTTCCCAGGGAATCCCAATTTAGTTATTTCTCATAGCAAACACACCTAACATTGCACCTGTCAAAGACACCTGAATACGCAAGATGCCGTTTCTTTGCGTTTGTGACAACCTTTTCTGACATTCCACAGCTGTGTTTTGGGCTTTCCAGGATTTTGATTATATTTTGCATGAGTTTATTAGAAAAATATAGAAACAATAAAATTTTCGTTTTTAACAGCTGTGTCGTTGAGAATAGCAATTGAACATCTCTGAGTCATGCCGTTTCTGCTTATAATGGTCGAGCGATCTAATGACCTCGTCTGGCTAGGCTGGTTAGATTCTGGATAAAAGAATCACACCTGCAATCTTTTAATTCATATTTATTTTCAGTTGTTTCTTTTCGATCTATAAAAATTCATAATGTAATTTAATATAATTTCTTACATTTGATCTGTAATAATTAATTATACAAATTAATATAATTTTTTTCGTTCTTGGCCATGCCAAATAGTGTTACAGTTGGATTAGCGAAAGCTACCATAAAAAAATTAAGCAAACTATAAGAAGACAAAATGAGAAATCTGTAAACCGAGTTCGAATTCCAGTTGAATTCCTTGCACTCATTTACGCACAAATAACCTTGGGAAAGGCATTACTCCATGTCTCTTTCATCCAGTTATGAGTCAAATAATAGAACAGATTAGGTTCTATAGCATTGGCTGGCAACCAGTCTACCGCAGAAAGCAATATCAACTTACTGCGGGATAGTCTTGTGGCCAGTTAGTCATGTCTCTAACAAGACATGATCGCCCAAAGCGTGTGTCACGTAATTGACTGACTGATAAGCAAACATAGGTACAAATTTTATTGGAAAAAAAGAAGTACTGAATATGCAATATCGGTTATTCTATATGGTAGTGAATTCTAAACCATCTTCTCAAAGATGAAGGAGAGAGTTTTAATAAAAATATTGTTCTACAAACATGCTTTTCAATAAAACCTACAATGATTCCTGATGTTATTACGTTGCAATGGCGAAAATGGTTGTTTATGAAATCATGCTTAACGGTAGATGTTCTGTGGATTTTTTCATTGAAGATCATGACTGGTTCTATCCTCATGATATCTAGGAATGGTAAAGTGTTGTTCATTTAAGATTCAAAAATACAATCTAATATCAGTCCGTTTCTATTAAGTTTATTTACAATGAGGTGCAGTGGTTATAGATTCGGAACAACAAATCGGGGTGCCGAGTTCGAATTCCAATTGAATTACTTGCATTCACTTCCGTCTATTGTCTAAATTGGATTAGTGAATGTATAATATATATTTTTCGAAAGGAGAAATCGGAGAGACGAGTTCGAATTCCAGTTGAATTTCTTACATTCACTTACGCATAAATACCCTTAGGAAGATATTAATCCGTCTCTGCCATCCAGTTATGGGTTAAATAATAGAACAGACTGGGTTCTATAGCCTTGACTAGCAACCAGTCTACTACAGAAAGCAATGGCAACCTACTGCGGGATAATCTTCAGCCCAGTCAGTCATGTCTCTTTCGAGACATGATCGCCCAAAGCGTGTATCACGTATGGCACTAAACTGACGATGGTAAAATTGTGTCATATGGATGTATTATGAAATTTTCATATATTTATCTAAAAAAGAATTGTTGGTAAAATCTTTTTGAGAGGACCAAAATTTTAAAAGTAGACACACTAAAACGCCACGAAGTGCTCTATGAATCTGTCAGCCGCCAATATTTACCCGAAGAAGTCGAAATAGAAAACACATACAAAAGTCCAATATGTTCATTATACAAACAACAAGAGAAAAAAAAACATAAATAACCAAATACAAAAAAACAAAGATAGCATAATAACAACAAGAAACATGACAACCAACTGTATAAAAGCAGACATAACTTTACTTACAACAAACTGTATAAAAATAGACATAAATTTACTTTAAACAAACTGTATAAAAGCAGACATAACATTACTTACAACCAACTGTATAAAAGCAGATATAACTTTACTTACAAGAAACTGTATAAAAGCAGACATAACTTTATTTACAATAAACTGTATAAAAGCAGACATAATTTTACTTACAACAAACTGTATAAAAGCAGACATAACTTTACTTACAACAAACTGTATAAAAGCCGACATAACTTTACTTACAACAAAATGTATAAAAGCAGACATAAATTTACTTACAACAAACTGTATAAAAGCAGATATAAATTTACTTAAAACCAACTGTATAAAAGCAGACATAACTTTACTTACAACAAATTGTATAAAAGCTGACATAACTTTACTTGCAACAAACTTTATAAAAGCAGACATAACTTTACTTACAACAAACTGTATAAAAGCAGACATAACTTTACTTACAACAAACTGTATGAAAGCAGATATAACTTTACTTACAACAAACTGTATAAAAGCAGACATAACTTTACTGACAACAAACCGTATAACAGCAGACATAACTTTACTTACAACCAACTGTATTAAAAGCAGACATAACTTTACTTACAACAAACTGTATAAAAGCAGACATAAATTTACTTAAAACCAACTGTATAAAAGCAGACATAACTTTATTTACAATAAACTGTATGTACAGACATAATTTTACTGACAACAAACTGTATAAAAGCAGGCATAACTTTACTTACAACAAACTGTATTAAAAGCAGACATAACTTTACTTACAACAAACTGTAGAAAAGCAGACATAACTTTACTGACTACAAACTGTATAAAAGCAGACACAACTTTACTGACAACAAACTGTATAAAAGCAGACATGACTTTACTTACAACAAACTGTATAAAAGCAGACATAACTTTACTGACTACAAACTGTATAAAAGCAGACATAACTTTACTGACTACAAACTGTATAAAAGCAGACATATCTTTACTGACAACAAACCGTATAACAGCAAACATAATTTTACTGACAACAAACTGTATAAAAGCAGATATAACTTACTTACAACAAATTGTATAAAAGCAGACATAACTTTACTTGCAACAAACTTTATAAAAGCAGACATAACTTTACTTACAACAAACTGTATAAAAGCAGACATAACTTTACTTTCAAGAAACTGTATAAAAGCAGGCATAACTTTACTTACAACAAACTGTATTAAAAGCAGACATAACTTTACTGACAACAAACCGTATAAAAGCAGACATAACTTTACTTAAAACAAACTGTATTAAAAGCAGACATAACTTTACTGACAACAAACCGTATAAAAGCAGACATAACTTTACTAACTACAAACTGTATAAAAGCAGACATAACTTTATTTACAATAAACTGTATGTACAAACATAATTTTACTTAGAACAAACTGTATAAAAGCAGGCATAACTTTACTTACAACAAACTGTATTAAAAGCAGACATAACTTTACTTACAACAAACTGTATTAAAAGCAGACATAACTTTACTTACAACAAACTGTATAAAAGCAGGCATAACTTTACTTACAACAAACTGTATAAAAGCAGACATAACTTTACTTTCAACAAACTGTATAAAAGCAGGCATAACTTTACTTACAACAAACTGTATTAAAAGCAGACATAACTTTACTGACAACAAACCGTATAAAAGCAGACATAACTTTACTTACAACAAACTATATAAAAGCAGACATAACTTTATTTACAATAAACTGTATGTACAGACATAATTTTACTTACAACAAACTGTATAAAAGCAGGCATAACTTTACTTACAACAAACTGTATTAAAAGCAGACATAACTTTATTTACAACAAACTGTATAAAAGCAGACATAACTTTACTGACTACAAACTGTATAAAAGCAGACACAACTTTACTGACAACAAACTGTATAAAAGCAGACATAACTTTACTTACAACAAACTGTATAAAAGCAGATATAATTTTACTGACTACAAACTGTATAAAAGCAGATATAACTTTACTTACAACAAACTGTATAAAAGCAGACATAACTTTACTGACTACAAACTGTATAAAAGCAGACACAACTTTACTGACAACAAACTGTATAAAAGCAGACATAACTTTACTTACAACCAACTGTATAAAAGCAGACATAATTTTACTGACAACAAACTGTATAAAGGCAGACATAACTTTACTTACAACAAACTGTATAAAAGCAGACATAACTTTACTTACAAAAATATCCTATCGCCCCCAAATTAGCCTATTTTACCACAAAAAATAATTAAAATTTCATTTTCAAATCATCATGGATATGATCATAACCCACAATGTCCATAACAATAATCTTTAAGTTGTAATATATAAAATGAAGTATAAAAACTAACCATTAAAATATATTGACAAGACTTGCAGTAATTTAAAAACAAACAAAAAAATGTATGTATGAACGCAAAGAAAGATATTATACATAATAATATATCAAATGCATCAGCAAAAATGCATATAAATTCAATCAGAATTTGGAACTAAACAATTTTACACTTTTTAAAAGAGAAATTAACTTAAGGAGAACGTTATTGAGAGTGTTGCTATGGAAAATTGCGAAAATGTAAATTTGCACCCCAATTTTCTCTGAATCTGTCTTTTCCGTTAAGATGTGCCCCATTCCTCAGCCAACCTACAGAGCTGTATTTTTTTTTAAATTAAAAGAAAACATTTAAATGAAAAACTTTATTAATTAAAGCACATAAATAACAATTGCATAATAAATTCAACAACAACAATAACGCCATTTAATCACTTCCGTTTACTAGTCATTAAATTACATGACTTAAAATTATACTTTACTTTGACTTTCTGTGTTAGGTTTATTAATATTTATGAACATTGATGAATCTTAAAATTTTAAAATCCATACGATATTTTCATTTTTATAAAGATAAAATCCTTATATTTAAGTTTATTTTGTCATTCAGAGAATGAAACATTAAAACGTTTCCTTTTGTCTTTTTTATACATGCACACATACGTACATTTGTTTGTGTGTGTGTGTGTGTGTGTGCTACACAAAATATGCCGTCCCTATGGTCTTGTGACATAGCTAGTGATAATTTTGAATTAGTATCAAGGATTTTCATCACTCACGGTCAATCAGACACTGATTACTTACTACTTATGGGAAGATAGTCCTTCATCCACCTCCAGATTTAAGGCCTAGATTAGTGGTTTCAAAATTGAAACAGGAGTTGGATGAAGGCGTATATATATATATATATATATATATATATATATATATATATATATATATATATATCCACAGACAGATCTGTTTTGCTGTATCACAGCTGATCAGTACTGTTAGATTCCGATTGCTTTTTAACCCAGGATTGAAACCCGACCGAATTGGCGTCAGTCGCCGATTCTACCATATATAAATATTGTTATTTTGGTAATTATTGCCGTTGCCTAGCGGAGTTTTATGTTCAACACAAAATAAAATCGTCGGTGATGGTGAACGTTATTGAATTACCGTCTTAATAAGCTCTCTGAAGATGGCTCATGTGAGCCGAAAGCTTAGAACCAAATTAATAAAAAATTAACCAAATTTTGGAGAATATTTGTCTTTATTTTTAACTGAAATTAAAGTCAAAATACGACGTTTAGAACGGCTCATGATTAAACATAATAGACATTCATTGTCTCTTATATTTAACAGTATATGTTTAGAATATATATATATATATATATATATATATATATATATATATATATATGGAATAACGATATATATATTTATATATCAATAACTGTTTCAGAAGAAAGATTTATAACAAAATGGAAAAAAATAAAATAAAAAACACGTGATGTGTTTCGCCCCTTAAGATTTAATACGACTCTATTTGTTTACATCACTGCGACTACACATGAGTACGAACAAAAGATACTGACATTTTTACATTCTATGTATTTGCTTTTACATTTTTTTTTAATAATGTCTTCATAGGCAATTTAATTTGGATTTAATTCTTCTTGTTTCCCTCATCTTTGTTAAAAAAGAGAGAGAAATTGTTTAAACTGATCTGCTTTAAAACGGTCTTTAAAACAGACTTTACTCGTTTCAGTCAGTTAAGTGCCATACGTGAAACACGCTTGGGCGATCATGTCTCGAGTGCTGCCTGACATTTGTCTATCTCTCTTCCTTAGCATCTTGCATATTATATTGATTTCTATGCTAGGCTTACTAAGGATATTCTCATACCATAGTAACGAAGATGAGGATAAAAGAAATATATCCTATTTCTAGCCAAATTTTCATGCCATACCAACGCGCCCAAAGTTTATTTTCTTCTTGATAGAAGACAATATATAAAAGCATGTAAAAATGATTGCACAAATACAAAACACAACGTTTAAATCAAAGTGTTTATAGGTAAGAAATGAAGATCGCATTGTGAAATATTTAACCAATCAGAAAAAAGAAAACCTGTTTCTTTCGACCCTATATTCTGGAAAATTTCTTATAAAAGCAAGATTTTGACTGTCTCCAAGCCATTCAAACGCAAGAGACGATGTGGCTACATATAATTTTCTTACCTGTATCGAGTGGGTGCTGAAAAAAATTTGAAGCGAATCATTTTACTGTGTACAAACTACTTAAAGTATTTTTAACTACAGCTTTGACTCTGAACTAACTACTAAAAAGTATTTTCTCAACAACACTTTTTTTTACTGTGAATCTAGTATTAAAAGTCTTTTTGTAATCCACAGTTGGTTTTTGGACCAACTACCTAATGAATCTGGCAAAACTAAATACTTCCTAAATTAACAATATTTTTTTTTACTCTTTTGAATTCATGTACATATGTTCTTGTAAATAAAATAATTTTTTACATGCATATCCATATTTTTTACTTTATTTTTTGGAATTTGTATGTTCAGATTTTTAATAAGCAAACTTGAATGAGAGAATTTCTTAAATGAAAAATAGTCTGAATATATGTAGTGTAAACGTTTTAGCCTTGTTTAATTAGTCACATAAGTGCTTTACGTGACACACGTTTGAGCGATCATATCTAGAAAACGACATCACTGACTGGATAGAAATTTTCTTTCAGGAGATTGCCACTACGCCCTGCGGTAGACTGGTTGTCAACTAAGGCTATAGAACTTAATTTGTCCTTTGTTTCTTAATGTTAAGATGAAAATCATCAAGGAAAGGCGCCATAGTTTGTTTTTTAATCCAAATATTTTCGATCTTTTTCTAAGATCATCTTAAGGGTTAAATGACAAAGACATGCTTACTGTAATTACGATAAAATATGCATCCTATTGTCATAGTGGTCTTTATCGTCACGTAAAGAAACTGATGAGAAATGTAGAAAGGATCAATATGAAAATAGTGTCCACAAAAACCTATGAGTTAAAGTGAAAAATTCTTTCTCTCAAGTCTATCCACGCTCTATCTCTATTTCGACATCAAGCAATTCATGAAAAAACATGCTTGCCAAAATAACTTTTGCCAGTAAAACTACAACAATCTAAGCACTAATCATAATCACAACAGCACTATATATATATATATATATATATATATATATATATATATATATATATATACGGTGCTGTATAAAAGTACTGGGACAATAACTATTTTATCTTTTATGAAGCATTAAAATAAAGTTTAAAATCACCCCAGTCCTAACACTTTTGCACACTGTCGGTAGTGTTGAAAAGTATTAGGACAGGGGTGATTTTCCTAAAAACCTCACTGAAATTCAAATACAATGTGAAAAGCCAAACCTTTGTAAGAACTATTTAGCTAAAATGTAAGAGGAAAGAAGACTACGGAATTTGAATTGACCCTGACAAAGCATCTATGTATGTAGAGATATATATGAATTTCTATTCCAATTTTCATAGAATTATTTGAAAGCATATATATATATATATATATATATATATATATATATATATATATACAAGTATTGTTGGAATAATATTCCTTGTTAAAAGAAACACTATTTTTAAGAAAGTGCTCAATACAAAAGTAGAGCTAATAATATTATTTATTCATAAATAATAACATGGATATGTTACAATATCACTACAAAAGTAGCCATTTTGATGGCTACTTTTGTAGAGATATTGCAACATCCATGTTATAATTTATGAATAAATTATATATATATATATATATATATATATATATATATATATATATGTTGAGTTATTACAAAAATAATTGACGATATCAGAAACATGATTTTATTCTTGAAACATTAACAGTAGAAATGTTGAAAAAAGTCAAAATACTAGACATGAGCATCTATACACATCCGTCATTTGTTATTTATTTCTCTGAGATAAAAAGGAAGTTACTGGCCGTGACGCAAAGAATTGATGTTATACAGAAATAGCATCGGACACATTTCAAAACGCCCAAGTTTTTTTAATTTAATGAGGAACCCATTTATGGAGATTTTTTTCCCCCCGTGCAAATGGCTTGAGACCGTTGCAGCGCTGACAAGCGTCTGAGACATTTCTCTGAAGTTTGATTCGGGTTTTCTCAACAACTGCTTTCAATTGTTTGTTGTCAAGACTGCATAACCGTCCTGTCAGTCAGTACGTGATACACGCTTGGCGATCATGTCTCGAAAAAGACATGACTGACTGGGCAGAAGATTATCCCGCAGTAGGTTGCCATTGCTTTCTGCGGTAGACTGGTTGCCGACCAAGGCTATAGAACACAATCTGTCCTGTTATTTAACCCATAACTGGAAGGAAGAGACGGATTAATACCTTTCCCAAGGTTATTTGCGCGTAAGTGAATGCAATGGATTCAACTAGAATTCGAACTCGTCTCCCCGATTTCTAGTTTCGAGCCGATATCCACTGTACCACAACGCACATCCCTCCTGTGCCTTCTTCATTTTCAAGGCTCTCATCACCAGCAGTAATTTCTGGAACTACCTTTGTACTCTCCGATCACTAATAAACCCATTTTCCAGTGTTCTGTTGATATTAGCAGAAGTTTGGGAGGCGCTCTGCCCAAATTTATACAAGGTACTTCCACTTATTTTTGATGTCTAAATTTTACATTGAATTTTAAAAAAAAAACGTTTTCTTGAAAGTTTTATTTTTGTTTTAATTGAAAGCTAAATGATTAAATTTACTATTTCCAGTAATCAAAATACTCTGGTGTATTTCAAACAGAAATTTTATTAAGTGAAATCTAAAGATTTTCAATTTCTTGTTTAATTTTTCACATTTGTAAACAAAAGTTAATTCTTGGTTTTAAAAATGTTGCAAAAATAAAACATACATCTCTGACACATTAATTTTGGAAACATTAGCAAATTTTATATTAAATTATTCTGATTTATACAAGTATTATTTATTTATAACATGAAATTTAGAATATAACTATTTCTTAATTATAGAGTTGAACTTTCTGACCTGTCCGCCGTATATCAAAACGTATTTGAAGGTTGTCAGATTGGAGACAAGATCAGTATGGCGATTTTAAGCGACATAAATTTAGAAGATTTTTCGGGTAATGGAAGCAACTCTGAATAACGTAACCTTTTAATTTACACAATGAAATGACCATAGCAAAAAAAAAACTTCAAATACAAAAAAATAATTTAAAATTATTTTAAAAATAGGGAGCCAGGGCGATTTGTATTAAACTTATTAATTATAGATTAATAATTATAATCTTTGTTTAATAAGTTTTTAAATTGGCCCAAATAAATCTTTATAGTATTTTAAAAAGTGTTTTTGAAACTTTATAAATTACAAGAGTTAAATAATAATCAAAGAATTCTTTTCAAAATTAATTATTAATCGAAAAAGATTTTTTTCCAGATAATTAGTCCCTATTTCTTCGATTTGCTCAAGTAATTAAAAGCTTATCAAATTAAATAACGTCATAGTTATATTTTAATTTTTTTTAATATTCAGAGAAGATTTTCGAAAAGAGAGACAAAATGTATAAAAAATAATACAAGATTTACATTCCCCAATGAGTCCTGCGTTTAGCAAATAAAATTATTTATAACAACAAAATTTAATTTCTTAAAATTTCAGGAATTTAAGAAGGGGAAAACATTTTTAAAAAATATATTTTTACCAAGATTTTTTAAAATGAAATTATAAAAGAATTTCATTCATTCTTGAATAAATCTTGATAGTTTAATTAAAATCCAACAATTATTCGATTTTTACAAGAATTTTCAAATTAATATCATTGTCACTGGAAAGATACTGAGTTACAGTAAACTCTTGTAACGATTTACTTACCCGCTAACTAAAATCAAACTAAGAATTTTACCAAAATTTCGAACATGTTAGAAGTGATTAAAATTATTTTAGAAATAATTAAAACATTATTTGATCTTTCCTCTTAGTCATATTTTAAATGCTTTGATAGAAAAGGCTCGTTTTTATTGATCTTGGGCCTTCTTAATTCATACTATGCTGTATTTTTTAGCGATTTATTGAAGTTACCTAATTTAAACTCTTGCAAAAAAATAAATGATCATATTTTGTTACTTTCATAATTGAGAACTTCTATGCTTCAAGGATATTTCTGTCTGAAAATGAGTTAAGAATTATTAAAGAGCACTCATATATTATTGTCTATACCAAAATTCACTTCAGATATACCATGAATACTATGTCAAAATAGCTTTCCAAAATACAACAGTTCGAGTGGCCATCATATTTGTTGAAACCTAGTGTATATATATATATATATATATATATATATATATATATATATATTGATTATTGAATTACTTATATTCGAAACAAATAAGAATATATATAGATATGTATATGTATGTGTGTGTGTGTGTGCGTGTGTTTGTTTGTGTGTGTTAGTGTGTGTGTTGATTATTTTGTAAATCGCCTAAAGATACTATATGGTAAAAACCTAGGTTGCGTAATAACTCATTTAAAATTATATATGTAATATAACAATCTGGCCCCACCCGAGGAAGGCTGATGCAAGTGAGGGTGTTTCCGGTCGTTGAAAGGAACGGATGTCGTTTGACCTTATTTCCGACAGCAGCGGAAATAACTACAGAGGCAAACAGAACAGGTGTCTCTGAGAATTAAGTGGGCGTGCGTGGGCGAGGCAAAACCGGAAGAAAAAGTCCTGGTTCTGGAAGATTATAAAAAGACCTCGGCACACGGATTCGCCAGTAGAGGAGCAACAGAGATCGGCCGGTGAAGAGAGAGACACAACAGATAAGACTACACTCCCGTCAACCCATTAGAAGCGCGCTCTCTCAATTCTCTGTTCCCTATGCTACACGGTTCATCGTCATTAATAAAAATATAACTTTATATTTTTATATATATGCGTGTTTGTTGTTTGTCGATATATATATATATATATATAAAGTGTATATGAAGTTGAGTGTGTGTGTAAGTGTGTGTGTGTGTTTGTATGTATGACCAGCTACGTGAGTGTGGTCATGTTTATAAGTTGGAAACCTGGAAGTGGTGTAACGTTTAGCAATCTTGTCTCTATAGAATCATTAAAACTGACTAGTGAGTTCGATCCTCACTGTGTATCCCAAACTTTCGATCTTGTGCCACATCTATGAGAGGGTTAGGAAATTACTAAATATGTACAGGTATACGTGAAATGAGTCAAATATGCATATTTTTGTATGTCCAGTTATTAAAAAAAATTAAGCATAAAACACTTTTCACGTCCTGTGGACTGATTTAAAATCCAACAGAAACTAAATGTCTCTAATATAGATATATATGTATATATAATGAACAAATAGTCGGACAGACGTTCTCTTGTGTCTGGATGTTGGATGTTATAAGTTAATTTTACTTAATTTGATTTATGCCCTAGGCTTATCTTCTGAGAAAGTATTTTTCTCACATAGAACTTTGTATTTCTTTCATTCTAACATGAAGAAACTATAGATAGCAGATAATCTCGGCTAAACGTTAATAATGGTTACATTTTATTTCATTATCCTTCGAATACTACTCATCCTACAAATATACGTTGGTGTGTATATTTTTTGTGCGGATGTGCATATCAACTGCATTGGTTTTGCTCTATTGCCGTTAGCAAAGGCGTGAATCAATTGCTTCTTGCGCTTTCAGAGCTACTCTATATACAGAAGTATAGGGTCAGTTCTATTACTTTTGGTGGCACTCTGTCTATGCGGAAATTTACTCTTAATTCCAAACCATACAGAAAACAACGGAAACGGCAATTTATTTTGGCAAGATGTGAAAGTGCAGTATTCTGTTTTCTCTTGTATTACAAGCAAAGTCTTCAATTCTGTATTTCCCTGTATCTGGTTATCTTTTAGTTGTTATATATTGGCAGAATTCAAATATGGCCCATCCTAACTTCGACATTTTTTTCTTCTTCTCTTCTGTTCGCAATTTGCTAACTCCTCTAGCGTGGTTGTGTAATACCGACCTTATAGCCAATCGGCTTTCTTTTCCCTCCTCGACTCGGAGCCGATGTGTTGTTTCGGTAGCGTTCTTTCAGGTTTCCTAAAATCTTATTTATATGATATTAGGATTGACGGTTAAGTCTAGTGTGAACACCTTATATAAGTTGTGAAATATGACAGAACTGCACGACTCTGTCGAAAATATACAATTCCTGTGCAAATCTGTCCATTGGGTCGTGGGTAGTAGGTAGGAAAAACTCCAAATTTTGAGTTCTGATCTTTCTAAAAAGTAAAACATAGTATGAATAAATGAAAGGAGCGAATAATTAATAGAGTTAAAATCTATTCCAGTGCTGATACTTTCCTACTCACCCTTGCCCAATGTACAATTATCTGACTTTCAATACCAAAAGAAATTTACTACTATTCTCTTCTCTTCGTAAACCCTTTCCTAACTAATATTTTTCACCCCTTCATTTACTAGCCTTTTCTTTCGGTGTAAGGATTTTCTTCATTCTACGGTCAGAAGATGGAGTTAACAATGCATGGCTCGAACTGACATGTTGACATAGCTATCCCCACTAAATGTAATCTAAATTTACAAATTAAATGAATGAATGAATATCTATCTAAACTTATTTATAAATAAAACTTTGTATGTGTGTGTGTATGTGTGTGTGTGTGCCCGTTACCTATAGACTCCGAAACGGCGAAACCAATTTTCTTGAAAGTTTACACAGTTGTACTATAAGCGTCTGCGAGTGTTCTTAGCTAGGTTTTGTGTCAAGGTACCCCCGACAAATATGGAAAATCGATAATCGAAAAAAAATGGGTTATAGAAGGAGTGGTCCGATTTTAATCAAATTTAATCCACTCATAGACAATGACATATTCAGAAGTTACAATGTTGCAGTACTTACAATAGTGCAGAAAATCGATAATATATATATATATATATATATATATATATATATATATATATATATAAAAGGCATGATGTTTGTGTGTCTGTTTATCTGCCTGTGTGTCTGTATTTTTTTCAGCCCTTTTATTTTAGTTTTTGCTTCGGGTTTGGCTCTAAGTAGATATAATTATAGTTCTTAGTCTCAGCCATGATATCATTTACTCAGAGGACTTATTTAGCCTTCAAATTTTAGTTTACGACGAAAAAAACTTATTTGATATCGATACCGTTGAAATCAAAATTTGACTTACATCCATTCATTTTTCTTTCAGCCAACGGTGTTCGCTTTAACTGGAAACAACTCTTGCTTTTTCGTCTTTCCTGATAACGTCCAAAGAGTCTGAGCTCCAGGACTATGGCTTAATTTTAAAGCTATAATTACACCCGAGCAACGTCTGGCTATACTGCTAGTTTGTTCTAAAAATTAAATTTACATCAAACTCTCTGTTGAATTGATTTTAATATTCAACCGATATTAATAGGATCCTTTTGGATTATTTACCAATCTTTTCCTTGAAATTTTACTGATATATAATATAAAAGTAATATATATATATATATATATATATATATATATATATATATATATATATATTATTTGGTTAAATCCAATATAAGGATTTATTATATGAGTTTCTATAATTTCATGATATTTACTTAGTTTATTCTCTATATTTGAATAGAAATTGTCTAACTCTTGATTATTTTCGGCTATTTTCAGCCATTATCAATGATGTTTAATTCTTCGTGCTATGACGGTTGTTACATTTTTATATATAATACCAGTCAGTTAAGTGCCATATGTGATGCACGCTTAGGCGATGTTGTCTCGAAAAAGACATGATTAACTGAGCAGATGTTCCTTTAGTAGTTTGCCATTCTTTCTATAGTAGACTGGTTGTCAGCCAAGTCTGTAGAACGAAATCTTTTTTCTTTTTTTCATTTCCTATGTTCGTAGTTGCTTTTGTTTTTATGGGCTGATTTTTTTATGACGTGTGATTCTTGTTTTAGCACTTTTCGATTTTTAGTTACAAACTTTTCTACATGTACAGGCATGTATTTTACTTGTTATTCAAGATCAGTTTCATTCAAGATAAGGTTCAATTCTTAGAAAAGTAATGAAAACATTGCTAGAAATATTTTATCCCAAAATGCATCAAATATTCACATATTATAAATAATATATAGATGATTTCATATCAAGAATATGAAATGACAACAGTTTCATTAATTTTACCACGTTTTCTAAACATTACATTATTAACCAAGGAAGTAAAACTTAAAAAACAGATAATGTAATAAAAAACTGTAATTTCTGTACACAAGAAAAATCTATGAAATATTATTTTGAACAAATAATTTCAACAGTGTCAAGGAAAGTGAAATAAATTTTTAAAGACAACGTTAATCTGGTATATTGATAGTGGAATGACCACATAGAATCCATAGCTAAATCTGCTGCTAAGAAAGTCGGTTCTCTGTGTAGGGCTAGGAAGTTTTTTTACCGCCTGAAACAATCCTGCCCTTATATAAATCTACTATCAGTCCTTGCATTGAATACAGCTGCCATATCTGGTAGGGTGCAACTGCTATCCACCTAGGTGTCCTTGACAAAATCCAACGGAGAATCTGTAATGGGATAGATCCCGGCTTGGCAGCTCGAATACAGTCACTACAATGCGACTTCCCTTTGTCTCTTCTTCAAATAATTTCACGGCTTCTGCTCCGATGAACTTAGCTAACTGGTGCCCACTATATATAAATTTAATCGGGCCACCCTTTTACTGTGAAATCAATAAAATGTAAACGGAAATTCTACTCCATTGGCTTCATTTATCGCACTTTGCGCCTGTGGAATTCCCTTCCATTTACTTGCTTTCCTGACAGCCATAATCTCCAAGAATTTAAATGTAAACGCAACAGTCATCTCCTGTCTCACTAACCCGAACCTCTCTCTCATGCACCTTTCTCCTTCCACTGCATTCTCATCAGTATTCTCATCCTTCTCTTACCCACTTCTTGACACCCCCTATAACCTGTCACTCTTTCTCATAACTTTTCTCCTATGTAACCCCTTTAAAAAAATGGAGGTAAAATGCATTGCTTGGGGCGATATGATTATTAAAAATAAAAAAAAAGATTTCTATACTATTATAATGTGGCTATTAAGTGGGAGATCAATTATACATTACAATCAATATATAAACTGACCCCTCATTTTATGGCTACACTCATCCTTCTCTTACCCACTTCCTGACAGTTCCTATAACCTGTCACTCTTTCTCATAACTTTCCTTCTATGTACGCCCCTGCAAAACAGTAGCAGTAAATTGCCTTGCTTGAGGCGATATGATTATTAAAAAAAAATCTTAAATATGCGCTCTATCTTCAGAAGTTCGTTTTTGAAGGTCTTCAACGATTCATTTTATTAACTGCCGTCTTTCTTTATATAAATCAGACTACATTGATTCTTGAAGAGGCTTTCAAACTGTATCATTACATAAAAATTCCAAACTTTTAATATAGAATTTCTTCATAACTCCTTGTTAGTTCGCTACAGTTCTATCGAACAGATTGGCCTTATCATTAAACAACACATTTTGAATGTCATTTTCTTCAGATATTCATTAATTTTTTTCTAAAATATAATAGAATATACGTTTACATAAAAGTAATTTTCGTTCCAAAATCTTTTGGATTCATCTTGAACTACGTCTGCAGGTATGCTTACCAAAATCAATGTATGTTTTTGCAAGACAAAAACCAAGCTGACGTATACATATCCCACTAATAGCGAATTGTTGACCTTTCAACCTGTAAGCGACTTGTTGACATTTCACCCAGCTGTTGCTTCGTTCGTCACGATTGTCACGAATAAGAATGCATTGGTCCGTGAAAAGATGTCAGCAAAAAACGTTCTTTACATACCTTGTTGTGATGCAGTGGGTATCAGCTCGGAATCGGAGTACTAATTCTAATTGAATTCTTTGTATTCATTTACTCGCAAATATACATTAGAAAAGGTAGTAATCTGCCTCTTCCCTCCGCTTATGGGTTAAATAACACGATAGATATGTTTCTATAGCTTTGGTTAACAATCAATATTCCACAGAAAGTAATGACAACCTACTGCCGGTAAATCTTCTACCCAGTCAGCCATGTGTAATTCGAGACATGATCGCCCAAACATGTCATACGTATGACAATTAACTGACTACATATAATAGTTTAAAAAATTAGTATAGCTTCTACTGGACATTAAATGGGGAATCATTTTTTAATGTTATGAAATAATAAACTGATCCCTCACTAAGTACTAATTGTAATGATATAATATATCTCTACTCCCTCCAAATAAGGGTTAAATAACAGTATCGATTAGGTTCTATAGCAGTGGTTAGCAATCAGTCTACCACAAAAATAATATCCACCTATAGAGGTAAAATTTTCTGCCCATTCAGTCATGCCTCTTTCGACATATGATCGCCCAAGTGTCTGTCACGTATAGCACTTAACTAACGTCACGACATATCATGTTTTGCATTCCATTCGATTTTCCAGAAATTGGTGAGGTCATTTCCTCATTTCCTCATGTGTCTTAAATCCGAGTCGTTAAGAATGTTCAACCATCTACTTGACAATTCATTCGGTTTTGTCATTTTTATATTTAAAGATGTTGCAAGTTCTGACGTTCTTTAAAATTTATCTCTGATTCACACATCTTTCTAATAATCAATTTTAAAATATGAAACTGGAAACTAGACTGTTTGTTAGAGATAAATTTAGTCAAGATGTTTCATGTAAACCGGTGCATTTTTTAACATTTGCGCAAACATTCACCAAATAAAACTTTAGTTCTCATAAGTATTTATTTTAGTTTCAATAAAACATGAAATGTCTCATAATATGACACTTAGGTTATATCTATCTATCTATCTATCTATCTATCTATCTATCTATCTGTATATATATATATATATATATATATATAGTAAATATCTACCCTAGAGACAACGAACCTAGCAAGGTTTCACCTAATTGGATCTTCAGGGAAGGTTGGCCCGATCTTCTCTGAAGATCCAATTAGGCGTAATATTGTTAGGTTCGTTGACTCTCTAGGTTAGTTTGTTCTACTAGCGTATTGAGTGCTTTTTATTTTAGATTACTCGTGTCAGGTTTTTTTTTCTTTTGGCTACGTACTTTGACTGATGTTCATGTTCTTAGCTCGTTCTTTTTATTACCATTTTTTCCTTCCACGTATGTACTCGGAGGGTTTTTCGAAACGAGTATAGCGATCAGTTTGCATTTATATATATATATATATATATATATATATATATAAACAGATATAACCTAAATGTCATATGATGAGACATTCTTATAAGTATTTATTTTAGTTTCAATAAAACATGAAATGTCTCATAATATGACATTTAGGTTATATCACTTTATATATGTATATATATATATATATATATATATATATAGAGAGAGAGAGAGAGAGAAAGAGAAAGAGAGAGTGAAAAAAAGAGAGAGAATGAAGGACAGAGACAGAGAGACAGATAAATAGGATTTTGCATATTGATTACTGGCAACAACTTAGGTTAAAACCATGGAATAAAAAAGCAAAGCAATTTCCATTCCCTTCATCTTTTAAGTATGGAAATTACTTCCTGAATTTATTTCTGGCAATTGTCCAAATAATTGGACATCAAATGCCAGTCAATCTAATTTCTACATAAACATGATTTGAAGGAAACTTTTACGAAATACATTGCTCAAAAGACCATCCACTTGCTTTGTTCACATCAAAGCACTTTGACCAGCAAAGAGGGAGACGATACAGACTTCCTGCTTTTCATTTTGTTCTGAGTTTTAGATAAATTGCTGTTACCAACGAATAACGATTTTGGAAAAATTTCCAAATTTTTATTCTTCTCGACATATTTCTATCGATAATTGTTCCGGTTTTCATCAGCTGTATAATATCGAGCTTGATTATATGTTTTCTGACTTTCCAAAAGCCCAGTGGATTAAAGCCGTGGTTCGTAAACACAGTGACATAGTATTTGTGAGTTCAATTCCTGAGCCGGTCGGTTTTTACATGGACTCAGTCGAAATAGCAATATTTTGTTTTTTAATCATTTCATCCCAAACAAGGTGGTAACGTCACAGATGTGCAGGGGGCGACATAAGAAAGGAGTGTAAAGAGAAAGGACGAACAAGTTACAGGGTATGTCAGAGAAGGGAGCAAGAGAAAAATGTGAATAAAGATGTGATGACACTTGAAAAGGTAGAGAGAAAGGAAAAGATTTACAGGGTGATGTAGAAAGAACTGGAGTCAAGTGGTTAAGAGATGGGTATTGACATTGCATTTAAATTCCTGGAGGTTGTAGCCGTCAGGAAAGCAAGAATATGGAAGAGAGTTCCACAGGCGGGAAGTGCGAAAAAAAGAAGCTGATGGAGTAGGATTGTCAGCTGTATTTGGTTGATCTATCTGTGAATGGGCGGGACCCAGTTGCCAGTCTGGTTGCATGAGTAAACTCATGTGGCAGGGGCATCAGTGGCTTGAGTTCGTCGGAGCAGAAGCCATGAAAATCCGAGAACTGCAAAAAATAAGAACTAAACCAGATTACCCTAGACATGAGAAGTGAAACGAACATAATCTAACCCCTAGATGAAGGTTTAAATCAGAAGGCTACTAAGATGTTGCCCTAATAAAGATGAGAGTGCATAACTGCCAAAATGTTGTGATAATAACAACAATGATAAGGATAATAGTCTGAAATACAATAAATAGTATAAATGGTGATGTGATGTTTTACGCGATCACAGGCACGGACATTTCAAGCAGTCCCAGTCTCTGTAGTTTTACAGAATATTCGTACTTCTGATTCTAGAATGTAGCCAAGTCAACGAAAAATATGAAGCAACACTTTCAGTGACCATCGCGTTCCTACTGACATTTGGTACTTGAGAAGAAGCTGTGGACGTGACTTTTATGCCAGGGAATATGTTTGGCATCCAGTTAGAAAAGATTTTTCAAATAAAAAAAACATAAATCGAAAATAAAATTCCCTCACTATTACAAACTCCCTCTTCCTCTCTCTCTCTCTTACACGCTCTCTCTTTCTCTTAATCTTTCTTACACACAGTTTCTTATATTCACTTTTAAACTCACGCTCTCTCTGACACACACTTTCTCGAACTCACTTTTAAATTCACTCTCTCTTGCTCTTTCTTAAACTCATTCTCTCTCACCCGTTCTTACGCATTCTCTCCCTTACTCTCTCTTACACAATCTCTCTTACTTTTTCTTACTTTCTTATACACTGTCTCTCTCTCTCTCTCTCTCTCTCTCTCTATCTCTCTCTCTCTCTTATTCTATCTCCCAAGTTAGTTTTGAATTACTTCAGCCAATGCTTATTCATAAGCCATGTCGCCTTAGGGAGGATTTGTGTGTTCAATTAATACCTGACCATAGCATATGTGAACAAAAAATCTTGGAGAGTTGAATTACTAAAAGAAATTAACTGTAAAACTGAGATATCTAGAAAATGTTATGTAGAACTAGAACAAATTTACCATCGTTAACTGAATAAAGTGTTCGGTTTGGAATTTCAAAGTATAAGAAGGCCGGAACATACAACGACCGAAACGTCGGGAATATAACAATAAGGGTAAAGACAACTGTACGAACAATGTAAATCGTGTAAATAATTACCATTGCTACTTCTTCTAGAAACCGTGCACTTATTGACTAATTGCTTCGTTTTGTGCTGTTTAGAAACCCATTTATAAATAGTGTAAATAGAATAAATTTCCTCCTGTGAAGAAATGGAGATGAACGGTATTTTCTTTGAAATCAAAGAATTAGAAATTCCCTTTTGTGATTCTTTTGTCAGCTGAGATGATTCATTCAACAGCAGCTTTTTATAAATGCATTGGAATCACACTGGAATTGAGTTTCCTTAACTGCAAGTATCATTCTGGAAGCAGGATTGTGTTTCCTAACGATAATCAAATGACTCTATCCTTTTTAACAATAGAATTATCTGCATCATATTTAATAGTGTATAAGAAATTTCTTTTTTTAATTTTAATGTCTTCCTGGGATAACATTAAGCCTTAATTTATTAACGTCATCAATCTAGGGACTTTTTATAAATTGCTATAGATAAATTGCCGACTAAAAGCTGCAAAAATAAAAATAATTCAGACATTCCATCTTAACAGATACATTTATCAAAATTAGACAAGAATATCTTAAAATACGAACGATTGAATTACTAAAAAAAAGCATACTTAATCGTCAACCACGGCATCCAGACGACATCGGAGTGTCTTGCATCTTTTCTAGGAGGGGGTCACCTTGTTTAAGATGGGGAATGCTGGCATAATCATTGTCTTCGATTCACATTTAGTGTTTAAAGAATTCTTTGGGTTTCTCGTTCAACTTCACCCCACTCATAATACTCAGTTTGGGTTGTTGATTCAGTTTGAAAGTCTTTTCAAGAAAGAATGTAGTCTGATTTATATAAAGAAAGACAACATTTAATAAAATGAATCGATGAAGACTTTCGGAAATGAACTTCAGATACAGAACGCATATTTAATATTAACGTTGTCTTTAAAAATGTACCTCCCTTTTCTTGACTGTTACAAACATGTGTTCAAAATAATATTTCATAAATGTTTCTTGTGTACAGAAATTAAAATTTCTTAATACAACATTATTTGTTTTGGAGATTTACTTCCTGGGCAAATAATGTAAATTTTTGAAAACGTAGTAAAATTCATAAAACTTTTGTCATTTTGTCATTTCGTATTTATGACATTAGGTGTCCACACGTAAGAGGGGATGAGATGTTATTAAAGAAATTGTCTGGCAGCCATGATTTGATTTTGTTGCTTGTGTGACATGGTGCAGAATCCTGTTGCCAAACATAAGGTCTTGCAGCAGCCACCCTTCTGACCTCCTCGTGACGCTTCATGTAGGCCCCCATGTTGAGTATGGTACCCCCTGGGGAAGATGAATGAAAGCATAACGTCGCCATCACTAATGATCACTACAAATACCATGATGTTGACTGAGTATATCACCGAATTCTTTCCGAATCCTCTGCACTGTTTTCAGACTAACATCCAAACACTCACATATATTCGTATCGGAGCTTCCGGCTTGGAAGTAATCCGTACAACAAGCCATTTCTAAATTTCTGACGGAGTGAATTGCGTCATAATGCTCTTTTTCTCAACTTACCCTACTATAGAGTGGACTCGACAAAATGAAAAACAACGCAGAAGCGTGAAATTAAAAATATATTATAGTGGCGATTTACCTATCGCAATGTGTATATAAGTCAGTAGTAAATTAGGAATAAAAGAAAAAGACGCATTTGTTTGAGTTTGAGTTTTGTTTAACGGCATATCAACTTCTGTGGGTTATTTAATGCCAAAAAGGTGGGGGTTTAAGGTATTTTTTCAATGTTCGGTTATAGAGAGAAGGTTGGTTTAGTCAGTTTGAGTTTGAGTTTTGTTTAACGGCATATCAAATTCTGTGGGTGATTTAATGCCAAAAAGGTGGGGGTTTAAGGTATTTTTTCAATGTTCGGTTATAGAGAGAAGGTTGGGTTAGTCAGTTTGAGTTTGAGTTTTGTTTAACAGCATATCAACTTCTGTGGGTTATTTAATGCCAAAAAGGTGGGGGTTTAAGGTATTTTTTCAATGTTCGGTTATAGAGTGAAGGTTGGTTTAGTCAGTTTGAGTTTGAGTTTTGTTTAACGGCATATCAACTTCTGTGGGTTATTTAATGCCAAAAAGGTGGGGGTTTAAGGTATTTTTTCAATGTTCGGTTATAGAGAGAAGGTTGGTTTAGTCAGTTTGAGTTTGAGTTTTGTTTAACGGCATATCAACTTCTGTGGGTGATTTAATGCCAAAAAGGTGGGGGTTTAAGGTATTTATTCAATGTTCGGTTATAGAGAGAAGGTTGGTTTATTCAGTTTGAGTTTGAGTTTTGTTTAACGGCATATCAACTTCTGTGGGTTATTTAATGCCAAAAAGGTGGGGGTTTAAGGTATTTTTTCAATGTTCAGTTATAGAGAGAAGGTTGGTTTATTCAGTTTGAGTTTGAGGTTTGTTTAACGGCATATCAAATTCTGTGGGTGATTTAATGCCAAAAAGGTGGGGGTTTAAGCTATTTTTTCAATGTTCGGTTATAGAGAGAAGGTTGGTTTAGTCAGTTTGAGTTTGAGTTTTGTTTAACGGCATATCAACATCTGTGGGTTATTTAATGCCAAAAAGGTTGGGGTTTAAGGTATTTTTTCAATGTTCGGTTATAGAGAGAAGGTTGGTTTAGTCAGTTTGAGTTTGAGTTTTGTTTAACGGCATATCAACTTCTGTGGGTTATTTAATGCCAAAAAGGAGGGGGTTTAAGGTATTTTTTCAATGTTCGGTTATAGAGAGAAGGTTGGTTTATTCAGTTTGAGTTTGAGATTTGTTTAACGGCATATCAACTTCTGTGGGTTATTTAATGCCAAAAAGGTGGGGGTTTAAGGTATTTTTTCAATGTTCAGTTATAGAGAGAAGGTTGGTTTATTCAGTTTGAGTTTGAGGTTTGTTTAACGGCATATCAACTTCTGTGGGTGATTTAATGCCAAAAAGGTGGGGGTTTAAGGTATTTTTTCAATGTTCGGTTATAGAGAGAAGGTTGGTTTAGTCAGTTTGAGTTTGAGTTTTGTTTAACAGCATATCAAATTCTGTGGGTGATTTAATGCCAAAAAGGTGGGGGTTTAAGGTATTTATTCAATGTTCGGTTATAGAGTGAAGGTTGGTTTAGTCAGTTTGAGTTTGAGTTTTGTTTAACGGCATATCAAATTCTGTGGGTTATTTAATGCCAAAAAGGTGGGGTTTAAGGTATTTTTTCAATGTTCGGTTATAGAGAGAATGTTGGTTTAGTCAGTTTGAGTTTGAGTTTTGTTTAACGGCATATCAACTTCTGTGGGTTATTTAATGCCAAAAAGGTGGGGGTTTAAGGTATTTTTTCAATGTTCGGTTATAGAGAGAAGGTTGGTTTAGTCAGTTTGAGTTTGAATTTTGTTTAACGGCATATCAACTTCTGTGGGTTATTTAATGCCAAAAAGGTGGGGGTTTAAGGTATTTTTTCAATGTTCAGTTATAGAGAGAAGGTTGGTTTAGTAAGTTTGAGTTTGAGTTTTGTTTAACGGCATATCAACTTCTGTTGGTTATTTAATGCCAAAAAGTTGGGGGTTTAAG
The DNA here is from genome assembly GCA_037127315.1 of Ascarosepion bandense. Lineage (NCBI taxonomy): Eukaryota > Metazoa > Mollusca > Cephalopoda > Sepiida > Sepiidae > Ascarosepion > Ascarosepion bandense. The sequence continues at coordinate 174,451 of JBBBDQ010001269.1, read as the reverse complement.
GTATTTTTTCAATGTTCAGTTATAGAGAGAAGGTTGGTTTAGTCAGTTTGAGTTTGAGTTTTGTTTAACGGCATATCAACTTCTGTGGGTTATTTAATGCCAAAAAGGTGGGGGTTTAAGGTATTTTTTCAATGTTCGGTTGTAGAGAGAAGGTTGGTTTATTCAGTTTGAGTTTGAGTTTTGTTTAACGGCATATCAAATTCTGTGGGTTATTTAATGCCAAAAAAGGTGGGGGTTTAAGGTATTTTTTCAATGTTCAGTTATAGAGAGAAGGTTGGTGTATTCCGTTTGAGTTTGAGTTTTGTTTAACGGCATATCAACTTCTGTGGGTGATTTAATGCCAAAAAGGTGGGGGTTTAAGGTATTTATTCAATGTTCGGTTATAGAGAGAAGGTTGGTTTATTCAGTTTGAGTTTGAGTTTTGTTTAACGGCATATCAACTTCTGTGGGTTATTTAATGCCAAAAAGGTGGGGGTTTAAGGTATTTTTTCAATGTTCAGTTATAGAGAGAAGGTTGGTTTATTCAGTTTGAGTTTGAGGTTTGTTTAACGGCATATCAAATTCTGTGGGTGATTTAATGCCAAAAAGGTGGGGGTTTAAGGTATTTTTTCAATGTTCGGTTATAGAGAGAAGGTTGGTTTAGTCAGTTTGAGTTTGAGTTTTGTTTAACAGCATATCAAATTCTGTGGGTGATTTAATGCAAAAATGTGGGGGTTTAAGGTATTTATTCAATGTTCGGTTATAGAGTGAAGGTTGGTTTAGTCAGTTTGAGTTTGAGTTTTGTTTAACGGCATATCAACTTCTGTGGGTTATTTAATGCCAAAAAGGTGGGGGTTTAAGGTATTTTTTCAATGTTCGGTTATAGAGTGAAGGTTGGTTTAGTCAGTTTGAGTTTGAGTTTTGTTTAACGGCATATCAACTTCTGTGGGTTATTTAATGCCAAAAAGGTGGGGGTTTAAGGTATTTTTTCAATGTTCGGTTATAGAGAGAAGGTTGGTTTAGTCAGTTTGAGTTTGAGTTTTGTTTAACGGCATATCAACTTCTGTGGGTTATTTAATGCCAAAAAGGTGGGGGTTTAAGGTATTTTTTCAATGTTCGGTTATAGAGAGAAGGTTGGTTTAGTCAGTTTGAGTTTGAGTTTTGTTTAACGGCATATCAACTTCTGTGGGTGATTTAATGCCAAAAAGGTGGGGGTTTAAGGTATTTTTTCAATGTTCGGTTATAGAGAGAAGGTTGGTTTAGTCAGTTTGAGTTTGAATTTTGTTTAACGGCATATCAACTTCTGTGGGTTATTTAATGCCAAAAAGGTGGGGGTTTAAGGTATTTTTTCAATGTTCAGTTATAGAGAGAAGGTTGGTTTAGTCAGTTTGAGTTTGAGTTTTGTTTAACGGCATATCAACTTCTGTTGGTTATTTAATGCCAAAAAGTTGGGGGTTTAAGGTATTTTTTCAATGTTCAGTTATAGAGAGAAGGTTGGTTTAGTCAGTTTGAGTTTGAGTTTTGTTTAACGGCATATCAACTTCTGTGGGTTATTTAATGCCAAAAAGGTGGGGGTTTAAGGTATTTTTTCAATGTTCGGTTATAGAGAGAAGGTTGGTTTATTCAGTTTGAGTTTGAGTTTTGTTTAACGGCATATCAAATTCTGTGGGTTATTTAATGCCAAAAAGGTGGGGGTTTAAGGTATTTTTTCAATGTTCAGTTATAGAGAGAAGGTTGGTTTATTCCGTTTGAGTTTGAGTTTTGTTTAACGGCATATCAACACCTCTGTGGGTTATTTAATGCCAAAAAGGTGGGGGTTTAAGGTATTTTTTCAATGTTCGGTTATAGAGAGAATGTTGGTTTAGTAAGTTTGAGTTTGAGTTTTGTTTAACGGCATATCAACTTCTGTGGGTGATTTAATGCCAAAAAGGTGGGGGTTTAAGGTATTTATTCAATGTTCGGTTATAGAGAGAAGGTTGGTTTATTCAGTTTGAGTTTGAGTTTTGTTTAACGGCATATCAACTTCTGTGGGTTATTTAATGCCAAAAAGGTGGGGGTTTAAGGTATTTTTTCAATGTTCAGTTATAGAGAGAAGGTTGGTTTATTCAGTTTGAGTTTGAGGTTTGTTTAACGGCATATCAAATTCTGTGGGTGATTTAATGCCAAAAAGGTGGGGGTTTAAGGTATTTTTTCAATGTTCGGTTATAGAGAGAAGGTTGGTTTAGTCAGTTTGAGTTTGAGTTTTGTTTAACAGCATATCAAATTCTGTGGGTGATTTAATGCAAAAAGGTGGGGGTTTAAGGTATTTATTCAATGTTCGGTTATAGAGTGAAGGTTGGTTTAGTCAGTTTGAGTTTGAGTTTTGTTTAACGGCATATCAACTTCTGTGGGTTATTTAATGCCAAAAAGGTGGGGGTTTAAGGTATTTTTTCAATGTTCGGTTATAGAGTGAAGGTTGGTTTAGTCAGTTTGAGTTTGAGTTTTGTTTAACGGCATATCAACTTCTGTGGGTTATTTAATGCCAAAAAGGTGGGGGTTTAAGGTATTTTTTCAATGTTCGGTTATAGAGAGAAGGTTGGTTTAGTCAGTTTGAGTTTGAGTTTTGTTTAACGGCATATCAACTTCTGTGGGTTATTTAATGCCAAAAAGGTGGGGGTTTAAGGTATTTTTTCAATGTTCGGTTATAGAGAGAAGGTTGGTTTAGTCAGTTTGAGTTTGAGTTTTGTTTAACGGCATATCAACTTCTGTGGGTGATTTAATGCCAAAAAGGTGGGGGTTTAAGGTATTTTTTCAATGTTCGGTTATAGAGAGAAGGTTGGTTTAGTCAGTTTGAGTTTGAATTTTGTTTAACGGCATATCAACTTCTGTGGGTTATTTAATGCCAAAAAGGTGGGGGTTTAAGGTATTTTTTCAATGTTCAGTTATAGAGAGAAGGTTGGTTTAGTCAGTTTGAGTTTGAGTTTTGTTTAACGGCATATCAACTTCTGTTGGTTATTTAATGCCAAAAAGGTGGGGGTTTAAGGTATTTTTTCAATGTTCAGTTATAGAGAGAAGGTTGGTTTAGTCAGTTTGAGTTTGAGTTTTGTTTAACGGCATATCAACTTCTGTGGGTTATTTAACGCCAAAAAGGTGGGGGTTTAAGGTATTTTTTCAATGTTCGGTTATAGAGAGAAGGTTGGTTTATTCAGTTTGAGTTTGAGTTTTGTTTAACGGCATATCAAATTCTGTGGGTTATTTAATGCCAAAAAGGTGGGGGTTTAAGGTATTTTTTCAATGTTCAGTTATAGAGAGAAGGTTGGTTTATTCCGTTTGAGTTTGAGTTTTGTTTAACGGCATATCAACACCTCTGTGGGTTATTTAATGCCAAAAAGGTGGGGGTTTAATGTATTTTTTCAATGTTCGGTTATAGAGAGAATGTTGGTTTAGTCAGTTTGAGTTTGAGTTTTGTTTAACGGCATATCAACTTCTGTTGGTTATTTAATGCCAAAAAGGTGGGGGTTTAAGGTATTTTTTCAATGTTCAGTTATAGAGAGAAGGTTGGTTTAGTCAGTTTGAGTTTGAGTTTTGTTTAACGGCATATCAACTTCTGTGGGTGATTTAATGCCAAAAAGGTGGGGGTTTAAGGTATTTTTTCAATGTTCGGTTATAGAGAGAAGGTTGGTTTAGTCAGTTTGAGTTTGAATTTTGTTTAACGGCATATCAACTTCTGTGGGTTATTTAATGCCAAAAAGGTGGGGGTTTAAGGTATTTTTTCAATGTTCAGTTATAGAGAGAAGGTTGGTTTAGTCAGTTTGAGTTTGAGTTTTGTTTAACGGCATATCAACTTCTGTTGGTTATTTAATGCCAAAAAGGTGGGGGTTTAAGGTATTTTTTCAATGTTCAGTTATAGAGAGAAGGTTGGTTTAGTCAGTTTGAGTTTGAGTTTTGTTTAACGGCATATCAACTTCTGTGGGTTATTTAACGCCAAAAAGGTGGGGGTTTAAGGTATTTTTTCAATGTTCGGTTATAGAGAGAAGGTTGGTTTATTCAGTTTGAGTTTGAGTTTTGTTTAACGGCATATCAAATTCTGTGGGTTATTTAATGCCAAAAAAGGTGGGGGTTTAAGGTATTTTTTCAATGTTCAGTTATAGAGAGAAGGTTGGTTTATTCCGTTTGAGTTTGAGTTTTGTTTAACGGCATATCAACACCTCTGTGGGTTATTTAATGCCAAAAAGGTGGGGGTTTAATGTATTTTTTCAATGTTCGGTTATAGAGAGAATGTTGGTTTAGTCAGTTTGAGTTTGAGTTTTGTTTAACGGCATATCAACTTCTGTTGGTTATTTAATGCCAAAAAGGTGGGGGTTTAAGGTATTTTTTCAATGTTCAGTTATAGAGAGAAGGTTGGTTTAGTCAGTTTGAGTTTGAGTTTTGTTTAACGGCATATCAACTTCTGTGGGTTATTTAATGCCAAAAAGGTGGGGGTTTAAGGTATTTTTTCAATGTTCGGTTATAGAGAGAATGTTGGTTTATTCAGTTTGAGTTTGAGTTTTGTTTAACGGCATATCAAATTCTGTGGGTTATTTAATGTCAAAAAGGTGGGGGTTTAAGGTATTTTTTCAATGTTCAGTTATAGAGAGAAGGTTGGTTTATTCCGTTTGAGTTTGAGTTTTGTTTAACGGCATATCAACTTCTGTTGGTTATTTAATGCCAAAAAGGTGGGGGTTTAAGGTATTTTTTCAATGTTCAGTTATAGAGAGAAGGTTGGTTTAGTCAGTTTGAGTTTGAGTTTTGTTTAACGGCATATCAACTTCTGTGGGTTATTTAATGCCAAAAAGGTGGGGGTTTAAGGTATTTTTTCAATGTTCGGTTATAGAGAGAAGGTTGGTTTATTCAGTTTGAGTTTGAGTTTTGTTTAACGGCATATCAAATTCTGTGGGTTATTTAATGCCAAAAAGGTGGGGGTTTAAGGTATTTTTTCAATGTTCGGTTATAGAGAGAAGGTTGGTTTAGTCAGTTTGAGTTTGAGTTTTGTTTAACGGCATATCAAATTCTGTGGGTGATTTAATGCCAAAAAGGTGGGGGTTTAAGGTATTTTTTCAATGTTCGGTTATAGAGTGAAGGTTGGTTTAGTCAGTTTGAGTTTGAGTTTTGTTTAACGGCATATCAACTTCTGTGGGTTATTTAATGCCAAAAAGGTGGGGGTTTAAGGTATTTTTTCAATGTTCGGTTATAGAGAGAAGGTTGGTTTAGTCAGTTTGAGTTTGAGTTTTGTTTAACGGCATATCAACTTCTGTGGGTTATTTAATGCCAAAAAGGTGGGGGTTTAAGGTATTTTTCAATGTTCGGTTATAGAGAGAAGGTTGGTTTAGTCAGTTTGAGTTTGAGTTTTGTTTAACGGCATATCAAATTCTGTGGGTGATTTAATGCCAAAAAGGTGGGGGTTTAAGGTATTTTTTCAATGTTCGGTTATAGAGTGAAGGTTGGTTTAGTCAGTTTGAGTTTGAGTTTTGTTTAACAGCATATCAAATTCTGTGGGTGATTTAATGCCAAAAAGTAGGGGTTTAAGGTATTTATTCAATGTTCGGTTATAGAGAGAAGGTTGGTTTAGTCAGTTTGAGTTTGAGTTTTGTTTAACGGCATATCAACTTCTGTGGGTTATTTAATGCCAAAAAGTTGGGGGGTTTAAGGTATTTTTTCAATGTTCGGTTATAGAGAGAAGGTTGCTTTAGTCAGTTTGAGTTTGAGTTTTGTTTAACGGCATATCAACTTCTGTGGGTTATTTAATGCCAAAAAGGTGGGGGTTTAAGGTATTTTTTCAATGTTCGGTTATAGAGAGAAGGTTGGTTTAGTCAGTTTGAGTTTGAGTTTTGTTTAACGGCATATCAACTTCTGTGGGTGATTTAATGCCAAAAAGGTGGGGGTTTAAGGTATTTATTCAATGTTCGGTTATAGAGAGAAGGTTGGTTTAGTCAGTTTGAGTTTGAGTTTTGTTTAACGGCATATCAACTTCTGTGGGTTATTTAATGCCAAAAAGGTGGGGGTTTAAGGTATTTTTTCAATGTTCAGTTATAGAGAGAAGGTTGGTTTATTCAGTTTGAGTTTGAGGTTTGTTTAACGGCATATCAAATTCTGTGGGTGATTTAATGCCAAAAAGGTGGGGGTTTAAGGTATTTTTTCAATGTTCGGTTATAGAGAGAAGGTTGGTTTAGTCAGTTTGAGTTTGAGTTTTGTTTAACGGCATATCAACTTCTGTGGGTGATTTAATGCCAAAAAAGGTGGGGGTTTAAGGTATTTATTCAATGTTCGGTTATAGAGAGAAGGTTGGTTTATTCAGTTTGAGTTTGAGTTTTGTTTAACGGCATATCAACTTCTGTGGGTTATTTAATGCCAAAAATGTGGGGGTTTAAGGTATTTTTTCAATGTTCAGTTATAGAGAGAAGGTTGGTTTATTCAGTTTGAGTTTGAGGTTTGTTTAACGGCATATCAAATTCTGTGGGTGATTTAATGCCAAAAAGGTGGGGGTTTAAGGTATTTTTTCAATGTTCGGTTATAGAGAGAAGGTTGGTTTAGTCAGTTTGAGTTTGAGTTTTGTTTAACGGCATATCAAATTCTGTGGGTGATTTAATGCCAAAAAGGTGGGGGTTTAAGGTATTTTTTCAATGTTCGGTTATAGAGAGAAGGTTGGTTTAGTCAGTTTGAGTTTGAGTTTTGTTTAACAGCATATCAAATTCTGTGGGTGATTTAATGCCAAAAAGGTGGGGGTTTAAGGTATTTATTCAATGTTCGGTTATAGAGAGAAGGTTGGTTTAGTCAGTTTGAGTTTGAATTTTGTTTAACGGCATATCAACTTCTGTGGGTTATTTAATGCCAAAAAGGTGGGGGTTTAAGGTATTTATTCAATGTTCGGTTATAGAGTGAAGGTTGGTTTAGTCAGTTTGACTTTGAGTTTTGTTTAACGGCATATCAAATTCTGTGGGTTATTTAATGCCAAAAAGGTGGGGGTTTAAGGTATTTTTTCAATGTTCGGTTATAGAGAGAAGGTTGGTTTAGTCAGTTTGAGTTTGAGTTTTGTTTAACGGCATATCAAATTCTGTGGGTGATTTAATGCCAAAAAGGTGGGGGTTTAAGGTATTTTTTCAATGTTCGGTTATAGAGTGAATGTTGGTTTAGTCAGTTTGAGTTTGAGTTTTGTTTAACGGCATATCAACTTCTGTGGGTTATTTAATGCCAAAATGGTGGGGGTTTAAGGTATTTTTTCAATGTTCGGTTATAGAGAGAAGGTTGGTTTAGTCAGTTTGAGTTTGAGTTTTGTTTAACGGCATATCAGCTTCTGTGGGTTATTTAATGCCAAAAAGGTGGGGGTTTAAGGTATTTTTCAATGTTCGGTTATAGAGAGAAGTTTGGTTTAGTCAGTTTGAGTTTGAGTTTTGTTTAACGGCATATCAAATTCTGTGGGTGATTTAATGCCAAAAAGGTGGGGGTTTAAGGTATTTTTTCAATGTTCGGTTATAGAGAGAAGGTTGGTTTAGTCAGTTTGAGTTTAAGTTTTGTTTAACAGCATATCAACTTCTGTGGGTTATTTAATGCCAAAAAGGTGGGGGTTTAAGGTATTTTTTCAATGTTCGGTTATAGAGTGAAGGTTGGTTTAGTCAGTTTGAGTTTGAGTTTTGTTTAACGGCATATCAACTTCTGTGGGTTATTTAATGCCAAAAAGGTGGGGGTTTAAGGTATTTTTTCAATGTTCGGTTATAGAGAGAAGGTTGGTTTATTCAGTTTGAGTTTGAGTTTTGTTTAACGGCATATCAACTTCTGTGGGTTATTTAATGCCAAAAAGGTGGGGGTTTAAGGTATTTTTTCAATGTTCGGTTATAGAGAGAAGGTTGGTTTAGTCAGTTTGAGTTTGAGTTTTGTTTAACGGCATATCAAATTCTGTGGGTGATTTAATGCCAAAAAGGTGGGGGTTTAAGGTATTTTTTCAATGTTCGGTTATAGAGAGAAGGTTGGTTTAGTCAGTTTGAGTTTGAGTTTTGTTTAACAGCATATCAACTTCTGTGGGTTATTTAATGCCAAAAAGGTGGGGGTTTAAGGTATTTTTTCAATGTTCGGTTATAGAGTGAAGGTTGGTTTAGTCAGTTTGAGTTTGAGTTTTGTTTAACGGCATATCAACTTCTGTGGGTTATTTAATGCCAAAAAGGTGGGGGTTTAAGGTATTTTTTCAATGTTCGGTTATAGAGAGAAGGTTGGTTTATTCAGTTTGAGTTTGAGTTTTATTTAACGGCATATCAACTTCTGTGGGTTATTTAATGCCAAAAAGGTGGGGGTTTAAGGTATTTTTCAATGTTCGGTTATAGAGAGAAGGTTGGTTTAGTCAGTTTGAGTTTGAGTTTTGTTTAACGGCATATCAACTTCTGTGGGTTATTTAATGCCAAAAATGTGGGGGTTTAAGTTATTTTTTCAATGCTGATTTATAAGTGAAAGGTTGGTTTAGTCAGTTTGAGTTTGGTTTGTTTAACGGCATATACTTCTGTGCGGGTTATTATTATAAAGGGTGGGGGTTTAGGTATTTTCAATATTCGGTTATAGAGAAGGTTGGTTTAGTCAGTTTGAGTTTGAGTTTTGTTTAACAGCATATCAACTTCTGTGGGTTCATTGTTAGTGGAGTTCAAATTATTTTCAATGTTCTGGTTATGAAAGGATTGGTTTAGTCAGTTTGGTTGTGATTTTGTTTAACGGCATATCCAATTCTATGGGTGATTTAATGCCAAAAAAGGTGGGTTTAGGTATTTTTCTTTCCCGTGTTCGGTTATGAAGTGAAGGTTGGTTTAGTCAGTTTAGGTTGAGTTTTGTTTAACGACATATCAACTTCTGTGGGTTATTTAATACTTAAAAGGTGGGGGTTTAAGGTATTTTTTCAATGTTCGGATTATGAGAGAAGAGGTTGGTTTAGTCGGTTTGAGTTTGAGTTTTGTTTAACAACTATATCAACTGCTGTGGGTTGTTGTGCCAAAAAGGTGGGGGTTTAAGGTATTTTTTCGTATTCCGGTTAGAAGAGGTTGGTTTATTCGGTTGAGTTTGAGTTTTGTTTAACGACATATCCAACTTCTGTGGGTTATTTAATGCCAAAAAGGTGGGGGTTTAAGGTATTTTTCAATGTTGGTTATAGAGAGAAGGTTGGTTTAGTCAGTTTGAGTTTGAGTTTTGTGTAACAGCATATCAAATTCTGTGGGTGATTTAATGCCAAAAAAGGTGGGGGTTTAGTATTTTTCAATGTTCGGTTATGAAGAAGGATTCAGTTGATAATGGTTGAGTTTGAGTTTTTGTTTAACAGCATATCAACTTCTGTGGGTTATTTGTACCAAAAAGGTGGGGGTTTAATTATTTTTCAATGTTCGGTTATAGAGTGAAGGTTGGTTTAGTCGGATTTGAGGTTTGAGTTTTGTTTAACGGCATATCAACTACGGGTTATTTAATGCCAAAAGGTGGGGGTTTAAGGTATTTTTTTCAATGTTCGGTTATGAAGGTTGGTTTATTCGAGTTGGTTTGATTTTGCTTTGGCATAAATGTGGGGTATTCTGTGGGTAGTTATGCCAAGGTGGGGTTTAAGGTATTTTCAATGTTCGGATTGCATCTGAGAAAGGTTGGGTTGGTCAGTTTGAGTTTGAGTTTTGTGTAACGGCATATCAACTTCTGTGGGTGATTTAATGCCAAAAGGTGGGGTTTAAGGTACTTTGTGTTCGGTTATGTAGAAGGTTGGTTTATTCAGTTTGAGTTTGAGTTTTTGTTTAACGGCATATCAACTGTAAGGGTTATTTAATGCCAAGAATTTGGGGTTTAAAAAAATTATTTTTTCCAATATTTCGGTTATGAGAAGGTTGGTTTAGTCAGTTTGAGTTTGAGTTTTGTTTAACGTATCAACTTCTGGTTATTTAGCCAAAAAAGGTGGGGTTAAGTATTTTTTCAATGTTCGGTTATAGAGTGAAGGTTGGTTTAGTCAGTTTGAGTTTGAGTTTTGTTATTATCAACTTCTGTGGGTTATTTAATGCAAAGATTGGAGGTTTAGGGTATTTTTCCACAATGTTCGGTTATATGAGAGAAGGGTTAGTTTAGTCAGTTTGAGTTTGATTTTGTTTGCTGGCATATCAACTTCTGTGGGTTATTTAATGTAAAGGTGGGGTTTAGTGTTTTCAATGTTCGGTTATAAGTGAAGGTTGGTTTAGTCAGTTTGAGTTTGATTTTGTTTAACGGCATATCAACTTCTGTGGGTTATTTAATGCCAAAAAGGTGGAGATTTTAGGTATTTTTTCAATATTCGGTTATAGAGAGAAGGGTTGGTTTAGTCAGTTTGACTTTGAGTTTTGTTTAACGGCATATCAACTTCTGTGGGTTATTTAATGCCAAAAAGGTGGGGGTTTAAGGTATTTTTTCAATGTTCGGTTATAGAGTGAAGGTTGGTTTAGTCAGTTTGAGTTTGAGTTTTGTTTAACGGCATATCAACTTCTGTGGGTTATTTAATGCCAAAAAGGTGGGGGTTTAAGGTATTTTTTCAATGTTCGGTTATAGAGAGAAGGTTGGTTTAGTCAGTTTGAGTTTGAGTTTTGTTTAACGGCATATCAACTTCTGTGGGTTATTTAATGCCAAAAAGGTGGGGGTTTAAGTTATTTTTTCAATGTTCGGTTATAGAGTGAAGGTTGGTTTAGTCAGTTTGAGTTTGAGTTTTGTTTAACGGCATATCAACTTCTGTGGGTGATTTAATGCCAAAAAGGTGGGGGTTTAAGGTATTTTTTCAATGTTCGGTTATAGAGTGAAGGTTGGTTTAGTCAGTTTGAGTTTGAGTTTTGTTTAACGGCATATCAACTTCTGTGGGTTATTTAATGCCAAAAAGGTGGGGGTTTAAGGTATTTTTTCAATGTTCGGTTATAGAGAGAAGGTTGGTTTAGTCAGTTTGAGTTTGAGTTTTGTTTAACAGCATATCAACTTCTGTGGGTTATTTAATGCCAAAAAGGTGGGGGTTTAAGGTATTTTTTCAATGTTCGGTTATAGAGAGAAGGTTGGTTTAGTCAGTTTGAGTTTGAGTTTTGTTTAACGGCATATCAACTTCTGTGGGTTATTTAATGCCAAAAAGGTGGGGGTTTAAGGTATTTTTTCAATGTTCGGTTATAGAGAGAAGGTTGGTTTATTCAGTTTGAGTTTGAGTTTTGTTTAACGGCATATCAAATTCTGTGGGTGATTTAATGCCAAAAAGGTGGGGGTTTAAGGTATTTTTTCAATGTTCGGTTATAGAGAGAAGGTTGGTTTAGTCAGTTTGAGTTTGAGTTTTGTGTAACGGCATATCAACTTCTGTGGGTGATTTAATGCCAAAAAGGTGGGGGTTTAAGGTATTTTTTCAATGTTCGGTTATAGAGAGAAGGTTGGTTTATTCAGTTTGTGTTTGAGTTTTGTTTAACGGCATATCAACTTCTGTGGGTTATTTAATGCCAAAAAGGTGGGGGTTTAAGGTATTTTTTCAATATTCAGCTATAGAGAGAAGGTTGGTTTAGTCAGTTTGTGTTTGAGTTTTGTTTAACGGCATATCAACTTCTGTGGGTTATTTAATGCCAAAAAGGTGGGGGTTTAAGGTATTTTTTTCAATGTTCGGTTATAGCAATAAGTTGATTTAATCAGTTTTTGATGATATTTTATTTTATTTTAGAAACTGAAGATGTCTTCTAGTTTTGTATTCAAAAAATGTTTTGCTAGTAATATTGTTTTACTTCAAAAATGTATTATGGTAATATTTTATTTTCAAAACTGTATTGTTGCTAAAAAATTTCATTCAAAAATTTATATTTTTCTATAGAAGTCTATTTTTATACTTTCATAGTGTTTTGACCCTAGTTTGGGGGTTTATCTATTTGCCATAGCTCGGATTCTAACAGGTGCTACCACTTCGGGTTAGGGTGAACCTGGGAACAACAGCAATAAAAAGGTGGTTCCATACTCCTCAGAACCTCCCAATCAGAGGCCTTGCTACCACTTCGGGTCAGGGTGGACCTGGGAACCACAGCAATAAAGAGGTGGTTCCATGCTTCTCACAACCTCCCAATCAGAGGCCTTGCTGCCAAATGCAGTTTACGGTCATACCCAGGACCAGAATATAAACGTAACTAGGCTTTTTGATGTTTCAATTACTAAATTCTCTTTCCATGTAACCATTTTCATATTTATGTAAGTAATTATAGCAATTTTGAAAATTTTAATTTGCACACAAAATGAATTTTCAGGAATTAATTAAAGCATCAGTATAAAACGATACATTTACCCTACATTGCGACGTACAAGTTTAGTTTTCAATGCTAAAATATAATTACAAAACTAAGGGTCGACTTATATGGCAGTTATAAATCGAAACCTTTACCAACGATGTGTAAACAAGTGAGACAGCTCTTCTAACAATTACTGTACCCTACCTTCTGTACCTCCAACAGTCAACCACAAATATGACAGTAAAACTTTGTATATTAACACGGAATTTAATATAAAATAATAAAGTAATTGAAGCTAGAGATTGTGTGTTCTTTTCAACCGTTGGTGGTCATCACTGTAGCTATAGGGAGATGGTTAATGTTTCTTTGATTCCGGCCTTGTGTCATACATAACCGAACTCTCTACAGCTTACAGATTTATTCAGATTTATCATCATCAGAAGGTTTGTGTATATTTTTGGAAGAATAGTGGACGAATAAATATACTTTTTTCATGCTTAAATAGAAATTTAATAATGAAAAGAATAACATGAATTGTAGTAAAAATTAATGTTCAATAAGAAAGTTAAGGGTATCAAGAAATGTTCGTAGTAGTAATTTGTTGGAAAGAATTTATGCGTACGTACGTATGTATGTATTATCTTTGGTTTGGTAGGAATGTCATTGGATGTAGAAGAAGAAGGAAAAGGAACCAGCACACGAGAAAAAGGAGAAAAAGGACAATTTGCGACGCGATCTATGTCCGAGTTGTGGTTGAAGTTTCTGCTCCCATCTGACAGACTGGCGTTGATTTGATCAAAGCCTTTATAGTCATACAGATTTTTTGCACGCACTGGATCGCTAAGTTTTTGGTCTTGCAAATCGCTTCCATTGGTCAGAAAATTAATTTAACATCTACTTGCAAAATCCAGTTTCGACTCTTTTTTAAGCACATGGACAATCCTTTTTTTGTTTGGGAAAAACCAGGATTTCACACGTCATTGTGATTTTTTTTAAAGTGAAGAAAAATGTTGACTTTAGTTCCTAATTTCCTATCCACCACACAGTAAACCAAATTTAATATTTTATTAAAACCACAACACAGATGTTTTGCTTGTCTACATCACTGATGCAAATGGTGGTGATACTGTATTTTTACAGTAACACACGGTACGTGTCCATATTATAAAAACACATCATGGAATGTGGTGTAATGTGTAGTATTAATATTTTATAAAAGTCGATGTTGACTTTAATATACGCATCAGTAAGCCTGACAAATTTCAAAGCCTTTTCATCTAGTTACACCGATACAATATAGAATACAAACCGGTTTGTACTGTAGGTTGTTTGCTATACAACGCACATCTAAACTTATTTATAAATGGAACTTTGTCTCTGTGTGTGTGTGTTTGTCCATTACCTGTAGATCCCAAAACGGCTGAACCGATTTTCTTGAAAATGTACACAGTTGTACTATAAGCATCTGCGAGTGTTCTTAGCTAGGTTTTGTGTCGAGGTACCTCAGATAAATATCGAAAATAGTGCAGAAAATCGATAATATATATATATATATATATATATATATATATAAAGCAAAATGTTTGTATGTGTGTCTGTTTATCTGCCTGCGTGTCTGCATTTTTTCAGCCTTTTTATTTTATTTTTTGATTCGGGTTTGGCTCTAAGTAGGTATAATTGTAGTTCTTAGTCTCAGCCATGATACCATTTACTCAGAGGACTTGTTTAGCCTTCAAAATTCAGTTTACGACGAAAAAAACTTATTTGATATCGATACCAGGAAATCAAAATTTGACTTATATCCATTCCTCTTTTTTTTTCAGTCTACGGTTTCCCTTTAGCTGGAAACAACTATTGCTTTTTAGTCTTTCGTGCCAACGTCCAAAGTGTCTGAGCTCCAGGACCATGGATTAGTTTTAACGCTTTCATTACACCCGAGCAACGCCGGGCTATACAACGCACATAAAAATATATAGGTAAGTATTGCCACAGTTTATCGTTTCCTGTAGCCTAATTTACCGTTATGCCTAATTATTGGGCCACTGGTAGACTCACGTATGTTTAGATCGGGCCAACTTATACAGTATTTATAAGTCTAAGTCAGAATTTTCAGCATGACCATGAAATCGAATTGTAAACTACAAATTATGGTAATTATATTCATATATAGGCAAAAGTGTCAGGTCGGTGCAAAAATTTTTGCCGCTTTGTAAAAGAGGTATTTGAAATCATTGTAATTATTTTCGCATTTTGTAATTACTTAAACATATCACCATGATTAATTTATAACTTTTTCTTTCAGATTATTAAAACACCATTCATATTTTTCTGCAATATTCTCACCCACGTACTCCAGAGAACCTGCGACAACGTGTTACTTGCTTTCCGACATCCTGCATATTTTCCTGGCCTATCTCCCTCGGATTATCACTTATTTCGAGGATTACAAAACCATTTCGATGACCTTAGGTTGACATCACGAGAGGAGATTGAACGTAAGTTAATATCATATTTCACATCAAAACCTAAAGGATTTTACAAGCGAGGCATTTGTAAGCTCGTTGACAGATGGAATCAAGTTATAGAGAGAAACGGTCGTTAATGTTATGAATAAAGATTTTCAAAAACACAGTTTTTCATTTTCAAGATGAAATTTTAAATCGACAAAAACTTTTGCACCGACCTGAGATAGCTTATTCGTCACAAGAAAGAGTGTATTTCTTGCATATTTTAAACAATGAGGAACCTGGAGCAAAGCGTACAAAATATTTGGATGACAAGCTGAAGACAGAATAAAAAAGAAGGAATTCACTTTTTGTTTTGACTTCTGTTCTTTCTGTTGCTTCTCTGTTGATCCCACCGAGGAGCACAAGGAACACAGTGGTTTGATCATTGACTAACCGACTAACCTACCACCATTGACTGTTTCGCACGCCTCAGACCAACTGTCAACCTTGATTAACTTTCTCCCAGACGCACAGATTTATTTTCCCTTTGGCAAATCAAAGATTAAGATATACTGAGCATATAACTACTCGGCTTCCACAAAACAGTCCATCAGTTCTTACCGTCTGAACCTAACCATTAATACCCGAGGTTGACCTTCTTATACTCTTCATCGTACCTAATTAGTTTTAATGTTATGCTCAGCAACATCACCATCATTTACACAGAAATAATTAGGACCTGACGATGATGATGATGATTGTGATGATTAGGCTTGCTGTCACTTTATCTCCGTCAGTCTTAACCAGATATTAATCAAACTCAAATTAATAATATTAAAATATCCATATGGGGAACATATTTTTTTTAAAATGTTCAAATACATACTGTTAATGATTTCTCTCTCGTTAATTAGGAAAACGATTCCGTGATTCTCATGACGAATGAACTTGTAAGAACTAATCACTCGAAATTTCTAACGCGTCATCGAATAGCCTTACTTTTCAGTGTGTTGGCTTCATACTCTATTGAAACCCAGTCATCCTTCTCAACTAATTTTATTACTATTTCAGTAAATATTGCCAAAACCACCGGCTGGAACTTTTCCATTTGCCCTAACCGCATCGAATCGCAAACAAACCTTTTCCCAGTGCGTCTACTAAATGACCTGTTTAGTTAAATATCTCGATGTAAACGTCTTCCACACTTTTAACTAGAAGAAATCTAGACAAGCTGCCTAAAAGGCAGAAACTGAATTTTTGATATATTTAACCAAAATTATTCAGACGATCATTGTTATATTTGTTTTTTGTTTTTTTTATACTAAACTGCAAGAATACCGAATGCATGGTCATCAGCAAAAAGAGCAGCTCAAAGTGCCAAGTACAAGGGAGGGATGTTAAAATCAAGCAGGTACGAAAACTTAAATATCTGGGAATTATTCTAACTGAAGATAGAAAGTGCGAAACATAAATCTAAATGCTAATTGGCATGACGAAAGATGCGTTCCAGAAGCTGAGTAAAGTATTAAGACACAGGAAACTTTCACTAGAAACAAAGAAGAGAATACTGGATTGCTACTTGATGTCAGTTCTTCAATATGACAGTGAATGTTGGAAAATATCAAAGAATTGTAGGGGAAACTTGAAGCAGCTGTAATGTGGTTCTACAGAAGGATGATGCGAATATCATGGATAGAGTATGTGAGCAATGACGAGGTGTTGGAAAGAATGGAAACGAAAAGGAAATTAATTGAGTATCAGGAAGAAACAACTGAAGTTCCTGAGACATGCAATGAGGAAGAATGGATTGGAGAACCTGATACTAACAAGCCAGATAGAGGGGAAAAGGAAAACAGAGGAAAGCAGTTGATAACATATCTGAAGGGCCCGAGCAGGTGAATGACAGGACGGGGGTTGCGAGATGTTACAGGGGAAAGCGTGCTAAGAGCCACCAGGGATAGTGATAAGTGGAAGGCCATGATCGCCTACGTCCTGAAAGGACAAGGCACATAGAGATGAAGAAGAAGAAGAAGAAAAAGGAGAAGAAGAAATATTGGTCATTTGTTCTCTTTCACTATTTCGCCCTCAGATTTTTATTCAGACTTCATAAATATTATTGATATTTGTGAGCAAGTGTTTTAACAGGAGATGGAAAGTGCGACATAAAGATCCGAAGGCGAATTGGCGTAGAGAAAGACGCGTTACAGAAGCTGAGTAAAGTGCTGAAACACAGGAACATTTCACTAGAAACAAAGAGGAGAGTACTGGATTGCTATGTAATGTCAGTTCTTCACTACGGCAATGAATGTTAGACAATATCATCAAAGATGAGAAAAAAACTTGAACCAGCGGAAAATTTGGTTCTACAGAATGATGCTGCGAATATCATGGGCCGAACATGTGATCAATGAGGATGTTTTGGAAAGAATGCCAACGAAAGGGAAATTAATAGTGAGCATTGGGAAGAGACAACTGAAGTTACTCGGACATGCAATGTGTAAGGAGGGCTTCCAGAACATGACACTGACAGGCCAGATAGAAGTAAAAAGATAGACAGAGGAAGACAGCGGATAACATATTTGAAGGGCCTAATCAGGTGGATGACTGAACGGGCGTTGCGAGTTGTAAAATAAAACATACTAAGAGCCACCAGGGATAGGGAGACATTGAAAGCCATGATCGCCTACTTCCTGAAAGGACCGGGCACATACAAGAAGAAGAACAGCAAATCAGCATCATTATAGTGATCTATGCAATGAAGATATCAGGTTTTAACATGAGGAATCATGATTAAACAATTTCAATGACAATTTACACAATTTACAGTGCCGGCCATAATTATTAGGCCATTCCAGTTTTTTTTAAAAAATGATATATTTCATTCTGTTTTTAGTATTTCTTGTCATGTGGATAAATCTAAATGAAAATAGAACGTTTCTTTTGTTAATATTACTTTGCAATATTTTACACGGCAAAGAAGCAAAGATGAACTCCTCCGAATCACCCTCAATTTTCTCCATTCTTTCATTGATGAATTGCAATATAGGTAGTTATTAAATATCTATAAATTCATTTGATGTACATGTTATTGTGTGGTATTAACAGAAGAACTTCTATTTTCATTTACAATTATTCACTTGGCAGTAAGTACTAAAAATTAGTATGAAATACGTCATATTTAAAACACTGGGGTGGCCTAATAATTAAGGAATAATTAAATAATAATTTAATTATTATTTAATAATTGAATAATAATTGAACGACGATTATATATATATATATATATATATATATATATATATGCACTACCGAACATAATTACGCTATCCCAGTTTTTTTATTTTTTAAAGGAAATGATTTCATACCATTTTTAGTATTTCCTGCTAAGTGGATAATTCTAACTGAAAATAGAATGGTTCTTTTGTCATTATTAGTTTGCAAAATTTTACAAGGCAAGGCAGGAAAGATGAACTCGTCTGAATCATCCTAAATCTTCTTCATTCTTTCATTGATGAAATTGCAATATAGGCAATTATTAAATATTTATTAATTCATTTGATGTACATGTTATTGTGAAGTATTAACAAAAGAACTATTCTATTTTCATTTACAATTATTCACTTGGCATTAAGTACTAAAAATTAGTATGAAATACATTTTTTTAAAGACTGGGGTCTCCTAATAATGATGATCAGTAGTGTACATTATTCATACTGTTGTCCTGTCTTTATTGACCTTTCAGCCGTTGTGCTCATCGTCATACTACATACATTTTTGTGATGAGGTATTTTAACTATACAATTTTCATTGTTCAGACCTTTGTCCTCATCTTTGTTGCTATCTTCACGACGTTTCGGCTGTTGAATGCTCCAGCCTACATCAGGATCTGTTTATATTTCAGAGATGACGTCGTGCGATAATTTTCATTATTTATATTGTTCGAATTGTTTTCTTCATCTTTATTGCTATTTTTACGACGATTTGGCTGTTGTATGCTCCGGCCTTCCTTCAGGTGACATACGTTGCGATTTCGAACTTCACTATTTTTTCATGGCGTGTAGAATGAAAAGAATCTACCCCATGGAATTAAAACAAGCTATTACCGTGAATTAAATATACGAAGAAAATATGGCAATAAATATCAGGACAACAGTCCGAATCATGTAAATAGTGTAAATAGAATATATGATTTCTCAAAAATATAGGTATATGTTAATAATAAATAAAATATTTTTCCAGAAAGTCAGAATAGTCAAAGAGATAAATGTAAGTCAGTTTTATAATGTGGATATAAAGTGGAGGTCAATTCTACATTATAATCAATGAACTGATCCTTTCATTTTATGGCAACATTCATTATTCTCTTACCCACTTCCTGACACTCCCTATAACCTGTCACTCTTTCTCATAAGTTTCCTCCTTTGTAGCCCTCTGCAAAACTGTGGCAGTAAAATGCCTTGCTTGATGCGATATGATTATAAAATAAACTGTTTAAACGATCTGTCTTTTATATTGAAAACAATTTTTATTAGTAGCTTTTTATGTACAATAAACAACACTCTTTTACTAGAAAGTTCATGAAAATAAAATGATACCGTATATATTAGTTTGTATATATCAAGTAGTTTGACATTTTACTGATTTGTTACTTTACTGACTGGCTTTTTTCAATGGCTTCAAATTCCGCAATTTCACTTGCAAGACCTTTACTAACAATAGGTTAAAAAAACGCCAGTAATTTTGGTATTAGTTTTTTTTGTTTTTGTTCTTTCTTTTTTGTATTGGAAAAGATAAACTTACATTTGTAAATGTCTTTTAATCGTTAAAAATTAAAAGTCATTTGATACAATGCTCTAAAGTTACTCACAACGAAAAAGAACTTAGGAAGATTGTGTAAGGTTATTGTGATTACATATAAAGAGAGAACTGCAATAATTTGGTAAGACGATGAACTTAAATCACTGGTGCTCTCTAGGTGTGAGTTTGCACGAGATACTAGATTAGCAACTAGGTCCCACGCTTTTACAGTGAAAGCGATGAAATGTAACCGCAATTTCTACTCCAACAGCTTCTTTTATCGCACTTCCCGCCTGAGGAATTCCCTTCGGCATGCTTGCTTCTCCGACGGCTATAACCTCCAGGAGTTTAAATGTAAGGTCAATAGACACCTCATAACACACTAACCCTCCCATTCTCTCCAACTCTCCCCCTATGTACATCCTAACTCGTCTATCGCCCTTGTGTAACCCCCTGCGCTATAGTGGCGGTGGAATGCCTTGCTTGGGGTGACATGATTAAAATAAAAATCCTCTCAGTTACTCTTTTCTTTCTATTGAATAGTGGATTGCACATTTATAGACGCCGTATGGAAATACTGATAATACCGGATGCAGGCATTTTTACTATTATTAGATAATTTAATTTAATTCTCCCCAAATACCCTTGGGAAAGGTATTAATCCGTCTATTCCTTCCAGTGATGGGTTAAATAACAGGACAGATTGGGTTCTGTAGCCTTGGTCGGCAACTAGTCTACCGCAGAAAGCAATGGCAACGTACTGCGGGATAATCTTCTGCCCAGTCAGTCATGTCTCTTTCGAGACATGATCGCCCAAGCGTGTATCACGTATGGCACTTAACTGTTTTCTGCTTCGATTGTTTATGTGTTGATGAATTGTGCTTTATTGGTAGTAAGGTCTAATTTATATCGGAACGTTTATTGTGTAGGCGGTGATGATTATGTTTGAAATTATTTTAGAGGCGACTGAATAAGACTAATTGTGTGTCCTACATCAGTCATTTGTAGGCATTTTAAGACGTTGACATTTACTCATTATTTATTACAGATTACGAAATTTGTTATTGATTATTACAGTTGTTTGTGTTTACGTCCTTTTTAACATCATGATATGCTATTTATTTGGCAATTGAGTGGAGGTACCTAAATTCGTTGTTTCTTTCTTTGTTTGACTAAAACCTCTATCTGATTTTCTCAACGATTCACTATAAAAAAAATTACTGAATTTATAATTTGTTTTTCGGTGCGTAGTTGAAAGTAGTATGCGTATTTTTTCTCTCTCTTTCAAATGTTCGTATTTACTTTTCGTAAACAGGGAGGAAATATCGATGTTGAGTCAAGGATAATATTTTTCTAAATGAGTTTTTTAAAATCTGTGAGCGTCTTTAATCTGGGCGACAGAGACATTTTGGTTCCACTCTGGAAGCGTTAATTAAACGAATGTTTACACTGACCGGGACGATAACAAGTACAATGCTCTCATTGTAGGTCAGTCTATGTAACCTGTGAAATTTTAATGGCGTCCTTTTGGGTTGTAAAAGGAATCAGATTTCATTTTTCTACATTTGATAGGGACATTGCGAGATTTTTTTTTATTTTTAGTCGAGCGCAGGCGAGTAAAGCAATAAACTTTAATCGCCCAGTTACGTTTTTAATCGACTGAGTTGATCGGTCGAGTGAAATCTCAAAGGCATATACGCGCATTTACAACGTATTTATTTTTACTTTTCGATTTTAAGTCGCTTAATAACAAATTGTTTTCCTGACTTCATCTTGAGATAAATTCTAATCGTTTATTAAGTAATTAGCAAGGTTATTATTTATTTTACCTCCAGAAAGATTTATAAAGTTTTTTGATTTATTTGTGGGGTTTCATACATTGACACCCACACACACACACACACACACACACACACACACACACGCATGGTCACTCGGTGTCTACGTGATGACTGGTTCCCGCCAAAAACGATGCTAATAAAAACGGAAAACATCACGTGGTACACTAGTTAGGATTTCGTCCCGGGACAAGAGCAAACATGTCTTCCTAACTCACACAAACACACGCGCACTAATTGCGTGTAGCAATTAGTGGCGTAAAAAAATTTCTTTTATTTTTCTTCTCCTACATTAACACTATGCACATTAACTTTCATTCAAACATGGACCTTACATAAAATAACTTCCTACACATAAATTCACAATTTTTCCAACCTTCGTCAGTAGAAATCCACAGACTGCCTAAGGCTACTACATTCGCATGTAAGTCTCTCTCTCTCTCTCTCTCT
This sequence comes from Ascarosepion bandense, assembly GCA_037127315.1. Lineage (NCBI taxonomy): Eukaryota > Metazoa > Mollusca > Cephalopoda > Sepiida > Sepiidae > Ascarosepion > Ascarosepion bandense. Next base: position 152,719 of record JBBBDQ010001269.1, on the reverse strand, counting down.
CTACTCAACGCACACACAGACACAGAACTTTGTCTTCTGTCTGACTTTCTTCATCAAGGATTTGAACTTTGAACTCTTTACGAAAATCTTAACAATTGTTACAAACCTTTCTTTCAGCTAGAGAAAAAAACTTCATACATCTTATTTTGTTTCTACGAACAGACGAAGGGGAATGACTCTTTCCTTTTCACTTTCTTATGCATGCTCTCTCAACCCCATGTAACCTTTGTCAATACATTGTTTTTCTGGTTACTTTCGCCTTACTCGTTCTTTCTTATTGACTGTTCTATTTCACCAACCAGTTACGTCGAGTCGACTCATAAATCTAAATTAGTAAGTGGACGCTTCGTCTATTACAATTGTTATATTTTGATGCTGTTTTTCGTATTTTCTATGATATTTTATTGTGATTTGGTTTTGGTATTTAATGGCTCGTATATGTTTAAAAAATCACTTTGTTTTTCGCGTATTTATTATCTTTAAAATATGTTTTGTATGCTTAATTTCTCTTTCTCCGGAGACCGTCATTTACTCAATGTATGTTTATTCTTTATGTTTATCTTTTATCTTTATGTTTATATGACCCTGAAATGGATTTATATATATATATAGTCATCCGCAGACAGACCTGTTTCGCTGTATCACAGCTCATCAGTAAGGTTAGACTCCGATTGCTTTTTATCCGAGGATTGAAACCCGACTGAATTAGCGTCAGTCGGCGATTCTACCTCTGGCATTCGGTAGAAGAAGGCAGACATTTTAGCGCCTATATTATCATTGTACACGCCCAATAGCCAGGGTGCTTTAATTCATTATTGAATGAGCGATGCGTACATGCCAGAGTAGCTACTGTTTTCAAAGTCTCCTATTCTTCCAGGGTGCTCAATCAGGGTTTGAGAGCGTAAATAGGACATCCACAGACAGATCTGTTTGGCTCTATCACAGCTCACCAGTACGGTTAGTCTCCGATTGCTTTTTAACCCAGGATTGAAACCCGACCAAAATGGCGTCAGTCGGCGATTCTACCTCTGGGCTATGGGCGTTCGACAAAAGAAGGCAGACTTTTTAGCGCCATTATACACGCCCAATAGCCAGAATGCTCTAATTCATTATTGAATGAGCGATGGTTACATGCCAGAGTAGCTACTGTTTTTCAAAGTCTCCCATTCTTCCAGAGTGCTCAATCAGGATGTGGGTGCGTAATATATATATATATATATATATATATATATATATATATATATATATATATATCGTAGTTTAGCGGTTTAGGCAAATGAAACCGGGTAGTTCAATCTAGTAAGTAGACGTAATGGACTTTACTCGCTGTAAGCGTAGAAAATAGACGTAGACCAATAGTCGTAGACCAATAGATCTCTAGCAGAGACCTCCATGCGTCCTCGCCTCCATCTGTATTTATGGCTGATACAAGTCAATCGTATTACTGTGAAGGGGGAAGCAAGGTGTGTGCATAATCATTACATATTCATTACATCACCTCCCCCGAGCTATTTTCTCATTTTAGGGCCTGGACCTAATCGATCGACTTTTTTTCGAAAGAGTTTTTTGCCTCAATCCTCTATGCCGTGGTGGCGTTTGACACACTAATACCTCTAGCTTTGCGGTCGGGAATACTTCCATTGGCAAATGTTGAATTCCTGCAACGGGAAATTCAAATGTGTCATACAGGACTTCCATAGTAGACCTATAGAGATAGACATCTATGCGTCCTCGCCTCAGTCTGTATTTATGGCTGACACCAGTCAATCACATTATTGTACGGGGAGAACCAACGTATATGCATATTCATTACATCACCTATCTACTAATTTTATTTTATTTACTTTATATTTTTATTTATTTTTGTTCGTGTTTAATTTTTCCGTTATAAGTAACGGTGAAAACATTAGTTTTCTTGTCTGCATTTTGAGATGAGTCATGATCGTATATTTAGTAGTTTCTCTTCGTCTAGGAAGGTGAACATTGCTGTTTTCTGCTCTAGATAGTGTTTACAATTTTTACATTTATTGTCATACACTGATGCTGTTTTCCTTATATTGTTTGATACTTTTGGTGCCATTTGTTTTTAAGTTTTAATTTCTCGTGTATTCAGGAGGTTTAAATTGTTATTTGAATGAGAATATCTGATAAGAGAAAAAAATGTTTAGCTGCTATAATGAACTTAGTTTAACTCTAAAATTTATTAAATACAAAAAATGCCTAACAAATACAGGAAGTTCTGAAAAGTTTAACCAGTAAAACATAACCGCAGGTTTCATTGGCTTTTATTTATCTACAAAGGCGCCGATGACATTTGTTCTTGAGTAAATCTTTCTTTGTACCAAGTGAGAGATACGGAAAAAAATGAAAGAAATAATTAAATTTGATATTGTGTTTGTTATTTCATAATGCTTTTTCTTCGTAGCCTCTTCCGACATTTATATATATTCACATATTTCTTAAGGAAAGAAGCAAAAACTGAAATATTCTTTTCAAATTTTGAACATCTTTGTTAGCTTCCGGCAAAAATCAACTTTTTTATGTATCCTTTCATTTTCTGTCAAGCTGCAAAAAGACACTTTCATATCGGACACTCTCAATATAGATAGATAGATAGATAGATAGATAGATAGATAGATAGATAGATAGATAGATATGAGTTTGTAACACTGGATTTCACGCACTTGTGATCCTCACACAAACTCAAGAGTGTGAAACCCAGGGTTACAAACTCACACCTATCTATATGAATATGTCAGCACTATTACTGATATTGAGCGCTTTCAAATAATTACCACGCATATATAATATATGAATAATATAATGTATATAGCTAATTGCATATATATATATATATATATATATATATATATATATTGATATTGATATTTATAATATATACATACACTTTTCACATATACATATATATAGCATAATGATAATCCACGTATACTGTATTAATATGTATAGAAAAACTACTAAAGAGTGGTAAGTTAGAAATTTATTTTTGACAGAATTTATTTATTTCTATTATATATATATATATATATATATATATATATATATAATAGAAATATATGTATAATAATATAATAATAGAAATATAATAATATAATTATAGAAATACATAAATACTGTCCAAAAATACATTTTTAACTTGCAAGTTTTTAGTATATATATATATATATATATATATATATATATATATTACCGGCTATAATTATTTGTCCAACCCGGTGTTTTAAAAAAATGATGTATTTTATAATTTTTTTGTATTTATTGCCAAGTGAATGAGTAAATGAAAATAGAATGGTTTTTTGTTGATACTACACAAAACATGTGCATTAAGTGAATTTATAAATATTTAATAATTACCTATATTGCAGTTTCATCAATGAAAAATTGAAGAAAATTTATTGTGATTCGGACGAGTTATTTTTGCTTACTTGCCTTGTAATATTTTGCAAAGTAATAATAACAAATTAACCCTTCTATTTTCATTTGGTAAGAAACACTAAAATACTATGAAATACATCATTTCTTTAAAAAACTGGGGTGGCCTAATAATTATGGCCGGTAGTATATATATATATATATATATATATATATATATATATATATATATATATATATACATACTGAAAGGATATGCAACTAGTTTGAATCAAAAAGTATCAGGACTGTTGCTATAAATCAAACCGCTTGGCAGAAATTAACCTTACACTCTGTTGAACATACTTATTAAGTTAGAAGTTTCTCGCTCAATTTCTTTGTTTATAGCAATGACTAGAATCAAAGTGTTTTTTATTTCTCGCTACACCCAAGAACTACCATCAATGACCATGACGAAGAAAATTGATCGGAGAATAACTGGATATAAATCGGTGGATATGACGACCAAGGTTCAGTGACCGTAAGGGAAGACCCAACCATCTACCAGATCGAAGAAAGCGAGCAAAAGCAATTTCCTTCGACAAGAAGGGAATACTGATCATGGCTAAACAGTAAACAAGGAGTACTACGTGACATGTTAGGGCGTTTGTTTTTCGGAAAAGCACATAATTGCATGTATCTGGTGAGTGACAACCCCAACTTAACACATTCATCTCTCGATTCAGTGTATATTGTGCAGCAGTTTTGGGCTAACTAGACATTCCCAATGTTCAAAAACAACCATTTCTGCAGATCTCGGCCTTTACAACTTTTTCCCCTAAAAACTGATCTAACTGGTGCCCACTATACATGAATTTACTCGAGCCACAAGATTAGCAACTAATTCCCACCCTTTTACTGTGAAACCAATAAAATGAAAACGCAAATTCTACTCCATCAGATTTTTTTCTCACACTTCCCGCCTTTAAAATTCACTTCTGTTTACTTGCTTCCCCGACAGCTACAATCTCTAAGAATTTAAATGTAAAGTCAATAATCATTTCTTATCTCACTAACCTGCATCCTCTCTCACATGCTTATTTTCTCCGTCCACTCCACCCTCATTAGTATTCTCATCTTTTCCTTACCCACTTCCTGACATCCCCTATAACCTGTAACTCCTTCTCATAACTCTCCTCCTATGTAAACCCTGCAAACAGTGGCAGGAAAATGACTTGCTTTTGGAGAGATGATGATAAAAAAAAAAGTAATTTCTTATCTCAGTAGTCTGCATCCTCACTTTCAATCTTCCTTTCACCGTTCACTCCACTCCACTCTCATCACTATTCTCGTCCATTTCTTACCCACCTCCTGACACCCCATTTAACCTGTCTCTCTTTCTCATAACTTTCCTCTTATGTAACCCCCTGCACAACAGTGTCACTAAAAAGCCATGCATGGTGCAATATGATTATGAAAAAAAAATTATTCTATTATAATGTATATATAAAGCGGGGGATCCATTCTACATTACATTTAATATATAAACTTATCCTTCACTTTATGGCCACAGTCATTTTTCTCTTACCCACTTCCTAACACCCCTTATAACCTGTCACTCTTTCTCATAACTTTCCTCTTATGTAACCCCCTGCAAAACAGTGGCAGTAAAGTGCCTTGCTTGGTGCGATATGTTTTTGAAAAAAGAAACAAAACAAATTGAACAAGGAAGGAATTGAAAGGAAAAATACTTGCAAACGCCGAGAAAAATCTAAAATAATGCATTTCTGGATTCCCGCTCATTCAAAAAAAAAAGTTCCAAGAAGGCATCCATCAACTGAAACAGTGCTGGATAATGTATATATATATGGTGCGATGGAAAAGTCGTCGTCTAATATATTAAAAAAAATGAAAGTAACACTGATATCTCATTTTAACTGTATATATACTAAAATTATACAAAAATATCTTGAAATATTGAAGAGTAAATTTATTCAATAAAATCGTCATTGACATTAAGCAAGACCGCCAAATGAGTTTCAAATCTGCTGCAACTTTTGCGTGGTCTCGTTGAATGCTGATATAATCCTTGCAATCAGCTCATCTTTTTGTGTTCCAAAAGTGTTGTTGGTGTCTTACTCAACTGTGCCCAAAACATAATAAGCAAGAGGTCGCAGACTGGGAAGTTATGTAGTCAGATGTAAGGCGTGATATGGTCGCAGGAAATGTCTGACAGTGTTCTGCTGCTCATGTCGCACATTCTCCGTTACAACATTTCGCAGATATTTAAATTGTACTTTTTTCATTTTGGTTTCTCCAATATATTTGTTGCATATATATATATATTTATATATATATATATATTGTAACAAAGTTGTGAAATTTGGAGCTTTTTTAACATGCTGTACATGCATTTACTTTTATAAGTATTTACTTTTATAACGTTTTGTCCTTTATTAAACATTTGTAATAAAGCCAACGTAAACCCTTGAAGAGTGTTGACCGAAAGGTTCCTCGGGTTGGGATAAATGTAATCACGTCTATCATATTTAAAGTTATATATATATATATATATATATATATATATATATATATATATATATATATATATACTGGTTTAATTTAATTCTTCTCAATAACTGGCTGATAATTAATTATATATATATATATATATATAACTGGCTTGATAATAATTATATATATATATATATATATATATATATAATTATTATTCAGCAAGTTATTGAGAAGAATTAAATTAAACCAGTATAGAATATCAAGTTGCGTAATCGTCTGAAAAACACCCCACCCCTCTCACGTCTATCTAAGAAACCCCAAAGCAAAAACCTAGACACAGGATCAAAGTGAATACATGAATTACGTCCACTAACAGCAGACATCAATCAATTAGATGATAGCCGACCATAAAAATGACAACTCAACACGCTGCCCTCTTATAAACTCTAATCAAAAGATATACCCGACCGACCGATAAAACGTACATTTCCAACAGATAATACAATTAATCAACAATTTCACACTTACGCACCAGATTCTTCAAAAGTCTATAACGGTCAAAACGAGAAATACATTCACTTAATTACCAATAACCCCAACCAACCCCCACGACAACAACGAACCAAATATAAACAGAGAATGATTCCAAACCTTTACTTCTCCCGATGAGGTATTTGAAGTCCAAACATTGAAACAGCCATATGATTGTAGAGAAGAGGACATATATAGAAGAAATTTTGTATATATGTTCTAAAACCTAAATTTATAATATATATATATATATATATATATATATATATATATATATATATATATATGTGTGTGTGTGCGTGTGTGTGTAAAGCAATAATATGTAAAGAATATCTATATGTATATCTATCTGTCTATCTATCTATCTATATATATATAAAGTAATACAAATAAAAGTAAATAAATAAATTAAAAATTAAAAATACAATAATATAATATACATACGAAAAAATTAAACACAAAAATAAAATATGCATAAAATAAACACCAAAAGTATACAATACACAAGCAAAATATCAAGGAATATACAAAAGTAAACTAACATTTAACTTATAAAAGAAACGTACATACATAACAGATATCACATAAAAAAAAACAAAAATAGATGGGAAAATAATTCAATCATAAGTTCATATATATACATATAATAGGCATAAACATATAAAAGTACAAAAAGTTAACGTAAACAGATAAAAAATACTATAAAATAAACACATTTAATACATGTATACGTAGATAAAGAATGCATATAAAAATAATCGACTATATTCATATAAAACAATATAAATTCATAAATACATACACACACAGGTATATATACATACACTACCAAATGTTTTTGTTTTTTGTTACTATTAATTTGCAAAATTTTACAAGCAAGGAAGCAAAGATGAAGTTGTCCGAATCAACATAAATATTCTTCATTTTTTTCATTAATGAAACTGCAATATACGTAATTATTTTGTATTTATAAATTCATTTAATGCACATGTTATTGTGTAGTATTAACAAAAGAACCATTCTATCTTCATTTACAATTATTCACTTTACTATAAATGCTAACAAACAGTATGAAATACATAATTTTTTAAAACACCGGTGTGGCGTCATAATTATGGTCTATAGTGTATATAAAAAAAAACAGATATACACGCATATATAAACAAATATAGTATAATAAAATAAAATAAATATGTAGCATACATAATATGTATGCAAATATATATACAATCAAAATACACAAATATCTAACGAGTCTAAAAACAAAACAAATATAAAAAATAATATGTGAACACATTAAAAAGCATATAGACAAGCGTAAAAATTAAAACAATATTACACACACACACACACGCACACACACACACACACACACTTATATATATATATATATATATATATATATATATATACACGAGAAAAAATCGCAAGAGCCGTTGTGCGAAACCGCGGTAGGTCTTGGCGATCTTGCGATTTTTTCTCGTGTGTTTTTGCTCTGCGTAACTGCCTCTTAGTTAATCCTTTTTGGTTAGTTTAGTATTGAGCACTTTTTCTTTCTTTTTTTGTGGTTTGGTTCCGTTTGAGGGTTTTTTTTTCTTTGCTGTGAAGTGCTGTATGTATTGTCGGTGCTCCGCAGTTTTCTTTTTTTCCCCTCGTTGTCCAAAGCTTTATAGCCGAGGGCGATAACGGAGTTAGATTCTGCCGGTTATTCGTGGTTCTTAAAAATTACTTGTGTAACATTTTAAGATTTGAATACGTACAGAGTCAATTTTATTATTATTATATATATATATATATATATATATATATATATATATTAGCTTTTTAAGAGTTTTAGTAATAAATTTTAAAACCGAAACAGGAAGGAAGGAGATATGGCATAGAAATAAAACAAAACGAAAAGAAAACGGAGTGATGTGGAGGTATTAGTTTTAGTCAGGATCTAAGTACTTAAGTAAGTTTGTTTCTATGTTAGCATGTTGCCATCAACTCAGTTCTTTGTTTAATAATTTATGCTTATTAAGATGTTTCAGTATTCTAAGCTTTTCTACAAGGCACAAGCTACATGTATAACCTATTCCTTTATAAAATTTGTTTTTTGCAATGATTAGTTGGGTTCTTGTTTTTATTTTAAAAAGATTAAAATATTTGAAAGAGTTCTATTATTGTATTTAATATTGTTCAAAGTCAGTTTACGTTTATGGAATCTAGATTTTCAAGGACAGTCCGGTTGATCCAAGGTATAACGTGTAGTCGCTGTCCGAATGTATACTGACTTTTCAGATAGTGCTTTTGTCATACATTGACTGTTAAGTGGGTAGATAGTGTGTTATCGGCAGTTATAATTATTTCTGGTAATGTTACGGTAATTGTTATTAGAGTTACATTTATTTTGTAAGTTGGACATGTTTTAATTTGATAACTTATTGTTATCTAGCGTTAGGTATTGATCAAAGCTTTTTACGCAATTATAACTAATCTTGACATTGTTTTTAAAGGAAACTAGCAGTATAGCCAGGCGTTGCCCGGGTGTAATGAAAGCTTTAAAAGTACTCCATGGTCCTGGAGCTCAGACTCAGCCTAAAGAATATTTGAAATAATAAAATAATTGCGACAATTTACAAATCGCACCAAATATATATATATATATATATATATATATATATATATATATATATATATATATATACTAGCAGTATACCCCGGCGTTGCTCGGGTGTAATGAAAGCTTTAAAACTCATCCATGGTCCTGGAGCTCAGACTCTTTGGACGTTGGCACGAAAGACGAAAAAGCAATTGATGTTTCTAGTAAAACCGAAACCGTAGACTGAAAAAAAAATGAATGGATGTAAGTCAAATTTTGATTTCCTGGTATCGATATCAAATAAGTTTTTTTCGTCGTAAACTGAATTTGGAAGGCTAAATAAATCCTCTGTGTAAATGGTATCATGGCTGAGATTAAGAACAACAATTATGCCTACTTAGAGCCAAACCCGAAGTAAAAACTAAAATAAAAGGGCTGAAAAAATACAGACATAAAGGCAGATAAACAGACACACACAAACATCTTGCCTTTTATATATATATTATCAATTTTCTGCACTATTGTAAGAACTCTAACCTTGAAACTTCTGAATATCGTTTCTTATGTATTTGTCTATGAGTGTATCAAATTTGATTAAACTCTGACCACTTTTTCTATAACCCGATTTTTCCGATTATCGATTTTCGATATTTATCGGGGGTACCTCAACACAAAACCTAGCCAAGAACACTCGCAGACGCTTATAGTACAACTGTGTAAATTTTCAAGAAAATCGGTTCAGCCGTTTCGAGCCTATAGGTAATGGATACACACACAGACACACACACACACCCATACACACACACAAACAAAGTTCCATTTATAAATAAGTTTAGATCTTTTTTGAGTGCAGGGAAATGGTTGAAATGTATGTGGATCGAATTTAGGAACATTTCGCTAATGGTTATTTTAACGTTATTAAAAAAAGGAGGGTTGAACCATAAGATGTTTTGTTTGCGTGATTTTGGTATATGTTTGACTACTTTACTTTTATAAGATTATTCTAAATTAACATAGTCGATACTTTTAGCTAGAACCTTAATATATTCAATTATACAGTTATCCAAAAATAGCCTTATTGCTGAATATAGAAGATAATTTAAACTGGATAGAAATTTAGATATTGTCTACTATTCTATGACTGTGATCAAGGTTTTGGTGAACCTATTTATTGTTGCAAGAATCTTTAGTACATGGTTTGTATATTCTATTATTAAGGTCGAAATTTACACGGAGGAAGTTGATCACCTTATCGTTAGTGATGGTATTGATTTTGAGTTTTATTTGGTCTTTGAAAAATTTTATCAGGCCTTTTCTTTGTCGGTCGTGTTGTTGTGGGCTTGTATTTCTTAGTAAGATTAATATATCGTTTCGTTCTATCTTTTCAATAACAAAATAACGACAAATTCACAAGCTTCTCCTGAATCATACGAACCCATAGCAATGCTGAAATCTGGGCTATTTTTATATCTATAGGCAGCCATCATGTAATAGGATGGATTTTTGTGCTTACATATATCACGCTGCTGATAATAACAGTTATAGTTAGCTAGAGTCTAAGGCGGCTGTTAGTAGATCTACAGTGATAGATGGATAAAAATCGCAAATATCTACACTACCGACCATAATTTTTAAAAGAAATGATGTATTTCATACTATTTTTAGTATTTATTGCCAATTGAATAATTCTAAATTAATGTAGAATGGTTCTTTTGTAATTATTACTTTGCAAAATTTTACAAGGCAAGGAAGCAAAGATGAACTCGTCCGAATCACCCTAAATTTTCTTCATTCTTTTATTGATAAAACTGCAATATAGGTAATTATTAAATATTATTACATTCATTTGATGCACATATTATTGTACAGGATTAACAAAAGAACTATTCTATTTTCATTTACAATTATTCACTTGACAATAAATACTAAAAAATAGTATGAAATACGTCATATTTAAAACACTGGGGTGGTCTAATAATTATGGTCGATAGTGTAACTGCATGAACGCGCATTTCATTTTATCAGTTATTTTTGGGAACCATTCAATAACTTCAACAGTGTTGCACCATTGGTTTAATCCCAAAGCATTTTTGGTGGTTTACATGATCTTTCTAAGCTAACTTTATTAATTTTACGGATGTAGTTTTTAGAAGGTTCAGTAGACCGTATGACGGGTTGTTAAAATAGTTGTCGTTATGGTCTTTCCCAGCGATGAAAGTTTGCTGTTTGTGTAAGATTTAAATTCTGTCGTCGTGTTTAAGTTCGGTAGTTATTTGTTGGCTGTCCTGTTGAAAGTTTTCTCAGTTGTTTGGTGGTTTTTTACAATGTTTATGTATTTCCCTGTGTATGGCTTTGTACCTAATTAGCGCGCGTGTGTTTGTGTGAGTTAGGGAGACATGTTTGCTCTTGTCCCTGGGACGAAATCCTAACTGGTGTACCACGTGATGTTTTCCGCTTTTATTAGCATCGTTTTGGCGGGAAAACATGTCATCACGTGGACGCCGAGTGACCATGCGTTTGTGTGTGTGTGTGTGTGGGTGTCAATGTATGAAACCCCACAGACTTAACCCCAACGAGCCTCTAATTTATTTATATTTATAATGAAATTATCAATCTATTTTGTTCGCCCACCACGCTTTTAGTATCCTATTCCATTTTTAGTTTTCGCTACTAATCTCACTTGATTATACATTAAATAAATAAAAATATTAGTACATCCGATGTTATGCCCATAACAAACTTAAGAAAAAACGCTAATGCATAATTCAAATGATATGATAAGCATACGATGATTACTGAAAGTGCATGAAAGTCAGAGTTTGCGTAAAACGTAGAATAACAGATATATATATATATATATATATATATATATATATGGTGTTTTTTGTCTTTTAAAATTTATCAAAGCCTTTAGTAATGAGAAATCTCTCGCCTTTAACGCCATCATATATATATATATATATATATATATATATATATATATATATGTGTGTGTGTGTGTGTGTGTGTGTGTGTGTGTGTGTGTATTATGGCGTTAAAGGCGAGAAATTTCTTATTACTAAAGGCTTTGATAAATTTTAAAAGACAAATAAACACCAGTCGACTGGTTTCGTCCCCTCTCATCAAGCCTGTAAAAGGGGAAACAAATTATGAAAAGAAAGTCTGTCGCGGATGACCTGAATGACTGGAAAGGAAAAAATAAAATTTATAAAATCTAAAAATGTTAGAGACATGACAAAGCCCAATCACACAATCTCTTATTATTATTTATTATATTTATTATTATTATTATTAGTAGTATAATATTATATTTATTTTTATATATTGTATATATTTTTATGTTATTACTACCATTATAACACGTGTAAAATACTACTAGTATTTATATTATATTTTGCACTAAAAAATAAAATTTACCATTTATTTTTATACCGTAGATACAACCCATCAGCTTTAAACTAAATGTAATGTTAAATTTCCAAAAATTTCATTTTCAAAGGAAACAGACGATTTGCAATTCTGGTTATAACTCTTGCTTTTATTAACGTATATTAGTGATATATCTAGAACACAGACGCTGTGTGTCGATCTAAGACGTTAATTTTAACGTCCCTTTTCTCCTTATACTTTTCGTTCTTCTTTTCTTTCACTTTTTTCTTTTAAAATTTTTCTGTATATTTACTTTTCTTTTTTTGTTTACTGAATGAGCAAGGAA
>JBBBDQ010001269.1:35000-137500 GCA_037127315.1 Ascarosepion bandense | reverse complement strand
CTAATATTTCCCTTATCCTTTCGCCAACATCCTCTGAACCTTGCTCAGCTTCCTTTTTTTACTGTACTCTCACGCGTTGTGGTGCATTAGAGAAATCGGGGAGCCGAGTTCGAATTCCAGCTGAATTCATTGCCTTCACTTACGCGCAAATATCCTTGGGAAAGGTTTAATCTGTCTCTTCCCTCCAGTTATGGGTTAAATAACAGGACAGATTGGGTTCTATAGTTTTGGTCGGCAACCAGTCTACCGCAGAAAGCAATGGCAACCTACTGCGGGATAATCTTCTGCCCAGTCAGTCATGTCTCTTTCGAGACATGATCACCCAAGCGTGTATCATGTATGGCACTTAACTGACTGACTGACTGACTCTCACGCATCTTCTTTAGACCAGTATTACCAGCCTTCTCTTGCTTATTCTCTTACACCTCCTGTAGCCAGTTCTCGTTGGTTCCTCTTTCTCTTCACTCTCCTCCTATGTAACCCATTACTCTCTTCTTATGTAGCCCCCCTGCACAACAGTGGCACTACAGCCTTGCCTGGGTGAAATGATTAAAACATATCAAAGATGTCAGAACTGTAATATTATGTTAGTTTAATACTGGATTGTTTCTTTACAAATGAAGCTAGACTTAATTCAACAGAACTTTGGATCTACAGAAACTAGGGACAAAACCATCAAACAGACATGTTAGTTAGAATCTGAATGTGCGTTGTGGTGCAGTGAATATAGGCTCGGAACGGCAAATCGCCGAGTCCGACTTCCTGTTGAATTTCTTGCATTCACTTACACACAAATACCCTTGGGAAAAAGTATTAATCCGTCATTTCCCTCCAGTTATGGGTTAAATAATGGGACAGATTGGGTTCTATAGCCCTGGCTGGAAACCAGTCTACTACAGAAAGCAAAGGTAACTTATTGCGGGATAATCTTCTGCCCAGTCAGCCATGTCTCTTTCAAGATAGACACATGATAGACGCCCAAAGCGTTTATCACGTACGGCACTTAATTGACTAAGTTAGGATCAAGTTTTAACGAAAATGGAAACAAAAAGAAAAATTATTTTTAGTATGAGAAAAAGACTAATGAAAAAATCATGAGGATAATAGGCTTCGAATATTTGACACTTACTGGAGCGATGTACTCTCCTCATTTGAAAGTTTTGAAGTTCAGAACAGTTGAAATGTAAATCTCACTTCTTTTTGTAAGAATAATGTTGCTTTTTATTAATTAATTTATTACATCAAGTTATGTCGTCAGCAGAAAGTTTTGCTGGGTAAGAATATTTGCTAAGAGTTCAGTTTGTTGAATTTAAGAAGAAATTTTTAGTTGTTTTCTTGTTTTTTGTTTTTTTTACGTGCACACTTGAGTCGTAGTAAATTTCAGTGCGTTGATTTTTTGTTCCTTTCTTTCTTTTTACTATTGCCAGTTAGCTTTGAGGAAAAACAGAAGGAATTTTTTTAAAAATCATTTCACCCCAAGCAAGACATTGCACTGCCACTATAGCGCAGGGGTTTACATAGGGGAAGGTGCTGAGAGAGTGATTAGATATAGGAAATGTCAGAAGGTGTGTGATAGACGAGTAAGGAGGTACATAGGAAGAGTGTTTGAGAGAATGGGTGCAAGTTAGTGTGTTAGGAGGTGTCTATTGACCTTACATTTAAAATTCTGGAGATTGTAGCTGTCGGGGAAGCAAGTATGCGGAAGGGAATTCCACAGGCTGGAAGTGCGATAAAAGAAGCTGTTGGAGTAGAAATTGCGGTTACATTTTATCGGTTTCACTGTAAAAGGGTGGGACCTAGTTGCTAATCTAGTGCCTCGTGCAAATTTCTACCTAGGAGGCACCAATGATCTAAGTTCATCTGAGCAGAAGCCGTGAAAGTATTTATAGAAGAGGCACAGGGAAGCCACGTCACGCCGGTGAGAGAGTGACTGTAGGCGGTCAGCCAAGTCGGTATCGATTACATTACAGATTCTCCCTTGTATTTTGTCAAGGACGCCGAGGAGAATAGCAGGGGCACCCGACCAGATGTGGCAGCAGTATTCAATACACGGGCGGATGGTAGATTTATATATGTGTAGGATAGATTCAGACGGAAAGAGATTCCGGGCCCTGCACAGAGAGCCGACTTTCATAGCAGAAGTAAGAGAGGGAGGGAGAGAAAGAGAGAGAGAGAGTATGTGAGGTGAATGTGCATGTGAGGACTCGTGTTTATCGTCTGCTTTTTCCTGACAGTCCGAACAGGATCGTGAAAATCCAAGAAAATACTGGGAGCTTCGTACGATAGAAAGCAGTGGAAAGCCACTATCCTCTAAGCCTAAAATGAAAGGGCACAAAAAGATCATTCTAATACTGTGCAAAAATGTTCAGTCAGACCGTTGAGTGCCATACGTGATACACACTTTGGACGATCATGTCTCTTTAGAGACACGACTGACTTGGCAGAAGATTATCCCGCAGTAGGATGCCATTACTTTCTGCGGTAGACTGATTGCCAGCCAAGGCTATAAAACCCAACCTGTCTTGTTATTTAACCCATAACTATAGAGAAGAGACGTATTAATCCTTTTTCCTACGGGTATTTATTCGTAAGTGAATGAAAGGAATTCAACTGAAATTCGAACTCGACTCTCCGAGTTCTCGTTCCAAGAAATATATTATATTCACTATTCCAATTTGCACAATATACTCATTCCGTTCCACTGCCAAAATTTCTGGATTTATCATCTGGTTCTTTATTCTAAAATTGCTCAGTAATTGCCCGCTCTGTTTCCAGTGAAACAGGGTGCACAATAATGAGATATTGCTAAAAATAAGAAATAAACTAGATAAACATATATATTGAAATCAGAATGACAACTGTCTAACCCCCGTAAATTAAATAAAATGTTAAGTTCTGAATTCTCTGTAGTTATATACAGGATGAAGGACGTAGGATCCTTCGGCCAAAATGTGGGTATAATAATAACAAAGATGAGGAAAATAATCTGGATGTAATGCAAATATTTTAATAAAACAGGCAAAATTTTGTTGATGATTTGAAACTGTACCTTTGTAAGTTAGCAACAAAGTTTACGGATTTTCATATCTCGCATTTCTATGTGACAGTAGATTTAACAACTGGTCTTACGATACAGGTTTCAGATGAATTTTTTTCACCAGTTAAGGATTTGACTTGTGCGATTATTCTCAGCATCAACTATCAGTCAGTTAAGTGCCATACGTGATACACGCTTGGGCAATCATGTCTCGAAAGAGACATGACTGACTGGACAGAAGATTATCCTGCAGTAGGTTGCCATTACGTTCTGCCGTAGACTGGTTGCCAGCCAAGGCTATAGAAACCAATCTGTCCTGTTATTTAACACATAACTGGATGGAAGAGACGGATTAATACCTTTCCCAGGGGTATTTACGCGTATTTACGCGTATTCAACTGGAATTGAAACTCGCCTCCCAGATTTCTCGTCCCAAGCCGATATACACTGCACCACAACGTATAGCAACTTTAAATGTCTGAAAAAAACCCAATATGGCATCGGTTGTTGATCATTTAGGTGGGATGACACACCAGGATTTATTATTGGAGGCCACAACCTGAACAACATAAGATACGCGGACGATACAGTACTGATTGCGGACACGGAAAGGAAACTGCAAGATCTCATACAGAAAGTAGCAGTGAAGAGTGACAAGAAGGGACTACAAATAAACTTTAAGAAAACTGAGTGCATGGTCATCAGCAAAAGATACAACCCAAAATGCCAAATACAGGTGGGGGATAACAGAATCAAACAAGTCCAAGAATTTAAGTACCTAGGAAGTGTTCTAACAGGAGATGGAAAGTGCGACACGGAGATCCGAAGGCGAATTGGCATGGCAAAGGACGCGTTCCAGAAGATGAGCAAAATACTAACACACAGGAAGATCTCAATAGAAACGAAGAAAAGAGTGCTGGACTGCTACGTGATGTCAGTTCTTCAGTACGGCTGTGAATGCTGGACAATATCATCGAAAATGAGGACAAAACTGGAAGCGGCCGAAATGTGGTTCTACAGAAGGATGCTACGGATATCGTGGACTGAGCATACAAGCAACGACGAAGTGTTAGAAAGAATGGCAACAAAAAGGAAATTGATGCTGAGCATCAGGAAGAGACAACTGAAATTCCTGGGACACGCAATGAGGAAGGAGAGCCTGGAGAACCTGATACTGACTGGACAGATAGAAGGAAGGAGAGACAGAGGAAGGCAGCGGATAACATATCTGCAGAGTCTGATCAGGTGGATGACGGAACGGGGGTTGCCAGGAGCAACAGGAGCAAACATACTAAGAGCCACAAGGGATAGAGAGACGTGGAGATCCATGATCGCCTACGTCCTGAAGGGACAGGGCACATAGAAGAAGAAGAAGATATTCAAGGTATATTTGATTGTTGTTGTGGAAATATTCAATCCAGAGGTTATTTTAACATCATCAGCATTATCCGATATTCTTTAACCAAAATAGCACTAGATAGGTTTGCAAATCAACTTTTTCATAAACCTCCCCGGTTTTTGAAGAGAATTAGAGAAGTATCCCTTGTTTAAGATCCAGTTTCTAGTTCTTTTTAGATTCTACTTTAACGCTAGATTTCTAACTTTTCCATTTAGTCTCTAAAATTTTAATTGCGGTTTTAATTTTCTCCTTCAATAAGAATAAATATGTTTATCTGATACCGTTTAACATTTTTTCCCAGTCATATGAACAAATGTACTTGTTTATCCTTTTCTGTTTATTTAGGATTCACGTTTGAATTTATTCTAAAGTTTTTGATTTCTTATTCACCCCCAGTCACCTCTAACATCTTTTTAGCATTATCGCCTTGATTGAAGTGAACTTACTAAAATAGATCAAACCTATTTATAAAAGGAAATTAGTGTGTGTGTATGTGTGTGTTTGTATCTCTGTGTGTGCCCGTTACCTATAGACTCCGAAACGGCTGAACCGATTTTCTTGAAAATTTACACAGTTGTACTATAAGCGTCTGCGAATGTTCTTAGCTAGGTTTTGTGTCGAGGTACCTCCGATAAATATCGAAAATCGATAAACGAAAAAATCGGGTTATAGATTTTAATCAAATTTGATTCGCTGATAGACAAAGACATAAGAAACGATATTCAGAAGTTTCAAGGTTGCAGTTCTTACAATAATGCAAAAAATCGATAATATATATATATATATATATATATATATATATATATATATAAAAGACAAGATGTTTGTGTGTGTGTGTCTGTTTATCTGCCTGTATGTCTGTATTTTTTCAGCCCTTTTATTTTAGTTGTTGCTTCGTGTTTGGCTCTAAGTAGGTATAATTGTAGTTCTTAGTATCAGCCATGATACCATTTACTCAGAGGACTGATTTAGCCTTCAAAATTCAGTTTACGACGAAAGCTCTTATTTGATATCGATACCAAGAAATCAAAATTTGACTTACATCCATTGATTTTTCTTTCAGCAAAAGGTTTCGCTTTAAATGGAAACAATTATTGCTTTTAGTCTTTCGTGCCAACGTCCAAAGACTCTGATCTCCGGGATCATGGATTAGTTTTAAAGCTTTGATTACACCTGAGCAACGCTGGGCTATACTGATAGTCTTCTTATAAAACGAATAAACTTTATTCTTTTTTTTTTGGTTGTTGATAAATTTGGTCGTTTTTTCTCATATCCGTCATGATCAGTTTTTATTTAGATTTGCATAAATGATACAATTCTGTTATGGCTCAGCGATCTATTTTCTATTTTCTATCATGCCTGTTGGTAGAATGTAAAGCGTTACGATAAATCTGGGGACAGTATTTTTCCATTTGCAAACATTATTGAACTAAAGCATTGTATTATTATGTAGTACAGGGGATATCGGCTCGGAACTAGAAATCGGGGAGCCGAGTTCGGATTCCAGCATTCACTTACGCACAAATAGCCTACCGCAGATAGTAATGGCAACCTACTGCTGGATAACCTTCTTGCCCAGTCAGGTATGTCTCTTTCGGGACATGATCGACCAAGCATGTATCACGAATGACTCTTAACTGACTGACTGAATATAATAGTTGGAATCATGATTAAGGCTTCTACTGGGCGTAAAGTGGGGGGTCGTTTTATATTGTTATGAAGCAATAAACTGATCCCCTACTAATTACTACTTAGTAACATAATACACCTCTTCCCCCTGTATCTATGTGTCAAATAATGGAACAGATTGGGTTCTATAGCCTTGGGTGACAACCATCTACCGCAAAAATTAATGGTAGCCTACTGCGGGATAATGTTCTGCCCAGTTAGGTCTGTCTCTTTCGGGACATGATCACCCAAGCGTGCATCCCGTGTGGCACTTAAATGACTAAATGTTAATATATACTGACTTTTTCCAACAAAATTTCGTATCTGCTAAAATACTTCATCCGTTTTGTAAGCATGTGTTCCTTTATTTATTTTCTACTGTATCACTGTCTTTTAAAATTAGCGTTTTGCACACATCATATATCTTGATAGATATATAAAAAAGCAAAATTGCACCCATATATTTAGAGTCTGTTCGGATTTTTCATTTTCTGATAAAATCAAATTGTTTTGTGATAACATCAATTTGAAAAAAAGGTAGAGGTTAAATATCGAAGTAAATTGAAACATTCCCAAGAAAAGAAATGGCGACTCTATTTACATGAATTCATGGCATAAATTCAAGTCTTGGATGGGACTCAATCTCAAAGACAATCACTTTATTTTGGCACAGTGCAAAGAATGTGTTTTCTCTTTTTCTCATTCGTTGTTTCACATATTTTTTCCATAAGATTTTGATATTTGTTTTCTCTCCAAATTTTTAATGAAGACGGTCTTTTCTTTGAATAATTGAGTCTCATGCGGGTCAATTCTATTGTTCTCTTCCTAAATCACCCGGGGTTTGGCTATTTACTAAATTGTATTAGTCTGGTAGAAGGCCATTAGTGTGGGCCACAGAATGAAAACCACAAAAAATAAATATTAATTAATCAACGGTTTGACATTTATTGGTTTAATTTTTTGTTTAACACAGTCTAAGGAAATTCCTTAAAATGATAGATCCAAAAAAATAACTATTTTTTGATTCTTCTGTAGAATCATACTTCTGTTAACTCTATTTTTCTTCATCTCTGAGAAGCTTTTCCAGTATTCACTGATATGGAGGAGGATTTATACTGCATAACAGTCTTGCCGTATTTTCGTTGTTTCTATTTCGAAAGAATGTGTTTTCCTTATTGTTGGTATTTGCTTAGTTTTTGCGACTTTTGTTTTCCAAATGTTCGTTCGCATTTCGGTGTTATATCTTTCGTTCACTAAGCTCCAGTACTTTTAAACTTCTGTTTAAAAGTACTTCTGTTTAATTGAGGTTGAAAACTTGATATCAATGTACTCCAAAGCGTGACTATATCTTTTCAACTTCGAAATGATAATAATCAACTTCAAAATGGACTTATTTTCAAGTAAAAATATTAATCAACTCCAAAATGGATTAATCAACTTCAAACTGGATCAATCAACTTCAAAATGGAACAATCAACTTCAAAATGGGTTAATCAACTTCAAATTGAGAAAATGTCAAAAACCTAAAAACAAGTTAAAAATAAGAATAAACAACTTCAAATTGAAAGATACAACTTCAAATTGAGATATTTTTTGGTAAATTGAAAATTATTTTTTCAATTAATTTACCCCATGAGTACGGAAATCGACTGTTCCTCTTCATTATATAGATGAAGAAAAAAAAAACAAAATACAGTGAACTTAGAGGTCAAGAAAGCATTGGGTGAGCCTACAGTAAAAGTAAGAAGAGAAAGTTCCGTAAGAGGCAAAAATGATGATTGATGATGATGCTGGAGAAACCTCCACAAAAGGAGCTGAAGAAGAATTAGCAACAGCTCCAAAGATGACTTACCTCAAGAAAACTGTGGCTAGCGAAAAAAAGGTCCAGATTTTAGCTGCACATGCCGCAGCAGGAAATTGAAAGACCTGGCAAGAACAATTGGTGTATCTCTGCCAACAGCCTACCGTTGGTTAGACCAGGGTGCTGATAAGAGTGACTCTAGAAAAGACCAAGAAAATGTAAAATTACGCAAGAGCATAAGTATTTTATAGCCAAATTAATTGGAAATTCTCCTAGTGTCACTCTTCAAGACATTATAAATAAATTGGTCGAAAAGTATGATGTTCGTGTGACGAAAGAATGCATAAGAAAGCATTTCGACTCCATGGCCTTTACTTTAAAAGTGATTCATTATGAACCAGAAGCTGCCAATAATAATGTCAGTAAAGCGAAACGTAAGGGTTACGCAGTAGCTTTATTAGAATTTCAGTTCCAAAGTGTGCCAATTCTTTACAAGGATGAAACCAATTTTAATCTCCATGTTTCAAGAAGAGAAGGTCGCTCTAAAAAAAAGCACCAGGTGCACTACAATCGTGGCCGGATGAAAGGAAAATAACGCAATAATGGATTAATTCATCATAAAATTAAAAGAGGTTCTTTCAAAGAAAAGAATGTAAAAGAAAGAAAGGCAAATGAAATTTATGAAATGGGAGTTGTCTTAGTTATTGATAACGCTCCTTGCCTTACTTTAATTAAAGAAGTTGTGGAGGAGGATAAATTCAGTCAACACCAAATTTTCAGACTAGCCCTCTATAGTCCAATGTTAAATCCCATTAAAAAGGTTTGGTCAGTCATTAAAGCTGACGTAGGAAGTATAGCAGTCTCAGTTGTTGAGATTTTAAGAGGTGATGGCCAGGGAAAGAGGCCCGCCTCAGCAAGTTAGAAACGATGATCTCCGAGGCAATTTCGTGTCTGGAATAGAGAGAATACTCCCCTCTGTAATTAACTTAGATGATGTAATCCTTTAAAAAAATTTCTTAGGAACGTTTATATTTTTTATATCTCTTTTAAGTAAAAATAAAAGGAATAAATATTAAATTTATTAGTATTAATACATTTTGGAGTTGATTATTTTTTTTACCTGAAAATAAGTCCATTTTGAAGTTGATTATTATAATTTTGAATTTGAAAAGGTATAGAAATGGTGATCTATTATATATCGCTCATTCAGTAAAAATGAATTTGGGAACTCTAGCTATTAGGCGCGTAATATCATATGTGCAAAAAAAACTGCCTTCTTCCACCGAACGCCCCGTGGCCCAGTGGTAGAGTCGCCCACTGACGCCAATTCGGTCGGTTTTCGAGCCTGGGTTATGTAGCAATGGGAGTCTAACCGTACTGATGAGCTGTGATACAGCGAAACAGATCTGTCTGCAGATGACAATATATATATATATATATCGCCCTAAGCAAGGCAGTTTACTGCCACTCTTGTGCAGGGGGATACATAGGAGGAAAGTTACGAGAAAGAGTGACAAGTTGTAAGAGAAGGATGAGAATACTGATGAGAGTTGAGTAAACGAAGAAGCATTTAAGAGACGATGCTAGTCAGTGAGAGAGGAGATGAATATTGACTTTACATTTAAATTCTTGGAGATTGTAGCTGTCGAAGAAGCAAATAAACGGAAGTGGCTCGAGTAAATTCATAGATAGGGCCCACGAGTGAACTAAGTTAATCGAGGCAGAAGCCGTGATACTATCATTCACAAAATAAAAGACTCGAGAGCCAAGCGATGTAAAATTAAATCAGTTGTAAATGAGGCGAAAGACAGGAATCAAATGTAAGGAAAACGAATGTGTAGATTATGATGATAAGGAGGATATATATAGATAAGCTGTTGCTATCGATGTCAAGTACGGGATTTTTGGAGAAACAACCACCTGGCGATGCTTTCTGTATCCGTTTTTTATATCTCCTTTTTGGATCACAGCAGCTCATTTGGGATTTCACACTTTTATATGGTTCTAGGCTTCCCGTTGGCTGATAAATATAATTCGCGTATGCACGCGAACTGGAAATTTAATAATTAATTAATTTTTAGTTTTCAACCGGATCATCTGCGCGGAGCCGGCGGCGCAGCAACGACTTTTGGTCATTTGCTTTTTGGTCGTGAAAGCGCAAACATCCGGTCCATCGCTTTTGCTCGGTATCACCACAAAATCACTATAGACTGAACGGAATTACTCATAGAAAGCATATACTATTGCATTACGTTTGACTTAATTTTAATTAAATATTTGTACGTTATTCTGACCATAATTATAGGAAATGATCTCTAAGCGTAGGTTAGGTGTGACACCAGGCCGAAAGTATGGGACACCTAGTGAAAATAGACCTCATTACTCAGTCGTAATTCTTCTATCAACACAAGCTTGCTAACCATTACACCACACCGGGGTGCCTAATATAATTTTATAAGCGTTGCTTAGATTTGGAACAAAGCCGAAAGAATAGGGCAACCTATGATGATCGATTTTACTTTTCAGTAGTAATTGATTTTGCTAACCAGTACAGTACATTAAAGTGACCAACCACTTAAATAAGAGGCCCAGTATTGATAGAACTAAAACTTTGGCTAATTAGTTTGTGAAAGCTATTTCCCTATTTTAAGTGAAACTATGTTTTGTTTTGTTTTTAAATTGTTATTCCCTTTGTAACAATTTATGTGAGTCAAGATAATATTTTTAATTGCATTGGGCGTTTTAGTGAATTGAATGAGAAACCGGAGAGCTATAGGATAAATAACACATAGCGACATATTGGGTTCTATAGCCTTGGTTGGCAAACAGTCTATTGTAGAAAATAATGGCAACCTACTACGGGAAAACAGTCTGCCTAGACAGTCATATCTCTTTTGAGACTTGATAATCCATACGTGTATCAGGTATAGCCCTCCTTATATATATATATATATATATATAATTATGGACTCTCCCATCGATTTCGATGTATGAGGGTCTAACCTTAGTAAGACATCAACACAAAGATTTGTTTATAGTGGTAAAGGCATTGTGTTTAGTACCATCCACGCTTTTTGGAACTGCTGATAACAAACAATCGTTGCAGAAATTTGCCACAGATTGGATGAACAGCGGACCTCAAATAATTGGAGGGAACGGACGGATTAATACCTTTACCGAGGGTAATAGTGCGCAAGTGAATGCAGTGTGCTCGACTGAAATTGGAACTCGGCTCACCGATTTCCCCCTCCAAGCCGACATCCACCGCACAACAACGCACATCCGTGAACGCTAACAGCACCTGGTATTCCCAAGTGGTCACCCACCTACGTACTGACCAGGCTCAACGTTGCTTAACTTCGGTGATCGAGGGGGGGAACCTGTGTATTCAACGTGACATACGAACTCTGGAGTTTCATTCCATTATTTTTTAATAGTCCTGATAATTTTATATATACATATATATAAAGATCAACATTGTGCTGTGACTGTTAGTTTCACCCCACAAATATATATATATATATATATATATATATATATATATATATATATATATATATATATATATATATATATATATATATATATATATATATATATACTCTTTCGATTTCTCTTTCCGAGCCGATATCCACTGCACCAAAACATACATCCGTCAGTAAACGCTTACAGCACCTGGTATTCCGAAGCGGTTACCCATCTAAGTACTGACCAGGCTCAACGTTGCTTAACTTAACTTCATTTTATTATCATAATGATAAGAAAATATCAGAAAAGAATAATGCTATAAAATTATATAGTTTTTGTATATTGCAAAATTATAAGAAAAAATACCAGAATTTTCGAAAAATTATCAGAAGTAATAATAGAATCCATGATTGAAAAGTGTAGACTATTTAGGATAGTGGCTAAGCATTATTTAAGTATCAACAGGCATTTTTGAAGTATTATAAAAGAAATTTCATGTTGGTTGTAGAACTGTGATATCTGTCCTTCCGTATGGTAGCGAATGTTTGGAAGATCTCTTCAAGGATGAAGGAGAGGCTCGAGGCAGAAAAATGTGGTTCTGCCAAAGGATGCTGAGGATATCATGGACCGAACACGTGAACATCGACAAGGTATTGAAGAGGATGCAAGCATACTTAATATCAGAAAGAGACAGCTAACGTTTCAGAGACGCGTACTGAGGAAAGAGGGTCTAGAGAATCTAATACTAACGGGACGGATAGAAGGAAAGAGAGAGAGAGAGAGAAGAAGAAAGCAGCGTGAGACACACTTGATAGGTTTGACTAAAAGGATGGCCCAGAGGGGTTTAGAGAGAAACCAAGATGAAAAATACTAAGAGCTCCAAGGTAAAGATCTAAGAGAAAGTCAATGACCGCCTACGTTCTGAAGGGACATGAAGAAGAAAAGAAAGTAGAAGAAAAATGCATGAAACGTCATTTTCAAAGACTCCCGTTGAGTTATTGACTGGCCTCTTTCATGAAAAAACTCAGCCAGCTCGACTTAAAAAAACAACAATAACACTTTTCATTATTTTTTTTTTTGTATTGTAGGCAGTAAAATTATAGTTTCTGTCTAATGTCAAAAAAAAAAACATTGAATTATGGTAACTTCTTGGACGACAGGCAAAGGTCACAAACAAAAAGCTTTAAGTCAATTAGTATATTGATGCAAAGCAATTCTTCACTCTTTGAGAAGCTCACTAGTGACAATGTTTCAAATTTATTCCTGCCAACATTTCCAGATATGATTCCAAGCAAAATGCCATACATCATCGTGTTATAATGGTAATGTTATTTATAGACATTTCACTGCAAATAAATATTTGGCATTCATTGATCGAGTTTATATTTATAAAATCTTTCTCTTAAAAAAATAAGAGCTACAAGCGAGAGAAAGATGTGGAGGGTCATGATCACCTACATCTCGAAGAAACATAAAACAATAAAGTACAAAGAATTTTCTCATGTCCAGATAATTTTATTCTTTCCAGTATTGATAGGTTTTTTTTCTAACTTTTTATTTTAAGTATTGTGGAATGTCAACATATTTTTTCTCTTTAAGTTGCATCTGCTATCGATTTTAGTTGTTTCAGCTACTGGTAGTCATCAAATGTGATTTCATCAGTGGCGTTTCCGCCTTGCTCGGGGTGAAATGATTAAAAAAAAAAAGACATTCGATTGCTAATATATATATATATATAGTCATCCGCAGACAGATCTGTTTCGCTGTGTCACTGCTCATCAGTACGGTTAGCAGCCGATTGCTTTTTACCCAAAATTAAAACCCGACCGAATTGCGTATTATAATTGAAATTTGTAACAAATGATCTGTAACGTTGACAATTCTTACATCTTTCAATTATAATATGTAAAAGATTATTCGTGAGTATAAACGGATTTTATTAAAAATAAAAAGACACAATTCTTGAAATTTATTTAATCTGAAAAGTCTAATAAAAAATTTGATGCCTAAATACAAACACACACCTACACACACACACACACACACACACACACACACACACACACACACACACACATACATATATATATACATATATATATATATATATATATATATATATATATCACACCCTGATTGAGCACTATGGAAGAATGGTAGACTTTGAAAAAACAGTAGCTACTTTAGCATCTGAATGAATTAGAGCTCTCTGGCTACGGGCGTATGATACATGGTACGCTCAAAGTCTACCTCCTTTTACCGAGCGCCCATAGCTCAGAGGTAGAATTGCCGACTGACGCCAATTCGGTCGGGTTTCAATCCTGCGTTAAAAGCAATCGGATGTCTAACTGTACTGACGAGCTGTGATACAGCGAAACAGATCTGTCTGCGTATGATAATATATATAAAGGAAAACATAACCACATTATTATGAATTAAAAGTACATTGCGACAAGTAAATTTCTATTTTTCAAGATTTCTATCTCGTCATCAGCCAATGTTGGTTGTTAAAATGATTTACATTTAAATACAAAAATCAATCGGTTTGCTATTTATGTATATGGGGAGACATAAAATCTAAGTGTGTGTTCCTAAAGATTCATTTTGAAATTTGGCCAGTAGTTTCTTTTTTAGGGAATACACACTTTCTTTTTTCCTTTTTTTTTTTTTTTGCTTATTTATCTTTTTTTTTTTCCTTTGTTTTTATCCCTATCACTCAAAGTGTCAACCTACGTTTAACCTAATTTTATTTTTACTTTTTTTGCTTCTCACTACAACCTATTACCCTTTGATGTATCCATTCTTTTACCAAAAATGTCCTTTCTGCTTTTTCCATATCTTGACATCTTCTCATAGAAGGCAGTAAAGAGATCACGGAACTCAAAATCGTAAAATCTTTGGTTCCTCTTTACCTGGATTTATCAAGGAAAACTCAACACACTATCATGAGTTATCGTTTATAAATATCATATTATTCTGATCAATATTTATTGAACTAAAGATATTACCAGCAGCAAATGGTAATTACGTATTTTACCGTCTAAAATAAATGCTGATATCTATGTACCGTGTTTCTATAGTACATTGGAGATCATGATTTTCTATAGCTAAATTCTTTATATCTTTTCGCAATTTATTTATTTTTTTTGCTATTCTTTCTAATTCATTTTCTACCATACATTTATTCAAACCAATTATTTGGTTGTTCGCTGCTTTTTCTTGTCCATCTTAACTTCACTATGTCCTTTGAGTGTTACATTTTCCAAGCCCTGGTCCTGCATTGTACGGCTTAGAAATTTCATTCTTTTTTTTTCTGATCTAATTATAAGCCACGTTTGTTCATATTTTCTCAAATACTTTGACGTTGCTCAAGTTTCATTCTGCTCTATATATAGGATTACATATAGAAACAAATTGCCTATTCTTCATCTGAAGGAAAATAACACAGAATTCACTGCCATATAGAAAGCCAGATATTACATAACATTTCGATCCTGGGCATGACGGTAAACTGCATCGGGCAGCAAAGCCTCTGATTGGGGCATCGTGATGAGCATGGAACCTCCTCTTAATTGCTGTTGTTCTCAGGTCAACCTGGACCCGGAGTGGTAGCACCTGTTAGGGTCCCAGCAATGGACAAATACTTAATCCCCAAACTGGGTTCAAAACACAATGAAAGTTTAAGAAATACACTTTTATAGAAATATATACATAAAAATAGACTTTTATGGAAAAATGTACAATTTTGAAGGAAAAAATATTATCAACAATACATTTTAAAAAAAAAAGATATCACCATAACACATTTTTGAAAGAAAAATAATATTCTCAGCAAAACATTTTTGAATGCAAAACTCGAAGACGTTTTCAGTTTTCTAAAACAACAAAGAATATAAAACAAAAACAAAATTCATTAAAATCTAAATCAACCTTTTCACTTTAACGAAACATTAAAGAAATACCTTGAAGCCCCAATTGTTTGGTATTGGATAAGCCACAGAGGTTGATATGCCGTTAAACAAAACTGAAGACTCAAAAACATAACATTTCAGTATTATTTTCTTCAATGATAACGATTTTTGTTTCTTAATACATTGCTTAAATTTTGCAAGACATCTTTTGAGATTACTATCCGACTTTCGAGTTCGAATTCCTGTTGAATTCGTTGCATTCACTTACGCGCAAATACCCTTGAGAAATGTATTAATCCGTCTCTTCCCTACATTTATGGGTTAAATAACAGGACGGATTGGGTTCTATTGCCTTGGCTGGCAACCAGTCTACTGCAGAAACCAATAGCAACCTACTGAGGGATAGAATTCTGCCCAGTCAGTCATGTCTCTTTCGAGACATGATCGCCCAAGCGTGTATCACGTATGGCACTTAATTGACTGACTGAACATAATAGTTGGAAACATAATGAAAGCTTCTACTGGGCATAAAGTGAGGGATCAGTTTTATATTTGTATGAATTAATAAACTTATCCGTCACTAATTACTACGTAAAAATATAATACATCTCTTTCCCCTCTAGCTATGAATGAAATAACAAAACAGATTGAGTTCTCTAGCTATGGCTTGCAATCAGTCTACTGCAGAAAGCAATGGCAACCTACTGCGAGATAAAATTCTTCTCAGTCAGTCATGTCTTTTTCGATACATGATCGCCCAAGCGTTTAATACGTATGGCACTTAGCTGACTGAACCGACTTCGGATTTCAGTGTCGCATTTTTCGTTCTCTATTAAAAAAAACATATATATCCAAATTTTTGTACTGGCCTGATTTTCTTGTCTCCAGGTTGTAGTCGCATATTGGGTTGCTTCCCTTGCTGACAATCCTACGTTTTATTTTCTTATAATTGATGGTCATTTTTTTCTTATCCATTACTGTATTGTGTAGGAGTGGCTGCAATCTACTTTTCTGTCAACATCTGCATAAATAAGAAAGATCAACTTGGTAGAATTGTTAGCAAGTTGGTCTTGGTGCACCGTCGAGACTAAGCTTAGTAAACCGTTAATATGTGTATGAATGTAAGCATATTAGTCGCTCAGATTTATATCTCATTTTGTTTTCAACTTTTACTTTCAATTCTTTTTCTATTTAGATTATTATTGGGTTCTCTTTCATTATAGTAAATTGTCCTCTTCACAAATCAGGACTGCGTTGGGTCATTTTCCTTTCGTGTCGACAGTCTCAACACAATGAAAGGTAACTGCGCCTGGAGGCCGGCGATCTATCGCTAGAGTCAGTTTTTAACAATATCCTTAAAAGTGATAAGGTCAGATGTTTCTATGGCATAACCGATGCGTACTGATATTCTCAGAAATAATAATAAAAGGAGTAGTTGACATATTGTTATTTACTTAAAAAATAAGGATTTTCTCATTACTTAGGATGTGCGTTGTGGTGCAGTTGCTATCGACTCGGAACGACAAATCGGGGTATCGAGTTCGAATTCCAGTTAAATTCCTTGCATTCACTTATGCACAAATGTCCTTGGGAAATGAATTAATCCATCTATTCCCTCCAGTTATGGGTTAAATAATAGGACAGACTGGGTTCTATAACCTTGGCAGGCAACCAGTGTACAGCAGAAAACAATGACAACCTACTGCGGGATAATTTTCTGTCCAGTCAGTCATGGCTCTTTCAAGACATGATCGCCCAAAGCGATGGTTATTTCTTCCCCATCCATTACTGTCTTGTGTAGGAGTGGCTGTAGTCTACTTTTCTATCAACATCTGCATAAATATTAGGTTGTCCTAAAAGTTCGTAAACACTTGAGAAATGGGTCTATCTGGTCCAGCACAATGGAGACAAGCGATGGGTTCAGAAATGGCAAGAGACACCGTCGTTTCCAAAACAAGATCGATTCGGCAAGAAAGTCATGTTGTGCGTTTGGTGGAACTTTGAAGGCATCGTGCATTTTGAGTTGGTTCCGAATGGTCGTTCCATCAGTGCCGAACTTTACTGTCGGCAACTTGAGCGGTATACGAAAAGTTGAAGCAAAAGTACCCGGCTCTGATCAACCGAAAGCGCGCTTTGATGCAGCAGGGCACACACCGCCAGGAAGACCAAAGACAAGTTTGAAGAGCTGGACTGCGTTGAGGTTCTGCCACAACCAGCCTACAGTCCTGACTGTGCTCCATCAGATTACGGCTTTTTCTGCCCAATGCAATATTTTCTGAAGGGCCGCCAATTCGACTCGTTTGATCAAGTCGAGGAAGCGTGTCAAGAATTCTTTGATTCGAAGCCGGCTGAATGGTACTTTGACCAGATCCGAACGCTTGCAGATCGATGGCAGAAAATCTTGGAAAATGATGGTTTTTATTTTGAGCAATCATTTTTGTTGTTTTTGCGAGTAAATTTCAGTTTTTTTGCAAGTGTTTTCTGGTAACCTTAGATTACTTGGCGAGTAAAATTTCAATTTTTTTGCAAGTGTTTACAAACTTTTGGGACAACCTAATAAGAAAGATCAACTTGATGGAATTGTTAGCAAGTTGGTCTAGCTTGAACAAGTGAGTGTCAATCTCACTACGTACACCGTCTAACATGTATAAATGTACTTATTTCACTTTTTTGTCAAAAAACTGTTTTATTCATTCTTAAATATTCTACCATTTTTCCTTTTATTGTATGTTTTCTTAGTGACAATGCTGCGTTTTAATTTTAATTTAGCTTTCATGTATTTTATCTTTTCTTTCATACGTTATCTTACATACAGTGTCATACGTGATACATGCTTGGGCGATCACGTCTCCAAAGAGACATGACTGATTAGGCAGAAGATTTTCCCGCAGTGGTTTGTGATGACTTTCTGCAGTAGATTGTTTGCCAACTAATATTATAAAACCCAATCTTTCCAGCTGTTTAATCCATAGCTGGAGGGAGAAAAGGCAGACTATATTATATTAATAAGTATGAATTAGTGGGTATGTGTTTATTACTTTATAACAATAGAAAACCAGTCCCCCATATTATATGCAGTAAAAACTTTAATTATATTTCTAAATATTATATTTAGTCATTAAGTTCATTGCCAGACGTGATACACGTTTGGGCGATCATGTCTCGAAAGATACACAGCTGACTGGGAAGAAAGTTTTCGCACAGTTAGTTGCCATTCTTTTCTTCGGTAGACTGATTACCAACCAAGGATACAGAATCCAATCTGCCCTGTTATCCCTCAAATTAAAGGAGACCGTCCAGAATAGATGCGCAAGTTTCCGCAAGTTTCCGATTTAACCTAATGGCTATTTTATCCTGATTATCGAGGAAAAAGTAAGTGCTCTGCATCCACCTAAAATAAGATTATCTAACACAAAAATATTAATGATAAAGGTTCAGTTAGTTATGTAAATTCGACATAAAACGGACCCTGATCAGTGAAACAATGCGGAAACCATTTGGAACAACGTCATTCCTTTAAGACAATGGAAAGTAAAATCAGAAAAGACGACAAATTCCAACATTCATACAACCTTTCAAAATACCATTTACTAAAATTGGATTTTTCAATGGTTTAATTAATATTTTGTTTAATTTCAGGACGACAAAATCTTTCTCGAAATGTTCAAAATCTCAAAAAGTCATGTGTAAGTAGCTGTCGTGATAACTACGATTAACAAAATAAATTTTGTGTATTATTTTTCTTCTAAACAACTAGAATGGGCGATAACGGAGATTAGAAGCAATAACCTCGAGACAACACGCCTGACAAACCAACAACAGTATTTCGTGAAAGCCATTGTTCATCTGATTATGAAATAAAGGAAAGTGCCATAAATATTTGATCATTTGCCATAAGTTACTTCTTTTCTTAAACAAAAACCAACTGAATGAGAACAGATAAGGAGAAAAAGAAACACTCAAAGGACATACTGAAAATGAATAATCTATCTGAGGTTTTTGTTTAAAAGAAAGACAGATCAGAGGGTAAAAGGGATAAAAAAAAGGAAAGAAAGATTGCTTAGAGTTATAAAGGACGGGGAGCTCTAGAGAGTAATGATCGCAAAAGATTTAAATGAACACAGTAATTTAATCGATACTGACGTGACATACCGACTTTATTTATATGGCTTCCCTGGTTATTTTATAGAAATATTTCATGGCAATTGTTCTGACGAACTTTCCTTATTAGCAACCGGGACTGCATAAAATAACCATACTATTAAATTAGCAAATAGGTCTCATCCTTTTACTGTTGAAGTAGTCAGATGTGACTGCAAGTTCTATTCTAATAGATTTATTTTCTCAGATTTCTCACCTCATTTTACTTTCTTTTTCCACCGATAATCATCAAAGATTTAAATGCTCTGCCAATCACCATCTTCTGTCTTTCAGAAAACTGTTATTTTATTTTATTTTCTTCCCACAAAAATGTTCTCAATGTTTTTCACTAGTGTCGTCTTAGTAGATAATATCGCTTTGCTTGGAGGGAAGAATTAAACAAAAAACAAAAAAAAAACATAGGAATTCTTTTGCTAAGATCGATTCAAGAGAAATGAATAAAAGACAGAGTAGTGCAATACTACACTGTTCTGTCTATTTTCTTTAGTTTGTAATGTTATTAATAATTATTCGTTTTTTCTATGTCATGTGTCATTCAATAGGTAAAATCATATATTTTTATTTTATATACATTTTAATATAATTTTTATTTCATTTCCATTTCTATTTAAGACATACATTATTTTCACACGATTAACAAAATGGCAAAAGATTGCGGATTTGAAGTGGTTTTCGTTGGTTCATCAGATTTGGCCCCTTCCTATCTTTTCTTGTAGAGCGCTTTCAATGAGAAAGTCTACTCAGCAAAACCTCTTAGCATTGCTGAACTTAAGGAAGAAATCAGAGCTGCCATTGCTCAAGTGACGTTGGAGCTGAACGCCAAAGTATGCCTCCCAGTCCCTGAAAGATTAACAAAGTGCACTGAAATCAATGGAGATCACATGTAGCTTTATTAAACATCATGTTTTATGTTACAAAAAACTTAAGTGTATCCTTTGTTAGTTTCTATATAACAGTTGTTTATTTCTTCAATGTTACAGTTATATAGTTACTTATTTATTTAAACATTATTTTTGATCGATTCTCGTATTTAAGTAGATATTCTGCTTATAATAAAACAGTATTATGTATTTATTTCTACCGGCCTGATTATTTACGATAGTCATCACGTTACGGAAAGTAACGAAGATTAACGAAATGGCCTTTAAACAACCGACTATTTGAAATGATTTGTTTGAGCATTATTTTTGATCGATACTCGTATTTAAGTAGATATTCTGCTTATAATAAAACAGTATTATGTATTTATTTCTACCGGCCTGATTATTTACGATAGTCATCATGTTACGGAAATTAACGAAGATTAACGAAATGGCCTTTAAACAACAGACAATTTGAAACGATTCGTTTGGACATTATATTTGATCGATACTCATATTAAGTAGATATTCTTTTAGTAATTAAACAGTATTATATTTTGATTTTTACCGGCCTGATTATTTACAATAAACATTATGTTACGGAAATTAACAAAGATTAAAGAAATGGTCTTTAAACAACAGACAATTTGAAATGATTTGTTTGAACATTATTTTTGATCGATACTCGTATTTAAGTAGTTATTCTGTTTATAATAAAACAGTATTATGTATTTATTTTTACTGGCCTGATTATTTACGATAATCATCATGTTACGGTGATTAATGAAAATTACCGAAATGGTCTTTCAACATTCGTCAATTTGAAAAGATATGTTTGAACATTATTAGAGTTCGATACTCGTATTTAAGTAGATATTCTGTTTGTTTTTTATTAAGCAGTATTATATACTTATATCTACCGGCCTGATTATGTACGATAAATTTCTATTACGAAAATGTGTGTCATTCGGTAGA
The DNA here is from genome assembly GCA_037127315.1 of Ascarosepion bandense. Lineage (NCBI taxonomy): Eukaryota > Metazoa > Mollusca > Cephalopoda > Sepiida > Sepiidae > Ascarosepion > Ascarosepion bandense. The sequence goes on along the minus strand of JBBBDQ010001269.1, from coordinate 116,220 downwards.
ATTCGACAGATGGTCATTCGTGGTCGAGAGGTTTAAGACGTGGCAGATCCTATCCTATGCGGAAAGGGGTCGCAGGTTCGAATCCTGCCGAATGACACACATTTTCATAATAAAAATGTATTGTAAATAATCACGCCGGTATATATAAATATATAATACTGTTTAATTTTTAAAAAATCAGAATATCTACTTAAATACTAGTATCGATCAAAAATAATGTTCAAACATATCATTTCAAATTTTCGGTTATTTATAATCAAGTTTCGTTAATCTTCGCTAATTTCCGTAACATAGTTACTTATGTTACACCCTGTATAATTCTTTGTGTAGAAACTAAACGTTCTCGAGAAAAGGCCTGATCAAAATAAACAGGTCATTTATGTGTGGATTAACACAACTGTCAAAGATAAAAACATTTGCACATACCTTATCAGATCAACGCTCAACTCACTGTCATCTGAGTCTGGATTATTCTAGATTCTCTCTGTGTTCTCCGCTGGTTTCTCAGCGTCAGATGAGACACAGTGTCATAGATTTTACACGGTAATCGATGACAGACAAAGGAAAGAAAGTTACAATCTTACTTGCCTGTACTCAGGAAGTAACATCTAAATAAGTGTCGTCATGAATCTAATACGATGTGCGTTTCATCATTGTTTAAACTGGTAACTATGGTCTAGGGAAATTGACTCGCGTGTCTAGCAGCATTAATTGTCTTTCTTACGTCTCCTAGACGTCAATTAAACACACTAGTTTCCCGGGGTAATACAAATCTACAGACAAATAATCGAAACCTGAGAAAAAAGAAAACTTTCTCCGAGAGAAACGCAAGCAGACTCCATTTCTTACGACAAATCGATTCGAAATTGATACATTCACGTTAGGTGATTGGTCAGACGTAAGTTTATAAATCATTCTCTTATTCCCTTTTATCACTAATCGCATGCTCTCTATCTTTAAAAGTTGTCGAAAAAGTAAATGTCCAATATGGCGAAGTATTAATCATGTGTTATTTATACATCCATATCTGTAGCGTTTTAGTATTTGTTTATCCAAGTAGTTTAGAATCAGTTCTGAAGCTATAATTCTCTTGATCTTCAAATAATTGACAGATTCTATGCGCGTATGACGTCTTAATTATGGATCTCATTCAACGAATTTGTTACAACCAAGAGCTGAACACAAAATAGAAAATGCAGAACTGATCACTTTATTCATATATATATATATATATATATATATATATATATATATATGTGTGTGTGTGTGTGTGTGTGTGTGTGTGTGTGTGTGTGTGTGTGTGTGTGTGTGGGAAGGCAATCTGTGTGTCTGTGCCCGCCTACATTTTTTAAGCTACGCCATTCAAACTTTCTAGGGACACATGTCTACAGGGAAACCAGGTCGACACATACTTTTTGAGTTTAAGTTCAGCAATTTTCCCTTTCGCACTTTTTGGCCAACGGAACCGATTGTTTACATTTGCTCCGTAAAACATCTAAAATCTAAGATGGTTGTTGAATTACGTCACAGAAATCAAATCACACGTGTCAAACGGGACTAAAATATTTTTCAATAAAAAAAAAATGAACCTTTATATTTAATTTTTATTCCGACTTTTTACGTCATAGAAATCAAATCACACGTGTTAAATGCGACTAAAATATTTTTTTTTATTGAAAGAAAATAAAAAATAAGCCTTTATATTTAATTTTTATTCTGACGTTTTAAAAACTCATTTGGTCAACAAAAAATGTAAATATTTTACCCCGTAATTTTGAAACAAAAGAAATATTTTTTTTAAAATAAGTGTTTTTATTTAAACACTTATTTAAAAAAAAATATTTCTTTTCTTTCAAAATTACGGGGTAAAATATTTACATTTTTTGTTGACCAAATGAAAAAAACAAAAACAAAACATGTAAAATAGAAAGTGGCATCTTCTTCTACTACTAAAATGTTCTGAGTTGCACGGCCGGACTATGATGCTAGTATATATATATACATATATATATATATATATATATATATATATATATATATGTGTGTGTGTGTGTGTGTGTGTGTGTGTGTGTATTGATGCATGTTTCAGTAAATAATAGAGACAAGTTTAGTTTATTTATTTTACGCATATGTTTTTAATATTTTCTGATAAAATTAATAGCATTATCATTAAATGAAGAAAGAAAATCACAAGATTATAATTTTTTTTAAATCCAATCTAAGATTTCGTCTTACATAAGCCATTTTCAAAGATGTCATTTACATTGTAGTATAACAACTCACGGACAAACAATAATGATAGTCTGTTTTCGTTTACATGGAAGATTTTCAACAACAAACTCGTGCATACAGGACGCAGGAAGTGAATATCGCACCACAGCCCATGACGTCACGCATGACCATGCGAGAGTGAAAACAAAAAACATTAAGTATGGGATCCCATTGGAATAATCCAATGGCGTCTGTTATTAATTATAGGCATTTAAGAATATTTGAGGAGATTTCATAGTTTATTTTGTTCCGATTATGTTTTTGTTTATTGTTTTCATGTTTAAGTATAGTTGTCTTTTCAACGAGGACTTTTCCGGAATTGTGTATGTGGCCAGGCATGTTGTTTTACATGCCTAAAAATGTTACTGTTAAAGACAAAAATTTTACTATAATCGGCCATGTGAAATATTAAAACAAAAACAACAGTCGACCGGTTTCGTTCCTCTCATCGAAACTGTATACTGGTAAAAATTATGAAAAGAACATCTTTTATAGAGGAAATGAATGAATGGAAGGAGAATTTTTTTTACTAACAATGAATTCATCTGAAGATGCTAGAGACTCAGTAGATCAAGCCCAAATAAACTCCCTTTTTTTACAAAGAGATGGCTGCCTAAACCTGATAAACAGCGTCTCAGACACCTTCGGATTGAACAACGAGTGTGAACTGGCAAAAAAGGAAAAATAATCCACACTAAAATCCGCAGTACAAAACGGATTATTTATCAAATAATCCACGATGTAAGAACCGTAACTATTTCGAATGTTGACAGGTACATGTTGTTTATTCCTAACATCCAAACCTTGCGTCGTTCTACCTATGTAATCGACTACATTAAAATAGTAAATAAGTTAATATAATGGGAGGAAGGATATCTGTACGCATACATGGAAAGCCAGATCTAGTTTTAAACAAAAAAAAAACGTACTTTAGCTGCATAATAATACTCACGTGAACTTCGCATGGCGGAATTCTCACTAACTCTACCCAACCACGGTATTTGGTGATAGACTGGACATTTTTCTTTTATGGATTATTTAAGATTCATAAAAAGGGTGTCGCGTTGAGACACATTATTTTCTATATTAAGGTCATCGCAACAGGAAGTTGCAAAGTGGCTGGCTATAATATTCAACCAGTTTTGCAGCGTTATAATTAATTCTGTATTACAGATTCCTTTTTCATTTTCTCCATTCATGCAGAAGTTTGATGTCACTTATGGATTTACTAGCAGTATAGCCCGGCGTTGCTCGGGTGTAGTGAAAACTTTAAAACTAATCCATGGTCTTGGAGCTCAGACTGCCTAAAGAATATTTGTGTGAAGTTTGGTGAGAATCGGATAAAAATTGTGGAGTTGTATAAAGGACATACAGACAGATAAACAGACACACACAAAAAACTTGCCTTTTATAGGTATATATTATCGATTTTCTACACTATAGTAAGAACTGCAACCTTGAAACTTCTGAATATCGTTTCTTATGTATTTTTCTATGAGTGTACCAAATTTGATTAAAATCGGACCACTCCTTCTATAACCCGATTTTTTCGATTATCGATCTTTGATATTTATCTGGGGTACCTCGACACAAAGCCTAGCTAAGAACACTCGCAGACGCTTATAGTTCAACTGTGTAAATTTTCAAGAAAATTGGTTCAGCCGTTTCGGAGTCTATAGGTAGTGGATACACACACAGACACACACACAGTGACAAAGTTTCATTTATAAATAAGTTTAGATGTATTCGTTTGATATTTGAAGCCTTTTCTGGTCTGTTCCCATGTCGAAGATTATTAATATTTGTTGTGATTTGCTACATCGTAGTCACTTGACTCCCCCGACATTACCCGAATATGTTTTCCTTGAACTTATCAAATTTGCCACCATGTTTGTCGATATCAGTTTTGACAATATCATGTGTCGTCAAATTGATGGTGTTGAGATGGGTTCCCCTTTGGGCTCTGTTTTGGCTAAAATATTTTAGACTTTCATTAGGATAGCCTACTTTTAAGTTCGTCTAGGCCTACGGTCTACTTCCATTATGTTGATGACACTTTTTTTCACTTTCAACAGTGAATCGGAGGTTAAACAATCCTCCTTACTCAACGGTGTTAATCCTGTCCTTATATACCGTAGGTACGGAGGTCAGTTTTGCTTTGCCCTTATTAGATGTTCTGGTTCATAGAACACCTTTTCACTCGTGAAAAAGATTGAGAACATTTTTGTGGGAAGAAGATAAAATAAAATAACAGTTTTCAGAAAGACAGAAGATTGAGATAGGCAGAGCATTTAAATCATTTAAGAATATCAATGGAAAAATAAAGTAAAATGAGGTGAGAAATCCGAGAAAATAAATCTATTAGAATAGAACTTAGAGTTACATCTTTATATTAACATATATGGGTCCCTACAGTCAATGCGATTCTTTTTTATCTAAACAACAAAAGATTAATTTATGTTCTAATTAATTTGTTAAATTTATGCTAATTAATGAAATACGCTGAGAAACAATTTTGACCAAATATTTTTCAAAGCGACTAAACTTCCAAAATTACATACATTCTGATGAATAATCTTTTAAAAACTGATGCTGAGCAAATAGGGTGTTCTATAAACGTGGACCAGTTATAAATTGGAATTAAGTTTCAGCATCAAATGATTATTCTCAATTTCCTTCAGATTTAACAACCTCAATCTTTTGAAATTTCAACCATGGAAAAATTAACAATCGACCAAAATGTTAAAGTTATCCACGTCTATTATGAAAATAAATGTTTACATAAGCGATATTCCTAGGTCGCATCTTCTCTTTAGATATCTTCGTCTGGGGGTCATCTCAAAAGTAAGGTCTATGTCAACAAGCCAACAACAATTCAACAGCTGAATGAGATAGTAATGCATATTAGTGGAATCGAAGAGCAACTATGCAGAGACGTCATCAAAAGTTTTAACCATCGAGAGGAGGTGCGCGGCCGAAGCCTCGGACATTATTTTTCCTACATAAGTGCCTTTACTCAGATAACCTGATTCAAAAGCGAAATCAATAAAATTTTACTAATACCACTGTTTTATTTACTGCTAACTTTGATCTGTTCTAACGGAAAATTCTCTCTGTATATTTCTTAATCGTTATACCTAAGCGTATTTGCACGTCGTTACATTTAATTACGCGCAAATACCCTTGGGATTAGTATGAATCCGTCGCTTCTCTCTCCAGCTATGGGTTAAACACCAGAACAGATTGAGTTCTATAGACTTTGTTTGCAACGACTCTACCGCTGAAAGTAATGGCAACCAACTACGGGAAAATCTGAGGTCCCAACAAGACGGCGCCACATGCAACACATTATTGAATGAGACGTTCCCAGGTCGCATCATTTCTCAAAGCAGTGATTTCAATTGGCCATCAAGATTGAGTGGTTTGACGCTTTTAGATTTCTTCTTTTAGGGTCATCTCGCAAGTAAGATCTATGTCAACAAGCCAACAAGGTAACAACAATTTAAATACTGAACGGTAAGATAATAAGGTATATTGGTGAGATCAAGGAACAACTATCCAGTGAGGTCATTAAAAAGTTTGGTCATCGACTGGAAGTGTACCAACAATGCCTTGGCGCACATTTGGGCAATAAGTCAAAAGTTAAAAAATGATTCAATTTTAAAACCAATAGAAGTTTACTAATAACATTGTTTTCTTTACTGTTAACTTAAATCCGTCTTAATGGAACGGTCTATATATCAATTTTAAGCAATAATTGTAAAAAAACATCTGGGGTGTCGAAGATTTAACCGTTTTGAGCATTTTTTTCAAATGGTTTAGACAGCAGTAGATATAACAATTATGAGCCAAGAGATCATAACTTCTCAACTCGCTACGTATGTTGATGACGCACCTATTTATTCCTGTCTTAATAGTAATGACTCATTGCGACTTAACAGTAAGTCTGATCGGTTAGATGAGGTCAAATTAGCATCTGATCTCTAACATAATCTAAATTCGATTGTTAACATAAATTTTAAGACTTCCAAACTGAAACTTTTTTTAATTAATTGTTTGAAATAATCTTTTCCGTTATCCATCTCCAAGACTAATGTTACCATCTAGAACAACAGTCGGCAACCCCAGCCCGCGGGCCACATCCGGCCCTCGAGTGAATCTTGTTCGGCCAGCTACCTTACTCAGGACACGATAGGTAAACCAAACCAAAGTGACTGTTGATTGTCTGAATATATTACGTCGAAATTTTAAAATTATTTCTTTTTACCTGAAGAATATGTTTTACTTATATTTTTTATTTTGGGGTAGCGTACGGTCTCAATTTCATTTTTTTTGTGAAATTGCTTTCGTGAGCAGGCAGTTTAAATGAATATAAAATAGTGTTTTCAACCGATTTTAATGGGTTTTTTTCTCTACTGATTTATGAAACATTTACTTTTAAGATGTAATATTGTATTTAACAAACTTCCCGTCATATATTGAATTATATTGAATACTCGCTTTTTTCAAACATAGAAAGTTTATTCATATATTTGATAACATGGTTCTTCTTCATGACACTAGAGCCATACCTGTTTGGGCCTCCTCCATGACTCTACATAACCGTTTGGCCCTCACTCTCGAAAATGTTGCATACCTCTGCTCTAGAATATTGACTCATAGTGCATTCTCCGCTTAATGGTTTCCCGCCGATATAATATGGAAAGAGAACGTCGATTCAGTTTTCTACAATTGCTAGGAAGGTTTGTTGACTGTGTTTAGCTACACAATCTTTCTTGTCCGAATCTATTTTACGTCTTTAACAAGTCTCATTCAATCGTATGCGTTGCATATTGCTGCCACATCTGGTGTGATTTTCCTGTTATATATTTAGAGATCCTTGATAGAACCCCGAAAATTATTTTCAAAATCAGTGGTTCTGACCTGGTATCTCGTATTTAGTCTTTTATCCAGTGCTATAATGTAGCTTTCCTGTGCCTGTACTATACATATTTCATGGTAATTGTTCTGATGTACTTTTCTGTATCGTACTTTTTGGCTTATAATAAATCTCAGCAGTTCGTTAATGTTAAATTGGCAGTTGACTTAAAAAATTACTAATAATATATTGCGAGTGAAGACACGGAATCGCTTGTTATTTTTAAGTTCTTTAAAACAAAACTAATCCTTTATAATCGTCGGTGGGAACCTTTTCACATGGTTGATGCTAATTCTGAGGGCAGGAAATTATTGCAACTTTTTGAACAAACGTTTGTCGTTGACAGATAGTAGAACAATTCTATTGAATCAATTGATAAGTCTGCAGCTATTAAAGTTGCTCTCTTCATATATTCAAACGTTCTTGATAAAATCAAAAGAAGAATTGGCAATGTTATTGGTAACTTAGCATCTCTGCTTCAATATTTTCCCACTACAGTAACGTAGCTTCCGTGTGACTTTTCTATAAATAATTTCAGGATAAGTATTCATTTTTTTTTTTTTTTTTAATCATCTCACCCCAAGCAAGGCATTCCACTGCCACTATTGCGCATGGGGCTACATAGGGGAAGGTAAAGAGAAGGAGTGGTTAGACATAGGGAATGTCAGGAGGAAGGTGACAGATGAGTAAGGATAGCAAGGATGAGTGTTAGGCAGATGGGAAGAGTGCTTTTTCACTTATGCCCAATAGACTTTCAAAACCTCTGTAGAACCGGATGTTCACCAGTTATGACCAAAAGTCGTTCAAAACCTCTGGTGAACCGTATATTTATCATTTAAGAGTAATAGACATTCAAATCGTCAGACGGACCAAAAAATAGCAGTTGTGATCAAGAAAACTTCAAAAGCTTAATTAATAATAAAAATATATCTATTGAACAGTAACAGTTTGTTTCATCCTTGAATTATGAATATTTATCGCAAATGTCAGAGTTATTGTCAATTAATTCATTGACGATAAACCCTATTGAAAAAGATTTATTATTATTATGTCATTTTTCTTCATATTTCGATTTCTGCTTTGGTCTCACTACCAACCAAGTCTGCGGGGAGACCTAAGGCAGGTAGTGGCGTGTTGTTATGACTCCATTTCATGTTTTTCTATCTTCCCTATCATCCCCAGCATTACATAGATAACGTTTTCCTTAGTGTGTGGGCTGTACTTAATAAGACAATTTTTTGTATATCTCTTAAGCTGGGGTTTCCAGGGATTCTTTCAATGTGTTGTTTTGTTCCATTTTTTATCATTCCAAGTGCACCTACTATCACTGGCACAACTCTTGTTTTCAATTTTGTTTTCAATGGCACAACTCTTGTTTTCAATTTATTATTATTATTATTATTATTATTATTATTATTATTATTAAGCAATTTTTATAATAATAGAAAATGACGATTTGCTTTTTATGTAATGCAATTTAGTCTGTTATATCAAAAGATATAACAAAGTCAATATTTCCAATCAACAAATGAGTAAAAGTTTAAAGCTGCACTTTTAATTCCAGTAAATTGTAATTTTATTCAGGAAAATACTCTACAATTGTATGTAAATATAAAAAAATTATATTCTATCAGTTTCCTATGTCTAACCACTAACTTTTAACATATTCTGTTTAATAAATGAACTCTAAATTGAATGACAAAAATATTTTGGATAGAATTAATCTAATTAAAAATAGATCAACAATATTGATCGCCATGGTATATCATCTGACTACAAAATGGTATATTATAAATTAATTTAACCTGTAATTATGTGTGCAGAAAAATTATTATGGTTTCTAAAGATTTAAAGCAGTTTTGAGAGAGCATCAACGAAGCAATATGAAATAAATTTCCGTAAATGCTTCTGCAGACATCCAACCATCAGAAGAATCAGAGAAATAAGCATTAATGTCAAAGTATTAATGAATTGTCTAATGTTGTCATTTTTACATCGTGGGAAGAAGTGTGGACTCCCGTGCTCTCCAAAGCTTAAATCGTGTTTACGATTTGCTCGTTGATCGTCGCAATGTTAGCAACGGAAATAACGCGTTAATCTGATGATGAACGGGCAGGGATTCGGTTGGAAAACTTCGTCGATTTAGTGCGATGAATCAGGAGAATTAGATTGGCTGATTTATTAGGATTCAGAACTTTATTACATTTGTGAATAATATTTGAGGCAACACGATGGCCTCCTAAGATTAGATTTTGCTTTTAGGATATTTATAAATCAGATTTGGCCATCTGTCTTATTCTACCACAATACTTTCTATCTGTTCATCGAGCCAACTCAAATCTTTTCTCTCCGTCTATCTATCCATCTATCTATCAATCTATCTAATTTTATTCATAACGATCTATCTATCTATCTATCTATCTATCTATCTATCTATCTATCTATCTATCTATCTATCTATCTTCCCGTCTGTTCATATCTATCTATCTATCTATCTATCTATCTATCTATCTATCTATCTATCTATCTATCTATCTTAATCTGTTCATATCTATCTATGTACCTAACTATTCGTTCATGTAAATAAATTTATCTAATTCTGTTCATATACATTTATCTATCTATTTAATGAATTCTATTCATATTTATATGTATATATCTATCTATTTATTTATCTAATTAAGGTTTATATATATATATATATATATATATATATATATATATATGTATGTATGTAAACTTATCGTTATACTCGTTTCGAAAAACCCTCCGAGCACATCCGAGGAAGGAAAAAATAGTGATAAAAAAAGAAGGAGCTAAGCACTTGAACATCAGTCAAAGTACGTAGCCCAAAGAAAAAAACCCGAGACGAGTAACCTAAAACAAAAAGCGTTCAATACGCAAGTAGAGCAAACTAATTTAATAACTAACCTAGAGGGGAAGACCCAACTTTCCCTGAAGATCCAATTTGGTGAAAACTTGGTAGGTTTTCTAACTCTCTAGGTTAGTTCTTTCCTATATATTTATTATAGATATTTAGTATATCGAGGCAGCAAGTAATTTTCTAAACATATGCTATTAAATATAAGAGACAATGAATGTTTATTATGTTTAATCATGAACCGTTCTAAACGTCGTATTTTTGCTTTAATTTCAGTTGAAAATAAAGACAAAAATTCTCCAACATTTGAAAAACCAATAAATAATTATCCAAATGTTGGATAATTTTTGTCTTTATTTTTAACTGAAATTGAAGCTAAAATACGACGTTTAGAACGGCTCATGATTAAACATAATAGACATTCATTGTCTCTTATATTTAATAGCATATGTTTAGAAAATTACTTGCTGCCTCGATACACACTATATATATATATATATATATATATATATATATATATATAATTACTTGCTGCCTCGATACACACTATATATATATATATATATATATATATATATATAGTTTTTGTTTTATCTATTCAATTGTATTTTCATCCCATTACCTGATTCTGTTTATACCTAATTCTGTCCATATCAAATTCTGTTCATATGTATCTATCTCACACTATATCTAATTTTGTTCATATATATGTACAGAGAAACAGAGAGACAGAGAGAGAGAGAGAGAGCGATTGAAAGAGAAAAAGAAAAGGAGAAAAAAGAATAGGTGCGATGGTTTAATTGAATTTCCCGTTGTTTCGATTTTGTCGACTCTGCAGGGTCAGTTAGGCACAATTGTTTTTTGTTTTTAGAATGAAGGGCACCATAATACGTTTCAATCGCCGGAAATTTAGAAATGGCATGCTGTACTGCTTAGCATTTGCGACGGAAGCTAAAATACCAACATTTTTGAGTATTTGGGTGTCAATCTGAGGAGAGTTCGGAAGATGTGGAAAGAGTTTGATGAGTCTAATCTTGATTATTAAGATGTTTGAGGAATCACTAGTGATAAGGAAGAGTTGCCTCAAATCATCTTCCTATAGGGCTCCAGAATCAACACAGGGTGCTACATCAAGTGAATTGGGAAATAGTGCTGCCCTGGGTCAAGACTGCTGGAAGATTGTATGTCTACCAACTGGACTCGGTACTATACCACACAAGCAGGATAACCAAGTTATTGCCATCAGGCAATTACTACGATCACATCACCACTTTCGTCTGTACACCAAATTCTCCAGACTGCAGTCCCCGATTATGTGTGGAATGTAGTCGATCAAGAGAGCAACAAAACTCCTTTAAAAAACAAAGATAAACTGCATGCAATTTTTTTATAGCATTCACTAATTTAAATAACGGAATTGTCTAGAAGAGTTGTAGGTGATTCAGCATTTGTCAGAGGCCATGGTTGAAAAAAATGACGATAAATTTAATCTTTAAATTTTCCAGGTATTTTTGTGTAATTTCGGTAGCTCTCTCTCTCTCTCTCTCTCTCTATATATATATATATATATATATATATATATATTAGATAAGATTCTTAGTGGTATAAAATTTTATTATGGTAAGAAATAAGTTAAAATTTAATGACATACTAAACATTAAAAACTAAAACAAACAACCGTTTTCGTTCCAGATATATTCAGGCTTTAATATTATGGGAAAATTTATGCCTAAAAGTAAAAGAAAATTCTTATGAGAGGGGGGAAAATAATAATAAGATAGAGTTCAATCACATTCAAACCCAAGCAACAGTCTCTGTTCGCAGAGAGAAGGCTTGCTTAAAGTAATATTAATAATAATTAATATTATTAATAATTAATATTAATAATAATTAATATTAATAATAATTAATATTAATAAAAATAATAAAATGCTGGAATAAAAAATCAAAGGGGCGTAAATTATGAGTCTTAAGAATTTAAAAATTCAAATATTAGATATACATATAAATTTGAATTTTAAAATTTTAAATAAATAAAAAAGAAAAACAAAGATAAAAGAAAAGAAAAATGAAAACAAATAAGAGGTAAAATTTAGAATTAAAAATTTAAGGAACAAAAATAAAATAAAAGGGTTTGAATTCATATTTGTTAAAAGTAATATAGGGGAAAATAAAAAGAAAGAAAGAAAAAAGTGTTGGGGATCACCCCTTTTGGGATACAAGAATGGACTCGCCTGATGTGTACATATAATCCTGCCCGTACAGAGAAAGGCAGTAGTTGTATATTTGTTATTTTTGGCCGGGCTATATGGCCCGGAAGACCCACATAAAAATGGCCTTAGGTTGCCTTAAGTGGGAAGGCCAAGTAAATACTGTAGTTGTAGATTTGTACAGTCGCTTAGTTGGTCAGTATGTTGGTGCATTGTAAGTTGGAGTTGTTCTGGATATATATTCATTACCCAGACATACTATTTCACTGTATTGATTAACCCGCATATTATTGTTCAATATAACTTCCATTTTCCATCTCCATATCTATTCTTGTTTTTTATTATTTTGTATGGTTTCTCTTCCGGAATTCACAACAGAAAGAAACAGGCAAACGTAACGAGGGATCTATATCAATCTGGGTCTAAGAATTTAAGTCAGTATTCTTTATGACGGCATCAGGTCATTAAATCGCTTCTTTTGTAAAGCAAATTTGAATTCTTTATATGATTTAAGATGACAAGTTTTTTTCTAAAAGGCAAAGATCTCGTTTTTCACTGTAATGTTTGGACTTAGCTACGATATTCCAGATAATCATTCGGTCCTTACCGTCGTTTTTTATTAAACACCTGAATAATAATTGCATATTTTCTATAAATACTTTCACGGCTTCTGCTCCGATGAACTTAGATCACTGGTGCCCCCTAAATACGAATTTGCACGAGATACTAGATTAGCAACTAGATCCCACCCTTTTACAGTGAAACCGATAAAATGCAGCCGTAACTTCTACTCCAACAGTTTCTTTCCTCGCACTTCCCGACTGTGAAATTCTCTTCCAAACGATTGCTTCCCCGACGGCTACAATCTCCAGGAGTTTAAATGTAAGGTCAATACACACCTCCTAACACACTAACCTGCTCCCATTCTATCAAGCACTCTTCCCATCTGCCCGACCCTCATCCTCGCTATCCTTACTCATCTGTCACCTTTCTCCTGACATTCCCTATGTCTATCCACTCCTTCTCTTTACCTTCCCCTATGTAGCCCCATGCGCAATAGTGGCAGTGGAATGCTTTGCTTGGGGTGAGATGATTAAAAAAAAAAAATACATATATACACGCTCCTCACATATATATATATATTTATTAATTTAGGTCACTATATTTATGCCTGGAGGAAAAATAGCTAATATTACTTTCCCTGACCAAAACAAACTTCTAAATAAACGATCTGAACTCATATCAAAATGCTGACATGTAAACAAATTTTTACTAAGTTACTTAAAAATAGAAAAATAATGAGGAGCAAATAATTTAATCCAAGCAAATTAAAAACAAATTAACAAACCGCCGACGAAACAACATCCGTTACAATAGATAAATAATTAAATAATGCAAATAAATAAATAAATGAAATAATAAATAACAAATCAGAATAATAAAAAATTAAAACATTAAAAAAATTAAAAAATTAAAATAAGTAATAAATATATTAACCATCGAAAAACAAAAGAATAAACAAATAACAAGTGAAATAGACTTACTAAATAATCCAGCCACTCCCGCCAAAATGACCGTTAGAAGGATTACCCACAATGCCCTCCTAATATATATATAAATGTGGCCTGATGATTGCGCTTAGACAGCTCCTGAGACAGTCGGACGCTCCTGATGTTGACTTCAATGTTCACTATATATATATATATATAGTCAAAGCTTTATCACAGCTCATCAGTACGGTTAGACAGCCGATTGATTTTTACCCAGGATAGAAACCCAACCGAATTGACACCAGTCGGCGATTCTACATCTGAGCTACGGGCTCTCGTTAGGAGGGAGACTTTTTAGCGTGTATATTATCAAAATATACGCCCAATAGCTGAGAGTGTTCGAATTCATTGCTGAATGAACGATGGGTAAATGCTAGAGTAGCTACAGTTTTTCAAAGTCTACCATTCTTCCAAAGTGCTCAATCAGGGTGTGAGAGCCTATTAATATATATATATATATATATATTAAATGTTCAAGTGGAGACTCTAGAAATATAGACCTGAAGTAGACTTTGGGAGGAATCTGAAAAACAACCCGAAAGAGAAAACAAAGCTTAAAAATCGATCTCCTTAAAAAGAGTAATCAGCAGTGTAAATCCGAGGATTGGAAAACCTGTCTACTAATTCTGAAGAGAGGAACAAATAATTAGTAAATAATTAGTAAATAAAATTTCAGAGTTTTTGTTTATGTGCCGTGTCCCTTTAGTAATCATGGACCTTCACTAATTTCTCTTGTCGCTCTTGATTATTTTCCACTTGGTATCTTTCCCAAACCCCGTTTCGCCATTCACCTGCTCAAGCCCATCAAATAAGCCTCACACTGCTTTTCACAGTCTCTTTACTGCTCTATCCTTCTTGTTAGTATCACTTTCTCTAAACCATTCCTCCTCATCATTTGCCAAAACCTTTTTTTCACATGATCAGTGCATGTAACCGTAGCATCCTTCTGCAGAACCGCACGGCTGCTCTTTTTAGTCTCCACATCATCGTACAGTTGGAGTTTTGTTTAACGTCATATCAAATTCTGTGGGTTTTTTAATGCCATAAAAGTGGGGTTTTAAGGTATTTTTTAATATTCGGTTGTAGTGAGAAAGTTGATTTAGCCAGATTTTGTTGAAAAATTTACTTTTATTTTTATTCATTTTAGAAAACTGAAGATGTCTTCCAGTTTTGTAAATTCGAAAATATATTGCTGGTAATAATTATGTATTATGGCAAGTTTTTTTCTTAAAAAAGTATTGGTATTATTTTTATTTTAAAAAATGTATATTTTTCTATAAGTCTATTTTATATATATATACTAGCAGTATAGCCCGGCGTTGCTCGGGTGTAATGAAAGCTTTAAAACTAATCCATGGTCCTGGAGCTCAAACGCTTTGAACGTTGGCACGAAAGACTAGGATTTTCGGTATTTATCGGGGGTACCTTGACACAAAACCTAGCTAAGAACACTCGCAGACGCACGAAAGACTAAAAAACAATAGTTGTTTCTAGTTAAAGCGAAACTCTAGACTGAAAGAAAAATGAATGGATGTAAGTTAAATTTCGATTTCCTGGTATCGATATCAAATAAAATTTTTTTCGTCGTAAACTGAATTTTGAAGGCTAAATAAGTCCTCTGAGTAAATGGTATCATGGCTGAGACTAAGAACTACAATTATACCTACTTAGAGCCAAACCCGAAGCAAAAACTAAAATAAAGTGGCTGAAAAAAATACAGACATACAGGCAGATAAACAGGCACACACACAAACTTATTGCCTTTTATATATATATATTATCGATTTTCTGCAGTATTGTAAGAACTGCAACCGTGAAACTTCTGAATATCGTTTCTTGTCTTTGTCTATGAGTGTATCAAATTTGATTAAAATCGGACCACTCCTTCTATAACCCGATCTTTTCGATTATCGATTTTCGTTATTTATCGGGGGTACCTCGACACAAAACCTAGCTAAGAACGCTCGCAGATGATCGTAGTACAACTGTGTAAATTTTCAAGAAAATCGGTTTAGCCGTTTCGGAGTCTATAGATAACAGACACACACAGAATCATACACACACAGAGAGACAAAGTACCATTTATAAATAAGTTTAGATTTGTCATTGAGTCATTTTACTTTATCCTATCGACATGTGTTCGTTGTTTTCTATGTGCAGTTTATTGTATTCCGTTATAAGTTTCGATGTTGTTTTCTGACTCCTTTGCATTATGTCAAGAATCTCCGAGGTGATCTACTCATTTTTCTCTTTCATTCGTCTTACTTTGGGATGATGTCGATTTCTGATTTCAGTAAAAAGTATAGAGCTAAAGTACAGTTTAGACAGAACACAGAACCCATTCCTAAGGATATGACAACATCTAATTCTGTAGAGAATCAAAGGAGGAGTGACCTGGGCGGTATGCGGACGTAAGGACATGTCAAGAAAATAATCTTTACAAATAATTACAATTATAAAGCGCAAAATATTTTTAGTAAATTCCCTAAGAAGAACAAATTGTAAGGATTCGCATTGCACTTCATTGTTAGACCAGCTTACGAAATTAACTTAGTGATTTCCTTAGCAAATTATTTTAAAAATACATTGTTGTGGAACTTCCCAGGTAGACAATAATCAAACCGATCTGCAAGAACTTGTTCGAAATGTTAAACAACAACGTATATTTACTAAAGGACTCAGCTTTATCAAAACTGTCGCTTCTCGGTCTTCTGGGTGGTAAAATATTTTTTCATCCGCCATTCTGTCGCTGTTTCAGTTAAGTACCATGCGTGATACACGATGACTGACCGAGCAGATTATCCGGCAGTAGGTTGCCATTGCTTTCTGCGGTAGAATGGTTGACGACCAAGGCTATAGAACCCAATCTGTCCTGTTGCTTGACTCATAGCTAGAAGTATAAGAGATGTATTATATTATTTGGTAGTAATTAGTGGGGGATCAGTTTATTACTTCATAACAATAGAAAACCGATCCCCCATTTTATGACCAGTAGTAGCCTTAATCATGATTCCAACTATTATATTCAGTCAGTCAGTTAAGTGCCATACGTGAAACACGCTTGGGCGATCATGTCTTTTTCGAGACATGAGTGACTGGGCAGAAGATTATTCCGCAGTAGGTTGCCATTGCTTTCTGCGGTAGACTGGTTGCCAACCAAGGCTATAGAACCCAATCTGTCCTGTTGCTTGACTCATAGCTAGAAGTATAAGATATGTATTATATTATTTGGTAGTAATTAGTGGGGGATCAGTTTATTACTTCATAACAATAGAAAACCGATCCCCCATTTTATGACCAGTAGTAGCCTTAATCATGATTCTAACTAAAGTGCCATACGTGATACACGCTTTGGGCGATCATTTCTCTTTTGCGACATGACTGACTGGGCAGAAGATTATCCGGCAGTAGGTTGCCATTACTTTCTGCAGTAGACTGGTTGCCAGCCAAGGCTATAGAACCCAATCTGTCCTGCCAATTCACTCATAGCTAGAGGGAAGAAGAGATAGATATTACATTATTATATCAAGTATAATTTCTGGGGATCAGTTTATTACTTCGTAACGATAGAAAACCGATCCTCTACTTTATGCCCAGTAGAAGCTTTAATTATGTTTCCAACTATTATGTTCAGTCGGTCAGTTAAGTGCCATACCTGGTACACGCTTTGGACGATCATGTCTAGAAAAAAACATGACTGACTGAGCAAAAGATTAATCCGCCGTAAGTTTCCATTGCTTTCTGTGGTATACTGGTTGCCGACCAATGCTATAAAACCCAATCTGTTCTATTATTTAACCCATAACTAGAGGGAAGCAACGGGTTAATACCTTTCCCAAAGGTATTTGCGGGAAAGTGAATGCAAGAACTTTAACTGGATTTCGAATTCGCTGTTTACTTAGTACGAATTATTCTGACGAGCTACATTATTTATTCTCACGTCTATGTCCAATTCTTTATTCAGTGGGATACTAGATTTCTATATTCCCGAAAAATGCATGACAGTTGACTAATTTCGTATTTTATGAAAGCACATGGAATTTAATAAAAGGCAAAATGCTTCGGTGGAATATTCTATGCTAATAAATTTACCATTAATAACCCTGAGTATTTTATGCTATTGATAAGAGCTGAGTGACAGTCTTGGAGAATAGTTTAACAAATGAAAGCGCATACCCAACAAAGATGCGTCATAGAATTCTTTCATACGGACAGATTTTGCACCCGGTGACTTACAGAAACGTGCTGAAACAATAGATACAATGCGTTTCAATGAGAATTTGGATGGCCCACGCTATTGGATATATTTTACAAGCGGACCATTTGGTTCTTTTTGTTTCATTAGGTGGAGGAAAGAATAGTTAATAGCCAATAGCAATCTTAAGAAACACAATGGTAGAGAAATTACCGCCATCATTGGCTGGCATTTTGATAAAAAAACACTTGTTGATTTAGAAAGAAAAGGGAGAATTAATGACAAAAAGCAGTTGCCATAGAAACATATATGTGTTCATTATTAGTAAATATTAATGAACTTTTAGTTTAATATGTTTTTCCAATGTCCATTTCATGATTTAAGGATTTTCTATTGCAAACATTACATAAGCTTTTAATCATTACATTCTGTCCTGTTAAAAGAAAGGATCGTTTTGACTAAATATATGTAAGACATACTCACCAAATTTTAGGGCTATCTTTACCTGCCATATATATATATATATATATATATATATATATATATATATATTATCCGTCACACCTAATGGTGTATAGGGTATCAAACCTTTGTTCACGGTTTCCGTAACAAACTGTTTTTTTTTATGGGGCATGGTTGTTAGCCCTGTGCCCAAACCTCAAACCTGGAGAACCGGTGGACCATTTTTGGTTCTTACGTTTAAAGCACCTGGTACTCCCAAACGGTGACCCATCTAAGTACTGACCAGGCTCGATGTTGCTTGACTTTGGTCACCGGACGAGAACCGGTGTATTCAACACGATATAGCCGTATACACACACACACACACACACACACACACACACACATATATATATATATATATATATATATATATATATATTTGAAATCATAGAACTGTGGACTTATTAAATTATATTAAATCAATATGCTTAAATATTTCAGCAGCATTTTTAATTTTTTTTGGTTATTTTTTACCCTTCCAGAAATATATATATATATATATATATATATCAATTTATAGTTTAGAACATGTACAGATTTTTATCTAGATCTAGATAGTGTACATTTTGTTTCTGGTTCTGTGGAAAGGAATGGAAATCTTGTTTTTTTATAATTGGCCAGTTGTGTGTGAGATGGTGGCGGGGTTAGTGAAAAGGGAATAAGTCTTGTAAATTATCCGTTAGAATTTTGAAAAGAGGGAATGGGTAGCGGATAGAGGTAATTAATGAACTTGTCGAGAATTCTGTAGACATATTTAACATTAAAAGATAGGATATTGATTTCTATGGATTTAATGATTGGATATTTTTCTACGGATTTAAAGAGGGGAGAGTAAGGAAGTGTAAAGGTGGGGAGGAATAGGATTATTCACAGCTCTATATTATATATCAAGCACTGTTTTAAAGAAATGTTTTGAACATTGTAAACTTTTCTTCGTTCCTTATTCACTCGGATATATATATATATATATATATATATATATATATATATATTAGCCATCCTCATACAAGCCTGTTCCGTTGGATCACAGCTCATCAGTGTAGCTAGGCATCCACTTACTTCCAGCCGGGAACTCGACGGATATGGAATCCCTACTCCCTTAGCCATAGGTGCAGGGAATCAGAGTATGGAAATATTAGCATGTTATATATTTGCGGTGTATACACACGCTAGCCACTAGAATAATTCAATATATATATATATATATATATATATAGTCATCCGCAGACAGATCTGTTTCGCTGTATTACAGCTCATCAGTACGGTTAGACTCCGATTGCTTTTAACCCAGGATTTTCAGATCTCAAAGAATACTCCAGGCAAAGAGATTTGGCTCAAATGAAGAAGTGATATCAGAAACTGAGGCATATTATCGGCCAAAGAGGAATCGTTCTATAAAAAAAGCATCAAATTCTTAGAGAAGCGTTGGAATCAATGTACTACCATAGATGGGGACTATGTCGATGAAAAAAGTCTAAACGTTGTTGTTTTATTAGCTAGGCCTGATATTTATTGAGTGATGTGTTAGAACATAGATCACTGGTGCCCCCTAAATACGAATTTGCACGAGACACTAGATTAGCAACTAGATCCCAACCCTTTTACAATGAAACCGATAAAATGCAACCGCAACTTCTACTCCAACAGTTTCTTTCCTCACACTTCCCGACTGTGGAATTCTCTTCCACACGATTGCTTCTCCAGGAGTTTAAATGTAAGGTCAATAGACACCTCCTAACACACTAACCTGCTCCCATCCTATCAAACACTCTTCCCATCTGCCCAACCCTCATTCTCGGTATCCTTACTCATCTGTCACCTTCCTCCTGACATTCCCTATGTCTAACCACTCCTTCTCGTTACCTTCCCCTATGTAGCCCCATGCGCAATAATGGCAGTGGAATGCCTTGCATGGGATGAGATGATTAAAAAAAAAAAGAGAGATCGTATATCTGGCAACAGGGCGTTGCATGACGCTGCACAATCTTTCGGTGACTCCCTCACCTCCTACCTCTGGCTACCCGCTTGGTTTTTTATGTGTTAGGCGAAGTTGAGTGAGAGAACAAAATAGTTCCCTCTAATCTGAACTGAAGACAAAAATTATGGCAGCATTCACCAACTTAATGAGAGGCAGAGAAATTCCGAGGTCGTCAGGAGTCCGTGGTTGAAGCCAATGGCGATTTTATGAAAAAAATTTTTTCTTTAGTATCTTACGGTATTTTTTATAATTTTGGTAAATATATCTGTTAAGCTAATATTTCAGCCTTAGAACCTTTGTATATATATATATATATATATATATATATATATATATATATATATACAAAGGTTATAAAATAGGGATGTTACAGTGGTTGCAACGAGAGAAGAATGTATATTTTAAATTAAATGAGAATAGCGATTTCAGAAATTACTGTTATTAGACAAACTCATTCAAAATAGAAACAACCATATAATCACAGATATCAACCACAAACCTACAGACAGCAAACAATATCTTTTTTTCAAAAATCATTGAAAAGGCTGTCTAAAATTCATCCCCTGTTCCCGAGCACGTAGTGTTTGCACTATAGTGGCCAAGAAATACCTCCGAAAACCCCGCCTAGAAGAATTACATGAAACTCTTAAAAAAATAAACGAGGCTACCCAACAACACTTATGAAAAAATGTTTTAAATTGGCAGAAAAAATAACTCTAGACGAACTACAAAACCTAAAGAAACAAAACATCGGACAAACTCTAGCATATGTCTCAACATACAACAGGAACAATCCAGCCCTATTTGTATAAATGACAAAAATTTTATACCTACTTAACGAAAATGAAAAAAGAAACATACTAACCACCAAAATAATTAAGATCAGACGCCAGCCAAAAAAACATGAAACAAATATTAATATCATAAAACTTAACCAACACACGATGCAGGTGTTTACAAAATATAAAAAAATAGATATGGGGGTTTGTGATATAATTATAGATAGAAACACAATTTTGAAAAACCCTACAAAATCATTTGCAATAAACAAAAATTTAAACTGCATCTCCAAAATTTGGTATATACACTCAAGTGCATAAAATGCAGCAAATCTAATATAGAGATCAGCGAAGCATTAAACAACCGAGTTTCCTTTCACAAAAGCAACATCAAATTACCAAACAACAGAAAACTCTTTGTATCACAACACAGCTTTCAATGTAATTAAAGTAAATGTAAAATTATGGCATTATATTAGAAAGACAATTATTCATACCTTCAAATGCAAGAAAAAACTGAATAAACAAATTCAAACTAGCACCAAATAGGCCATAACCCCTCACCGGACACACAGCAGGTACAAGAAATGATTTGATACACTAGTTGGACTGCGTGCGCAAACACATGCAGGCAAGCACACACTCAACTATATACACGTATTAGCAAGAACAAACGCAGTGCCACACACACGAAAGCCTACACAACATAAGTATGTGTATATATGTGTGTATGTATGTGCGTGTCCATGTATATACAAATAAAAAAAAACTTCCTCCGCCCGATATCTAACCCATCCAAAGTTATTTTATTACCCTTTAAATCAGATAGAGATTCCCTCACAATTACAAAAATATTTGAACTATTACCGCTCATACACAAAGCGATGGCTGAACTCAGAAACCAAAAAGATAATTCTTTTTTTTAAATGTGAAAGCAACCACTCTCTGCCTAATGGAGTTCGCAAGACCAGAAACACATGTAGCACAATAGCAAAGATATAATGCAATATATTTTGTAAAAGAACATTTGCGGTTTCTCTTTTTATTTAATATATAAATATATTAGTCATCCACATACAAGCCTTTTTCACTACATCACAGATCATTAGTCTGGCTAGACACATCTACTGGCTTCTTTAACTCGACCGATTTCGTGTCAGTCGGTGTCGCTACTGCCTAAGCAATAGGCGCATTGAATCAGAAAATGGAAAATTTAACGTGTTGTATATAAGCGGCGTATACACACGCCAGTCACCGAAATAACTCAATTCCTTTCTGAAGAGTCACGCATATATCGCGGAAAGCAAACTGTTTTTAAAATTTTCATCTCTAGAGAGCTCAATCGTAATGAGAGCATAATATATTAGTCATCCACATACAAGCCTGTTTCGCTAGACACATCCACTTGATTTGGTGTCAGTCGGAGTCGCTACTCCCTAAGCCATAGACACATGGCATCAGAGAAAGGAAATTTTAACGTGTTGTATATAAGCAGTGTATACACACGCCAGTCACTGAATATATATATATATATATGTGTGTGTGTGTGTGTGTGTGTTTGTGTGTGTGTGTGTGTGTGTGTGTGTTAAAACTCAAGAAAATTGTTGTCAGTGCCACACCTTTAAGGCACTTTTTGATCACAAAATGAATATATATTATATCAGTCACTAAAGTTTCATATGTGATACATGCTTGGGGATAATTCCTCTTCGCAAGTTCCTCGCCGAAATAACTTATGTCTGTTTTAATGAGTGCCATACGTAATACATGATTGGGCGATCATGTCTCTTCCGATCCATGACTAGGCAGATATTCAGAATTATGTTGCCATTACTTTCCGGGGTAGACTGGTTGCCAACAAAGTTATAGAACCCCATCTGTCCTGCTATTCAAGTTATATTTGGAGATTGAATAGATTTATTAAAGCTTTTTGCTAGGGTATTTGTGCCTAAGTGAACAGAACTAGAATTCGAACTTGGTTTTCTGATTTCGCATTATATACATTGCACCTCAACCAACATCCACATGTTTTATGCAGGACCTAAATACACTTTCTTCATTTTACTATAGAAAGTCATCGAAAGCAAGTAAAAAAAAAGGATTGTCAATTGACAAAAATTATTACAACTTTTCATTAGAAAACATGAGCCGTACGGCCATATTATTTGAAGGGCAGGTTCCCATACGATCGCCGAAAGAAAGCATTGTCGAACCTGCTCTTTACCCAGATAAAAGAACACTTAGGAATATTCAGTGTGGTAAGCTAGGATACGCAGATAATAACTGGGAACTTTTGAAATGGGAACTTACACTTGCGTTTAAACATTCACTTCCGCATAAATAAATAAATACTATCAGAAAAGGTATGAATTTACATCTTAAGATTAATTAATAAGAATTATATCACAAAATCATTATTAAGAGTTTTCCCAAAAGTATGTTATGGCTTTAAATCATCTATATGTTAGGTAATTATTAAAAATGAAACATAGTTTCACATACCTCGTATAAAGGAGCTTCAACTGTGTTGCATACTTATTGTCGTAAAAATAATGACAGAGACATTTGTTTTAGAGCGGACAGACGCACGCACAAAGCGAGCCTTTATTTACATTGGAAGAAGAGGGAAGAGTTAGGTAAAGGGAGAGAATCCCTACAGAAATTTTAAAAGAGAAAGAGAGATAACCTTTAACTGTCAGTCAGTTAAAGGTTATCTCTCTTGTGTTTGAGCACGTATATCCATAGAAATCTTGATTTATCATCAATAAATGTTACAAAATATTCTGCTCCACCAAGCGATTTTGCCTCTATCCTTCCACAAACATCGCTATGCACAATTCCGAGAAGTTGAGTAGCTCGCTTTCCTCCAGATTTTGGAAATGAGGAACGATGATGTTTTCCATCCAAACATGGCTCACATAAGTTTATATCCTTGGTTACATCATAGTCAAGGCCAGTTACTAGTTCATCTTTTACTAGTTTCTGTAAATTCTTTTCTCCAAGGTGGCCAAAACGTCTATGCCAAATCACCTCCTTTGTGTTACTACTTAGGCAGGAGTTTGCTGAATGGGCTTCTCCATATACTTCACTGCAGTTTAAATAGTATATGTTACCAATTTTTGAACCTGTTGCCACCACTTTCTGCTTGTCATTCAGAATTTGACAACTTGATTCAGTAAATAGGCATGTCTTTCCAGATTTAGTGGCTCTAGACACACTTAATAAATTATAAGACAATTTAGGAACATATAGAGTTTCATAAAGCCTGCATCTTTGGTATTTACCATTTGGTAAACTTACTTTAAGTTCTATTGTACCTATACCTAATGCCTCAACTGAAAATCCATCGCCAAATGTTATTTCCTCTGCTACATCCAACTTTCTGAAATTAATAAATTTCTCAACATCGTAAACATGTGACATGTAGCTCCAGAATCAACAATCCAGTTACTCTTCTTATTATTTGACAACAACGCATTATGTGTGAGAAGTCCAACAATGTCATCACTTGAATCATCCTTTATTTTCTTAGTGAAGAAAACTTTCCTTTTCGGATGGTTCGACTTAACATTCTCTTTTGTATCAAGTAAACGACAGTCACGTTTAATGTGTCCGTTTTTTCCACAGTAATAACATTTGGGTCCCCTTTTGTTGACATGATGTTTTGAGGCCATGGCTTTCAATTCAGCACTATTTATTTCCTTCTCTTTGATCTTGGTTTCTTCATGCAGCAATCGCTCAGTCACTAACACCCATTTAGGAACATCCTGACTTGCTTCGAGTGCCGTCATCAACATATTATAAGAGTCTGGAAGTGTAGCCAGAAGATGAACAACTCTATCTTCCTCGTCAATAGAATCGCCAATGACTGCTAATTCATCAAATATTTCCATCATAGTTTTAATGTGTTCATGAACAGAGTCGCCGTCTTTTAGTTTAAGAGAATATAATTTCCTCCTCAACGCTAATTTATTTGCCCAAGTTTTCTTTTGAAATTGGTCAGCTAATTTTTTCCACACTACTGCGGGGTCGTCAGGGTCTTCAATTAAATATAGCAGTGAAGTTTCCACCGACAGTACAATCGTCGCTAATGCACGGTCCCTTCTTGATAAATATTTTACGTGTGATGCAGAATCTGTTCGTTTATCAGGAACTATCTCCGTTTCGTTAACAATGTTCCATAAACCATCCCTAATTAAAGCCATTTTACACTGAACCTTCCAAGTATTATAATTTGTACCATTTAGTGGTACCAGGTTACTAAGTTTTATTTCCATTGCCATTGTACTTTATACAAGCAACACAAAAACTTTCAATACAAACAAAAAAAAAATTCAAGATGGCCGAACGGGATAAAACAAAAAAATTTCACACGTGGACATGGACAAATATCTCCAAGACGTTGACGTTTACTGGGCCCATAACCTTTGTTAGGTAATTATTAAAAATGAAACATAGCTTCACATACCTCGTATAAAGGAGCTTCAACTGTGTTGCATACTTATTGTCGTAAAAATAATGACAGAGACATTTGTTTTAGAGCGGACAGACGCACGCACAAAGCGAGCCTTTATTTACATTGGAAGAAGAGGGAAGAGTTAGGTAAAGGGAGAGAATCCCTACAAAAATTTTAAAAGAGAAAGAGAGATAACCTTTAACTGACAGTTATTGATAATTTCAACACTATAATCTGATGATAAGCTATATGAATCAATTAGGGAAAATAATAATTACGGATCTAAAATAAAGTCCTGACTTTGATTATCAGTTAGTAGAATTTCAAATTTCTTTGTGAAATATTCACCACTAAATAAAGTGCGTTGACAAGAAAGTCGTTACTCCTTAAATATTTATTTTTATGAAAAAAAATGAAATTTTCTACGCTCACATGGCAGAGATACCAGAAAGATACTTTTAATGCTCAAGTAGAAGAAGAATGGTAAAGTTTGTTGAGTCGAAATTACATGACAATAGAATCGATTACTAGATTCTTTTGGTATAAAATCTCAAAGCCTGATTTATATAGAATATATATATGTAACCTGATTCATCTGAAATGTTAGGCTCGCCAACACAGAAAGCGAAACCAACACACTTAAACACACACACACACACACACACACACACACACACACACACACACAAACAAACAAACAAACAAACAAACAAACATAAGCTATTACACGTTGGGTGTATAAGGAAATCAATGACTATCGAAAGTGTTTTGTTCCTGAAATTTAAATATTTTTTTCTATATTTCGGACCGCATTTCTACTCCGTTATAAATGACAATATAAATTGTTCTTAAATTCCACAACCCAACATGAAAGTAGTTTTGTTTTTCGTGTTATATATTTTCATAATTCTCTAATATGGCTTCTTCGTATTTCATTCGATAGTTTCTATTTTAATTACAAGCAAGCTCTTACGTAGAATGAATAACCCCCCCCCACACACACACATATATATATATATATATATATATATATATATATATGGTTAAATAAAATAAAGACAAGAGGAAAACTGTATTTTAAATCGCCTACGCATTTCGTCCTGTAATGGACTTTATCAAGGCAAAAAGACGAAATGAGCTTTATTCTAAATTACATATCTATAAACAAACAGTGTTGGTGACCACAAAGACGCTCACAAATCATTTCAAAAGATTAACAGAATATTTTAGTTTACTATTTTAATATTTCGAAATGATTTGTGAGCGTCTTTGTGGTTACCAACATTGTTTTTTTAAAGATACGTAATTTAGAATAAAGCTCATTTCGTCTTTTTGCCTTGATAAAGTCCATCACTGGAAGAAACGTGAAGGCGACTTAAAATACAATTTTCCTCTTGTCTTTATTTTCTTTAACCATACTGTCCTTAATCTAAGATCATAACTGAGTAAATCTTTACATATATATATATATATATATATATATATATATTAAATTTCTAAATATAATTTTTTGTATTACTGTTATGTACCAGGTTAATGTTCGAACAGAAGAATATGATTCAAGGGTAGAAATAACAAAAATATATATTAACAAGAAATAAAAATATATAATGTGGAAGGTGTTAGTATGACTATCAGTCTGGTTTGGAGTGAACTACTACCAATTAGACTCTCTCTCTCTCTCTCTCTCTCTCTCTCTCTCTCTCTCTCTCTCTCTTAATATATATATATATTGTTAGGAAGTGTTCATTTTGGAGTTGCAGGTTAGGATCCATGACAATTACCATGTTATTATTACAACGTTTATAAAAATAATATAATAATACTTTATAATATTATTAATATTATATTTTGTATAAACAAGAAGAATTTACAATTTATTTTTCTAGCGGAGATACAACCCCTTATCTTTAAAGTTTAAATGTTAAATTTCAATATCATGTTTTTTCAAAGAAAACAGGCGACTTGCAACTAGAGTCAATACTCTCGTTTTCTTTAACGAAAATTTGTGAGGTATCCAGACCATAGACGCTACGTGTCGATCCAATACGTTAAGTTTAACCTCCTTTCCACTTACACTTTTCGTTCTCTTTTCTTTTTATTTTTCTTTCCATTTTTTCCCCTTTTTTTTCACGTGACTATTTTCTGGATGATTTTAAACAGTTACTGTTGTAAGATTTGGGTCTGAGAAGATGCTTGGCCGCGAAAGATTTATTACCCATGTATTTGTAAAATATCAAAACTTTTTTTCTTGATATTATATTACTCTGTTAAATTTAGCAAGAATATTTAACATTGAGTTCTATTTGGCCTTTGCCACCGTTGGAATTTACCTTACAAAATACTAAAGACTCTACGTTATTCATATATATCAGTCATCAACATACAATGTTTCTTCAGAAAAGATTGCTAGACTGCTACGTGATGTCAGTTCTTCAATACGGCAGTGAATGCTGGACAATATAATCCAAAATGAGGACAAAACTGGAAGCGGCCGAAATGTGGTTCTACAGAAGAATGCTACGGATGTCGTGGACTGAGCATGCAAGCAACGATGAGGTGTTGGAAAGAATGGCAACAAAAAGGAAATTAATACTGAGCGCCAGGAAGAGACAACCGAAGTTCTTGAGACATGCAATAAGGAAGGAGAGCTTGGAGAACCTGATACTGACTGGTCAGATAGAAGGAAAGAGAGACAGAGGAAGGCAGCGGATAACATTTTTGCAGGGTCTGATCAGGTGGATGACGGAACGGAGGTTGACAGGAGCAACAGGAGCAAACATACTAAGAGCCACAAGGGATAGAGAGACGTGGAGAGCCATGCTCGCCTACGTCCTGAAGGGACAGAGCACATAGAAGAAGAAGAATGTTTTTTTTATTCATCTCTTTTATTGTTTTTATTTCCACTCATACTTTTTTGATATCTTTTTTATTATCTTTCTTTTTATTCGTATTATATTTTGTATTCTTCTTCTTCTTCTCATTATTATTATTATTATTCTCATTATTATTCTTGTTATTATTATTCAAGGAATTAGTCATTTATATTATTTCCATTATTCGGATTATTGTTCTCATATAGCGTTGATAGTGCAATGGGTATCGACTCGGAACGAGAAACGGGGAGCCGAGTTCGAATTCCAGTTGAATTCTCTGCATTCACTTACGCACAAATACCCTTGGGAAAGGTATTAATCCGTCTCTTCCATCCAGTTATGTGTAAAATAACAGGACAGATTGCGTTCTATAGCCTTGAGCTGGCAACTAGTTTACCGCAGAAAGCAATGGCAACCTACTGCCGGATAATCTTCTGCCCAGTCAGTCATGTCTCTTTCGAGATATAATCACCCAAAGCATGTATCAAGTATGGCACTTAACTGACTGACTGTTCTCATTTTGGTTGCTATTTGTACAGTGTTTTGCCGTTGTACGCTCCAGCCTTCTTCAGCCGAAACGTCGCACAAATGGCAACAAAGATGTGGACAATAGTTCGAATATTGAAAATACTACCTCATCTCAGAAATATAGAATAATACTGATTTAGACATTTGCTTTTAGTTTAAAGCAAAACTTTTTTCTGGTCGTAAATTAATAATGTAGATTGTGAAAACAATATATATTTTCGGAATTTTAAGAATAAATATTTGATCTTACTGTTCGACTTCTACACGTTTATATGCGTTGATAAACGAGAGGATGAAAAGCGGGAAATAAAATATAACCGAAAAAGAAAGAATAAATTAAGGTAGACAAAAACGTACCTAGAAGAAGACGAAGAAAATTAAGTAGACAAAGAGACAAACGAGACAGATAATTATGTAAGGAGACTGAATTGAGCAGAAAGCAAAAGTCACTAATAACTTCTTAAAGATGCTGGTTGAAAAGAGTGTCTGGGCCTTTTATCTGATTCACCGTTTAACCCGAGAATAAAAATAAATCCTCGGCACTTGACTTTTGTCAGATAGAATGGTGAAAAGTTCATGGTTTGAATCACTACCCCTAATCTGACCCAATGACACGGCATCAATATTTGGAAGGCTAGTCTTCTTGCTCGACCCGAGAATCTTCATGTAGAGATATAAATTCAATAATTCCACAGTATTACAAACAGATTTTCAACACAGAGCTAGAAATAGCAAATTCATTCGTAAAAAGAAATGGCGCCACCACACAGAAAACGGTAAAACAATAGAAATAAAGAAACAAAAGAACAAATATAATTTATTTGAGAAACATTCCAAACTTTCTTTTCGAAAAACAGAAAACGAAAATTTTTAAATTTCTAAGTTTCATTTATTCGAATCATTTTTATATTTTTCACCCAAAACTTTGCAGTCGATGACTCGAACGTTAAGTTCAGTGGTACTTATTTCACGTTAAGAGAGTCATTTTAGCTGAGGACTTGTTTCTAGAAAACGTCTTTCTCGGAAAATACCTTAACCCATTAAGTTATCAATATTACGTTATTTAAACTTACTTCATATCTTCTGTGTAATGATAAATTTGGTGAATTAACCTTGCTTTTATTCGCTAAATCATTCAATTCTACTGTCCATTCGAATTATCATATATCAGTCAGTTAAGTGCCATACGTGATACACGCTTGGGCGATCATGTCTCGAAAGAGACATGACTGACTGGGCAGAAGATTATCCGGCAGTAGGTTGCCATTGCATTCTGCGGTAGACTGGTTGCCAACCAAGGCTATAGAACCCTATCTCTCCTGTTATTTGACTCATAACTAGAGGGGGAAGAAATGTATTATATTATTAAGTAGTAATAAGTGGGGGATCAGTTTATTACTTCATAACAATAGAAAACCGATCCCCCACTTTCTGACCAGTAGAAGCTTTAATCATGATTCCAGCTATTATGTTCAGTCAGTCAGTTAAGTGCCATACGTGATACACGCTTAAGCGATCACGTCTCGAAATAGACATGACTGACTGGGCAGAAGATTATCCCGCAGTAGGTTGCCATTGCTTTTTGCGGTAGACTGGTTGCCGACCAAGGCAATAGAACCCAATCTATCCTGCTATTTAACCCATAACTGAAGGAAGAGACGGATTAATACCTTTCCCAAGGGTATTTGCGCATAAGTGAATGCAATGGATTCAACTGGAATTCGACTGGAATTCGAAAAAAAAGAAATGAGGAAAATAGTAAAAGAAAAGTATTTCTAAGAATTATAAATGATAAGAAGTTGTGGAGAGTCGTGATTATCCATGTTCGGAAGGGATTTGGTATATGAAAGAAGAATTAAATTTTCAGTGCGAATCAAAATGCGTATCTTATTTTTTTTCACCTCTCCAAGAGGTTTCGTTCAATCCTAAATCTAGAACTACATGTAATATTCAAAGAAAACTTATGAATATAAAATTACACATCTTGTAAATGTTATTTTGTTCTTGATTAGCCATAACATTTATTTCCTGAATTCATGCCAAGTTAGACGTTTTTCTATGATGTTACCTTTTTTTAAGACAGAAAAAATAACCCATGGTTTACTGATTGACCCTTCTTTACTGAATCGGACGCCATCGTTAAAGAAGATTTGGCGTCTGGCCTGCGAAAAAGTGTTTCTCCTCTAAACAATGTCGGCCATATAGGTTGGGCGGTTGGGTGAAAATTTCATTAGTTGATATACAAAGGACTAGGCAGTACACAGGAGGTCGCATTCACAATAAAACCTAATGATATTTCACGAACGAATATACAGGGAAAGTAAAGTATTCACTCGCTCGTTAAGATTCTACTTTACATTTAATGTGCAAGCAAAAATTATTTTTTCTGATTTTGTAGTAACAAAGTATTAAAATGATCTGATGAAAGTGAAATTGCGTTTAAGTATGAGTGTAAACACTTTCTGAAATATTAAATCTGATAATGCGGCATACGACCCAAACACGTAAACTTGAAAACACAAAAGCGACACACTTAAAATTGACCGACGTACTGATCTGACAAATATGGCTCAATTTTCTTAACTGAACTTTGGCCAGAAAAATTTTCTGCATAATGATCGATCACTAGCAATGATGACAGTAACATTAAATGCAAAGAATTAAATTATTTGTTGCATAAAATATTTGTTCTTTGCAGGTTTTATGGAAAAATAAATTCTAATAGAGTAATAATTAAGTAGTAACTGGTAATTTTACGCTTTCAGCAAACATCAGGCCATAGCTACAACGCCAATATCGCAAAGAGGAAACAATTCCTCGAAGCAGATTTCTCACCCGGAAAGAAACGATATGATCAACAGGTGTCACAGGACTGTTATCATGCGACTGTTAGCACCAAACAAAACATTACTCTAGGCCATGGAACGTCAGAACGCTGAACAGTTGTGGACATCCAGAAAATATCGAGCAGTTGATGATCATATTGATTACCAACATTCTACGAATATGTGAAACTAATTAATTCAAACAACGGAGATTCTGTCAATGATAACCGCAGGAATATAATCGCAGGCAGTAATAATAATGAAAAGGGAGTCGGATTGGTACTAGACCAAAACATGAAGAAATTATTGCAGTGCTAGACTGCTACGTGATGTCAGTTCTTCAATACGGCTGTGAATGCTGGACAATATCATCGAAAATGAGAACAAAACTGGAAGCGGCCGAAATGTGGTTCTACAGAAGGATGCTACGGATATCGTGGACTGAGCATACAAGCAACGACGAAGTGTTAGAAAGAATGGCAACAAAAAGGAAATTGATGCTGAGCATCAGGAAGAGACAACTGAAGTTCCTGGGACATGCAATGAGGAAGGAGAGCCTGAAGAACCTGATACTGACTGGACAGATAGAAGGAAGGAGAGACAAAGGAAGGTAGCGGATAACATATTTGCAGGGTCTGATCAGGTGGATGACGGAACGGGGGTTGCCAGGAGCAACAGGAGCAAACATACTAAGAGCCACAAGGGATAGGGAGACGTGGAGATCCATGATCGCCTACGTCCTGAAGGGACAGGGCACATAGAAGAAGAAGAAGAAGAAGAAGATGTATCAACAATACAAAGCCCCGAGGAGGAAATAGAATCTTTCTAATCCATATTGGATAGTGGCAAGGCTCAGTGTAAATCCCAAGAAATTAGAATTATCATGGGAGACCTGAATGCTAATGTTATCAAGTAGAGGGAAGGTGTAACAGCTAGCACCTTCGGAATTGCAATGATCGCGTAGAAAAATAGGTCCAATGGTGCACAGAGAATGGCCTGGTTTCAAGATCATCCAAGACAATTATGAACATGAAAAACCTAGTAGGGGACACATAAAACTCAAATCGACTTCATAAATATAAACAAATTATTCAGTAATATAGAACGCTGAACAAATGTGGACAGCTAGAAAATGTCAAGAAGATGAGCAAATGGAATTTGAACATCTAAGAAATATGTGAAGCTAAGTAGCCAAGCAACGGTGATTTTGTCAGTGACTACCAGAGGATCACGTACGCAGACGGTAAAAATAATGAAAAAGGAGTCGGCTTGATACTAGATAATTACATGAAGAAATGCGTTCTGCGGTACTGCCAGTTATCCGAAAGAGTTCTTGTGATCAAACTGTAACTAAATCCCTTCAACTTATGCACTGACACCACAAAATACAGAGAAGTAAATAGAATATATATATCTACTCCACAATGGACAATACTAAGGCTCAGTGTAAATTACAATTAATTAGATTTATCATGGGAGACCTGAATGTTAAAGTAGGAAAACAGAGGGAAATTGACAATTTTAGACTAGGAAACCGCAATAACAGATGAGAAAAACGGGTCTAATGTGCACGGTGAATGATCAGGACATAAACAACATCTGATTTCAAGAACACACAACACAACGCCATCGTCCTAGACGAACACAAATGGAGAAGAACAATGAATGGATCCCATATGAGATTCTAAAGATGATGAAAAAGAGGAAAAAAAAACTTCAAGACATGGACCGGAATACAGAAGACTACACAAGTAAATAAGGTGTAAAAATTCAGTCAGTCTAAAGAGGAATGGCTCAACGACAAATGTGCAGAATAGGGAGATTGAGCATGGCTAATAAAGAAGACGTGCATAGAAAAATAAGAGAACAGGACAAAAGTCATGCTTCTCAACAGGATATCTAAAATCCAAGTGTGACGCCCCAGGCCGGGCTGGCTGTCTGTCTGATGTGATGCTCGTCCTTGCTGACGGTCGTGACGATCTCAGCTGCGACATTGCCACCCGGTTGTGCCGTTGGTTTGGTCGCTGTTGCTGGTCTCGCTCGATGATGTCGCCACAAAAGCTGGATTACAAGACGTCTGTTGCAAAAACGGGCCCCTCTCCCACGTTCTGATTAGATCCCAGAGGTCACGTCGTGCAATTTTAGTAGTCGCCTTCTTGAGTCAGTCCGAACACTAGTGTACACTTGTGGTTTGAAAAAATAAACACGGCACCAAAAACAAAAAGAAATTATTAAAATAAATGAACAAGGTCGAACACAAGTGGGATTGTCACGACCGTCAGCGAGACCGAGCGTCACATTAGACAGACGGCCAGCCCGGCCTGAGGCGTCACATCTGGTGCCCTTTCAACCGGGATGAAACGTTCATGTTAGAGAAAGATAAACTACTTCAGCAATGGGAAGTATATATAGAAGATTTCTTCCAGAACAAGAGAGAGCAACTGAAAATACACGGAAATACTGACGGACCGAAAATATTAAAATCTGAAGGAGAAACTGCGCTGGCCAAAATGAATAGAAACAAAGCAGCAAATCCAGAAGGTTTTGTAGGAGAGATGCTGACATCATTATAATATTTCGGCGTAGACAAAATTACTGAAATAATAAATAAAATCTACAACATTGCGAGACCTTAGCAGATCGATTTTCATAGCGCTGCCCAAGAAGCTGGGCGCAAACGATTGTGAAACGGTTCAACGATAAATGGGTAGAAATAGAGAAACGGAGCACGATTAATAAAGGATAAATGCATAACAAAATTTAAAGAACTCACAGCACAAATAGAAACATCAACATGATGTATAAGAACAGAATTTATAAAATCCAAAAATGGAACTGTCATATTAGAGAAAGAAGAACTTCTTTAGAAGTCAAAAGAATATATAGGTGATCTCTTCTACGACAAGAGAGGGCAAAAACAATACACAGAAATACTAACAGACCAATAATATTGAAATCCGAAGTGGAAGCTGCAATGGTTAAACTGAATAGAAAAAAGCAATTGGACCAGATGGGATTTTAATCGAGATACTACAGTTTTAGACAATTTCGGCGTATATAAAATTACAGAAATAATAAATTAAATCTACAACAATGGTGATATACCAGAAGAACTAAGTCAATCTATTTTCATAGCACTGTCTAAGCCAGGCGCAAGCTAATGCGAAATCAATCAACTTCTTGAGTCACATCAAAAAAAGTCAACATCCGAATTCTGTTGAATAGAATGAGCAGCCTAATCAGACCATAGATACAACAAGAAAAGTGCGGTTTTGTCAAGGACACTGGAACGCAATATTTATGCTTAGAAAGTTATCAAAAAGATCAAATGCAGAAGAACGTCTACCTGTGTTTCATAGACTACGCAAAGGCATTCCACAACGTACGCCACATAGACTTAATAGTGACGTTCGGAAAGCTTAACACATTCGGGAAAGACATTAGAGTAATGAAGAACGTATTCTGGCAAAGACATGACTGCATACGGAGAGAAAACATGTTCAGCTGATATACAAAAATAGAAATTGCTGTAATGTATTCTGTGACACGCATAATATAACTTCGTTCAAAAGCAAGAATGCAGGCTGGCAAACAAAACGAGGTTTACATTAAGGAAATATAAAACAATGAGGGAAGAATACAGAGAACGACAAATTAATTTTTTTTTGCACCAAAGGCAGTGATTTGAAGAACAGAAAATATAAAACTATGGCAGAGAAATGCGGTCAGTTGTAAACTAAAAAATGTTCACAATAAAGAAATAATATTTCAGAATAGCAGGGATGCAGTGGCCAGTGACACACGAAAGTGTGTTTCCGTCAAAACCACTTTTCTCAACGTCCGAAAATATAAAATAATGGCAGAGGAATTTAATATATTCTGTGACACACAAAACTTTATTTCGGTCAAACAGAAAATATAAAATAATTGCAGTAGAATGTGATGACGTCAAAGGCAGCTGGCCAAAAGCAATAATAACGCGAAAATGATAACTAAATGTGCCTGGATAAAAATGACGCAGTTGGGCAGAGTTCGATGAATCTCAAATTATGTAAGATCGAGTTTTTTCCGGGTCAAGTGCAGAACATGCAGAGTCAAGGAAGACAACTCGAATCAGTCAGCTCCCATATATATATATATATATATGTGCGTACTTCCTTCTGATTACTACTCTACGCACAACCGTTACCAAAGAGAATAGAAATCAAGGTTACTATTTTTGTATACTCGATGTTCTGTGTTGTACTTTATCCGTCAAGTCGATTGTTGTTCCAGTAGCAATAGCAGATGCAGTATATACCATATAATTAGTTGAGTTATGAATCTCGGAACGAATCCCAGTCATATTTTATAAGTATCTGGTTGTATGCCCCTGCTATTCTCCTCGGGCTTCTCGATAAGGTTCAGAGGAGGGTCTGCAATGTCATAGATACCGACTTGGCAGACTGCCTGCAGTCTCTCTCCCACCGGTGCGACGTGACTTCCCTGTGTCTCTTCTATAAATACTTTCACGGCTTCTGCTCCGATGAATTTAGATCACTGGTGCCCCCTAAATACGAATTTGCAGGAGATACTAGATTAGCAACTAGATCCCACCCTTTTACAGTGAAACCGATAAAATGTAACCGTAACTTCTACTCCAACAGTTTCTTTCCTCGCACTTCCCGACTGTGGAATTCTCTTCCACACGATTGCTTCCCCGACGGCTACAATCTTTAGGAGTTTAAATGTAAGGTCAATAGACACCTCCTAACACACTAACCTGCTCCCATTCTATCAAACACTCTTCACATCTGCCCAACCCTCATCCTCGGTATCCTTACTCATCTATCACCTTCCTCCTGACATTCCCTATGGCTAACCTCTCCTTCTCTTTACCTTCCCCTATGTAGCCCCATGCGCAATAGTGGCAGTGGAATGCCTTGCTTGGGGTGAGATGATTAAAAAAAAATATACGATTTGGTATATAACAGGAAGACAATGATGTGTCTTCTCACCAGATCAATTCGATTTATACAGCGGAACAATTCTGAGATCTCCAGAAGTCTTGACAGGTTTCGTCATTGGCGGCCGTAAAATGAATAATATAAGATATGCAGATGATGTATTAATGACAGCTGACACGGGAAGGAAACTGCAAGAACTTTTGAAGAAAGGAGCCAAAGACAACAACAGAAAATGTCTAAATATGAACAAAAAGAAAAGTTAATTCATGGCCATAAGTAAAAAAAATGTAGCCGAAAATGCTAACTACAGACCGGGGATACTAAAATCGAGCAGATACAGAAATTCAAATACCTGGGAAGTAGTTTAACAGAAGACACTACATGCCACACTGAGATCCAAAAGAGTATTGGCAAGTCCAAGAATGCATTAAAAAAAGATCAGTAAAGTATAGAGATACAAAAAAAATTTCGGTGGAAACAATGAAGAGTATATTGGATTTTTATGTAATGTCTATCTAAATATGGCAGCGAATGCTGGACAATCTTATTACAGATGTTGAAAAGACTGCAATGAACCAAAATGTTCTATTTTCGCTAAATACACACAAACAAGAAATTCATACAAGGTATATATATATTTTGCTCCCACACCTTCGGTGGTTGAGCTCTCTTGGTTCATTCCCGGATTTTTCAACTATTCATTCTGCTGTTCCAAAATGGAGAAGTTTATCACGGATTATTCCTTGAAAAATATTCCTTACCCAAACACTCACTCTTTTCTCCTTCAGCTCACCGAAAAAATTGAAAACTTCATAAGGAGACTTCGATGGAAGGCACATTTTTTTCTCCGCTCTACAGACTCTGCACATCATTCCACGGATTCCTTTAACCTGAGGACCCAGCGCACACCCCCGGATGCAGATTTCTGAACACTTTCGAGAAGGATCTTTTCGACCTGATCCCCAAAATCAAATTCTGTGGGGCTTCAAAT
Organism: Ascarosepion bandense; assembly: GCA_037127315.1. Lineage (NCBI taxonomy): Eukaryota > Metazoa > Mollusca > Cephalopoda > Sepiida > Sepiidae > Ascarosepion > Ascarosepion bandense. The sequence continues at coordinate 78,312 of JBBBDQ010001269.1, read as the reverse complement.
AAATTCCAGAACTTACTAAAATCAGACATTAGAAACCTGAAAAAATCTAAACACCTGTGGGTAAAATCCGACAAATCTAACAACTTTTATAAATGTGATCCTTTAAATTACATAAGTGTCCTTAAAAATAACCTAACTAGTAATTACAAAGTAGACAGAAGGAACCTAGCATTATCTGAAATTAATACAGACACAGCCAAATTCGCCAAAGAATTAAATATTAGTGACAAAATTGGCAAAATCGCCACTAAAGAAGCTTACGTTTTATTTAAGGACCACAAACCAAATTTCCAAAACAAATTACAAACCAGGCTAATTAATCCTACAAAAAGTGACTTAGGCATAATTTCCAGGGAAATTCTAAAAAAACCTAATAGAGAAGCTACTATTGAATCTACAACCAAACCTTTGGAAAAGTTCTTCAGATACGATACACTGGTTTAACAACATCAAAAACAAATCTAAATCCACCTTCCTTAAATTCGATATTGTCGATTTCTATTCCTCTATATCAAGGGACCTTCTTGAGAGTTGTTTAAGATTTGCTAAAAGTTACCTGAACATTTCGGATAGGGACTACGAAAATATCTTTGCGGCCAGAAAATCCATTCTCTCCTTTGATGATTCCACATAGACAAAGGGGCCGGGGGTGGTTTTGACGTCCCTATGAGAGCATATGATTCAGCCCAGGTGTCAGAACTTGTGGGAATTTACATTTTAGATATTCTAAGCAGATTTTTAGACCCAAAACAATTAGGCCTATATCGGGACGATGGATTAATAATTATCCCTAATTCCAATGGGCCCTACACAAATAGGATACACAAAAAAATAATTAGAGCCCTGAAGTACCTCGGTTTTAAAGTCGAAGTCACCTCTAATCTTAAAATTGTAAACTATCTAGACATCACACTTTACTTAAATGATGGATACTAAACCAACCATTTTTCAAAGAAAATAGTTCCACCATTTATATTAATATTTCATCCAACCATCCCAAAAGTATTATAAAAAAACCCAATAAAAAACCCAATATAGTGAATAATAGAATCAACCAATTATCATCCAACATTAAAACTTTCAACGCAAGTAAAAAACATTTACAATAAGGCCCTTCAAAAAAGCGGATATAAGAACAAGATAACATATAATAAACCTACAATAGACACTGAATCATCCAAAAATAAAAATAAACGAAACTGTAGATAAAGAAAGATAATTTGGTTTAACCCCCCTTATTGTAATCTAACTAACATCAATATTGGTAAATATTTTCTCAAGTTAATAGACAAACATTTTAATAACAGTAACCCTCTACGGAAGATTTTTAATAGGAATACCATTAAAATTAGTTATTCCTGCACCCCGAATATGGACAGCCTTATTAGTTCCAATAATAGGAGTATTCCGGTGAACTTGCGCAATGCTGAATCTAGGTCCGGAATTCTAAACGAATGCAGCTGTAATTCTGTGGACGCCTGCCCGGTGGAGGGAAAATGCAAATCCACCCAAGTGATTTATGAAGCCCGCATTTCTCCATCTAACAAAAAAAAAAAAAAACGACTTCCGGACCTATATCGGTGTGTCCGCCGGTCCTTTCAAACAAAGACTGTATAACCGCAGGTACTCCTTTTCGAACCCCGGCCAGAGGTACCAGACAGCTCTTTCGCGGGCATTCTGGAAAATGAAAGAGGAAGGGCTGGATCCTGAAATTAGCTGGAAACTGATAGGTTCATCCCGTCTTCCGAGGGATTTTCGTGATAGGTGTTGTCTATGTTTACTGGAAAAAGTTTCAATATTAAAATAACCCCACCAACACCGGCTACTGAATCTTAGGAGGGAATTCATCAGTAAGTGCCACCACAAGGCAAATTTTTCGAATATTTAATTTAGAATTTATATCCCCGTTGACTAGATGTTAGAATATAAATTAAAAAGATTCAATTTAAGTTTTAATCTTAATTTTACACTAACATTAACCTTAAAAAAGTATTTTAACCTCCCTACCTTCCTCTCCCAAGCTTCTTTAATTGCCTATCTTTAGAAAATATGGATTCTTTTACTAAACCCCTTTTTCCTTGGTTAGCACACACACACACTTATATATATATATATATATATATATATATATATATATATATATATTCTCTAATATTGTTTTTCTCTAATATGTTTTTTCTAATAATTTTTTCTCTAATAATTTTTATACTGATAACTTCCTGTAATTGGCATTTAGCTCGCTTCTACCTAAAAGGTTTAATCAAATAAACTTAAATTAAAATTTTTAAAATCTTATATTGAAACCCATTCCTTCTCGCCTAAATAAACCTCTTCAAACAGCCCAAAAATTTTAACCTTAAAAAAGTAATTTAACTCATTTAGTTGTCTATCTTTATAAAATATGAACTCCTATTCCTCCCCTTACTAAATATACCGTTTCAACACCCTCTAAACCTGCGACTACCAACTCTGTCCTGTTCTACTTTGTGACCGTTGTTAACCTAAAACCCCTCCACACTCTACCCCAGGGCCTTCGCCATTTGGAAAAAAAACAATGACGTGACGTAGAATCTCTATTAGAGATCCTATGTCAAAATGTACATCCGACACCTTTGAATTGTGAAAATTCTCTCTAATATATATATATTACATTTTAGAACATAGAACATATACATAATTTTTTTATATATATCCACTACAAAGATACGTTTGTTTCGACATTGTAACTTCAATTCTCATTAGGCGATATGTATAGGAATGGAAAGCCTCTTTTCTTATATTTAGTCAGTTGTGTTTGGGGTGTTGGTGGGGATTAGTGATAGGGGAACAAGTCAGGGGTATTGACCATTGGAATTTTGAAGAAAGTGCTGTGGGTTGTTAAAATGGTTGATTAATGAGAGTCTTTGATTTCTAGACAGATTTAACATTAGCAGTTAGAATGTAAGTTTTTATTATCTTGTGACTAGACTATAAAGGTCAATCAACAGGACTTGTTCCCTTATCACTAACCCCCCTCGCCAACATCACGTACACAACTGACCAAGTATAAGAAAAGAAATTTAAAATTAAAAAGTTAATAGAAAAACTCGGTTTCCAAACTGTGATCTAATTAAAAATTAAAAATTTAATAGGAAAAATCTATTTCCTAAATCCAAAATTAAGATTAAATATACAAATTTACATTAATTATATAGGCTTTGCTTAAATACAAAAATATTCTGTACAAAATAAGCATCCCACCCCTTACCTGCTCTTCTAAGAAATCCAAAGATTATAGTCTAGTCGCAAGTTTTTGGATAGTCTTGAACCTTTTAAAACTCTTCAACTTGAAATAAACCTCACCACACAAACCAGAAATTCATACATATTACGTTGATTAAATTTTTATTTAATTTAAGATCAAAATGAAAACGCCAAACTAAGATTTATATACGAACTTTAACAAAATCCCATTCTTCGACGTCAAGAGTAAAAATACAATCCAATGTATTTACCACATATAAGCTCTTGTTTTCTAAACTATGATAGCAATAGCCGGAAAGACATAAAGGGGTAGTGATAACAAACTTTTCTCCCTAAAAATATTCGTAAGTGAACTAAAAGCATAAAACAAAGAGTAGTCAACAATAGTCTCCTAACTCCATGGTTGACAGATAAATAAGATTATTATATATATATATATATATATATATATATATATATATATATCAGGACATGTATGTATTAATTCTGTTTAGTTAAAATGCCCTGTATTATTTTAAAATTGAAATAAAGATACCCCTGTATAATCAATAAATATGCCAACAATCTGATAAGTTTCTTGAAATTTAAATTACATAACGGTCTGATTATATTCACCACTGAAGTGGTGCATCAGTGAGTCATAATATCTATATTTATTAATATATACAAAATATATCTGCTTTATTAGACGAGTACTACATGCTGTGTATTATTTAGCCAAAAATATATATTAATCCATTAATCAGCCAGCAGAAAACTATTATATATATAATGTATTAATTAGCCAGCAAGAAAATATTATATATTAACGTATTAATCAGCCAGCAGAACACCATTTTCTATTAATGTATTAATTAGCCAGCAAAAAAATATTATAAAATAATGTATTACTTAACCAGCAAGAAAATATTATATATTAATGTATTAATTAGGCAGCAAAAAAATTACAAAAACATGTATTAATTAGCCAGCAGAACACCAACATATATTAATGTATTAATTAGCCAGAAAGACAATATTATAAAATGATGTATTAATTAGGCAACGAGAAAATATTATATATTAATGTATTAATTAACCAACAAGATAATATTATAAAACGATGTATTAATTAGCCAGCAAGAAAATATTATATAATAATGTATTAATTAGGCAACAAGAAAATATTATATTTTAATGTATTAATTAACCAACAAGATAATATTATAAAATAATGTATTAATTAGCCAGCAAGAAAATATTATATATTAATGTATTAATTAACTAGCAAGAACATATTATAAATTAATATATTAATTAACCAGCAAGAAAATATTTTAAATTGATATATTAATTAGCCAGCAAATAAATATTATATATTAATGTATTAATTAGCCAGCAAGAATATATTTTAAATTGATGTATTAATTAGCCAGCAATAAATATTAAAGAATTAATCTATTAATTAGCAAGAAAATATATATTAATGTATTAATTAGCCAGTAAGAATATATTATATAGCAATGTATTAATTAGACCGCAAGAAAATATTTTAATATCTGGTGTTGCGAATATAGCCGATTAAATAAAAGCTAAATATTTAAAAGCAACCAAATTAAACCTTCAAATTACGACCAGTCATTCCATCATGATTGTCAAATTTCGTCCACGTAAATGTTGCATTGCCTAAAACTAAAATACTAAGGATGAGATTAATGTGATAAATGATAAGTAAGGTAATCGTGCACCTGTTGGATATTTCGAAAATATACTTCAGAGATTGGGTTGAAAAGTAGAAAGGCACCACTTCTCAAGAGAGAGCTCAAGGCTATTTCGACGTTCATCTTAAATGGTTTAATTCTTTCTGGACAGACGCACACACACAGACACACTCACCCTCACACTCAGTTACGTAATATGGTCTTGGCACGAAGTCGTTTATATTCTCTTGTGAGTTTTGTATTCTTACTTCCTCCCGGCTGCTTATGGATTCTCTGTAGTTTGGCGTTAAGCCGGAATGAAACCAAAGTAAAATTGCAGGTGGCTTCCTTTAGGTTGTATCATCCCTATTGCACTTAAGTCGATGTCAGGTTCAATTCCTTATGCATAATATAAACTAGAGAGCAAAAATACCGAGATAATAATATCGGGACACCAATTACATGTATGCGTTGGCATTATTTTGATCATAGAAAGCAGAAAAGGATTGATAAATCATCTTTACAGTATTTACACTACCGGCCATGATTATTAGGCCACCCTAGTGTTTTTAAATATGATGTATTTCATACTATGTTTCAGTATTTATTACCAAGTGAATAAATGCAAATGGAAATAGAATGGTTCTTTTGTTAAAACTGCACAATAACATGTGCATGAAATGAATTTATAAATATTTAATAATTACCTATATTGCAGTTTCATCAAAGAAAAATGAAGAAAACTTAGTGTGATTCGGACAAGCTCATCTTTACTACCTTACATTGTAAAATTTTGCAAAAATATAATAAAAAAAACATTCTATTTTAATTTGGCAATAAATATTAAAATAGTATGGAATACATCATTTCTTTAAAAAAACTGGGGTGGCCTAATAATTATGGTCGGTAGTGGACATTATTCGGACTATTGTCTTCATCTTTGTTGCCATTTGTAAGACATTTCGAGCGTTATACACTGAGGATTTCTTCAGCTGCTAGGAATTTCGAACCGAACCCTTTCTTACAATCACTGGGGTATATCATCCTCATTTCATGCATAAAGCCTCGATGGGAAGTCACGTGTTATCTAACCTTGCATGATATTTGTTAACCAATGCTGTTGCCTGGTACTGAACTCACAACTCTAAGAGTCAAGTCTAGTGTTAACCAACGTCTATATCTCCAGGCTACGGCAATGGTGAACAAGTATCTTGCAGGGTTAGAGGTAGATAACTCATGACTTCCAATCAAGGCTTTACACAAGGAATAAAGATGATATACCCTAGTCATTGTAATAAAAGGTTCGATTCGAAATACCTAGCAACTGAAAAAGGCCGGAGCGTACAACGACCGAAACGTTGTACGAATGGCAACAAAGATGAGAACAATAGACCGAATAATGTAAATACTTTAATTACTACATCATCTCAGAAATATAGACAAATACTAAATCATCTTTAGATTTGTTGGCTAAAACCAACATTGGATCTTATGTCTCTGCGCAAGGCGATTTAAGTATTTTCCCTGACTCGCATATCGGTGATGAAGCAAGGCTTTCGAATTGTGATTTTTTTAAAAATGAGCGACGTTTATGTTGATTATCAATATTTTAGGTCTTCACTCTCCTTTAGCATTCTTTTTAAGATAGTAAAATACATAAATAAAAGTAATATAATTTCATTGATAATTATAGAAAAAACGATAAAATCGGATTAAGAAATGTTTTATCTTTAAAACTTTAAATGCAATAGCTATCAAGGTCATCTGTCTCATTTTTTTCTTTTAATGTACCTTCTCTTAAATAGTGTTTTTTTTAACACAGTCAATCAGGTGCCATGCGTGATACACGCTTGGGCGATTATGTCTCGAAAGAAACAAGACTGGGCAGATGATTTTTCCTTAGTAGGTTGTCATTGAATTCTGCGGTAGACTGGCTGTTAACTAATTCCTCAAAACCCAATCTATCCACTTATTTAAACCATAACTGGAAGGTACGGATGAATTAATTCTTTTTCGAAGGGTATTTACGCGTGAATGCAAAGAATCTAACTGGAATTCGAACACGGCTCTCCAATTTCTCGTTTCAAGCTGATAACCACGCTGCGCATTCTGTTAAGTAATATTCAGTAATTCCTTGCGTTTTATTAGCTTCATTGCCTTGCCTGGTGTGAAATGATTTATAAAAACGGCAGAGAGACAAAGTAATTAAATCTAAACGAAAATTAGTTCGTGATTCTAATATGTATAGCATTCTCTTCATATTTTTAACAAAGTTTAATATTTGTCTATATTTCTGATATGAGGTAGTATTTACCGTATTTAAGAACACATGGGCCAATAAAAAAAAGATGTTAGTTAGTTTCTGACTTGATCCTTAATATTGTGATTTCAAGGCCAGGCTACAGCAATGGTGAACAAGTAACTTGCAGGGTTAGAGTGAGATAACTCATGACTTTCAATCAAGGCTTTAAGCAAGGAATGAAGATGATATACCCTAGTGATTGTAATAAAGGGTTTGGTTCAAAATTCCTAGCACCTGAAGAAGGGCGGAGCGTACAACGGCCGAAACATTGTACTAATGGCAACAAAGACGAGGACAATAGTCCGAATAATGTAAATACTGTGTGAACAATTTGTTGTGATTCCGAAAATGTTAAACAAATTTAACAAAATTTATTGATCTCTGTGAAATTTGGTTCACTCCGATCTCTAAAGATAAGACGGGTCGCGTCTCCTCACTACCCAGGTGGGTGACATCTCTGGGATTATATGTGCTGCAAGTTTGACTGAGCAGGTGATGTAATAATTACTTAATGAGTCACGATGAGAAATCGACGAAAATCCCGTTCAAACACCAATCGGTTTCGAAACATTCACTTAAGCAAATACCCAGGAACGAGCATGAATCTCAAAGTAATATCATCGTCCAAGCAGTGAAGCTTCTAAGTGGGTTAATAAACCGTTCCTTATTATCAATCTAGGAAAGACGTATGACTTCTTCTTCTTCTCTGTGCCCTGTCCCTTCAGGACGTAAGCGATCGTGGCTTTTCACGTCTCCCTATCCCTGGTGGATCGTAGCACGTCTTCTCCTGTTGCACCTTGCAACATTCGTTCCATCATCCACCTGATTAGGTCCTTCAAATATGTTATCCGCTGCTTTCCCTGTCTCCTTTTCCTTCTATCTGGCCTGTTAGTATCATGTTCTCCAAGACCTCCTGCCTCACTGCATGCCCCAGGAATTTCATCTCTTCCTGATGCTCAGTAATAATTTCCTTTCCCTCTCCATCCTTTCCAAAACCTCGTCATTTCTCACATGCTCGATCTATGATATTCCCAGCATCCTTCTGTAGAACCACTGTTCAGTTATTTGAAGTTTTTCATTCATCTTTGATGATATTGTTCAGCATTTACTGCCATATTGAAGAACTGACAACACATAGCAATCCAGTACTCTCCTCTTGTTCTGTTTCTTAATATTTTACTCAACTTCTGGAACGCTTCCTTCGCCATGCCAATTCGCCTTCGGATCTCTGCTTCGCACTTTCCATCTTCTGTTATAACACTTAGCAGGTATTTAAATTTTGTACCTGCTTGATTCTAGTATCCCCGAAAAAATAAAAAATGAAAAACTACGCCTAAAACGAACCTTCATTGAGGATTATTTGACGGCCCAAAAGAAATCGTTTTCGTGATGTAATCGAAAAGTACTTGGAAGACATGGTCGATAATTGTAGGAAATTAAGTCTTCATTGTATTACAGAACAACGTTTATTTCGCTTTAGAACGTGTTTACAAAGTTTTACACCGTGTCATTTAAAATCGTACTTCACAAGAACCTATCAATAATGATTTTTCAAAAAATAATTCTTCACCTCTTTTTCAGAAAATGATAACCTGATCATTGTATGAGAATTAAAGAATAGATTTGCTCTGTACTTTTTCGAATTTACACAACAAACATAAACTATAGGATCCCATATTTTAAGGTTTGAGAAAAAGACCAAACTTAGTGCTATAAAAACATAATTTACTATTTTGGTTTTTAAAAAGACCTCATTTAAATGTTACGAACCTGACTAGAATTCGAAATCGAGTTATGTTGATTTCACATCTCGAGTGTTTATTCATTACAGCACACGCATATCCAAACTTGAAACACATAGTGATTCCCAAGATGTCACCGTTAAATAGTGACGAAACTCGACCGTATTTAACTTTACACGATTGCTCTATTGTCTGAATATAAGAGAATTAAAAAATATGACATCCTTCAATCTTTCCGTTTGCCAAACGTTGAGTACGACAATTTCAAAAGCTTTCCATTACCCAGAACACAGAACGCTTCGAGGTCATTTCAGGTGGCTTTATTTGAAGCGCTAAAAATTATAGCCCATAAAAGTATTGATTTTTCTATCCAATACATCATTCCGACTCAAAATGAAACGAGCACGAAAAACTGTCCTCGCAGCAATTACAAATTCACGAATCTTAAGCAAAGACGTTTTAACAACAAATGCATGGTGTGTACCGGTCTAAGCCTGGTAACTGCTCTTCTCGGAAAAAAAATAAACGGTAAGTCATTATCTACATGAATACATTCTTCCCATATCTCTAAGTTCACTAGCACCACACGGATAACTGTTTAAAATGTGAGAGATATTTCTGTCGCACCCTTTCATTTAATATGTAATGCAAATTAATGACTATTGTATAAAATTAGATAAAGAAAATGGGACGAATAAAGAAGGCAGCAAATAACGGCTTATAACAAAAAGGAAGACGAATAACTCAAAATAAATAAACACATGGTATAATAACAGTCAATCAGTCAAGTTTCACACATGATACACGCTTGAACGACCATGTCTCTAAATAGACATGACTTACTGGGCAGAAGATTATCCCGCAGTAGATTGCCATTACTTTCTGCGGTAGACTGGTTGCCAACCAAGGCTATAGAACCTAATCTGTCCTATTATTTGACTCATAGCTAGAGGGGGAAGTTATTTATAATATTATTAAGTAGTAATTTGTGGGTGTTCAGTTTATTACTTCATGACAATATAAAACTGATCCCCCAATGTTTGCCCAGTAAAAGCGTTAATCATGTTTTCAACTAGTATATTCAGTCAGTTAGTTAAGTGCCATACATGATACACGCTTTGGGCGATCATGTCTCGAAAGAGACATGACTTACTGGGCAGAAGATTATGCCACAGCAGGTTGCCATTATTTTCTGCGGTAGACTGGTTGCCAACCAAGGCTATAGCACCCAAACTGTCCTGTCATTTAATCCATAACGAGATGGAAATGAAGGATGAATACCTTTCCAAAGGGTATTTGCACGTAAGAGAATGCAAGGAATTCCCCTTGAATTCGAACTCGACTCCCCGATATCTCACTCCGAATCGATATCCCCTGCACCACAACGCACATGGTATAATATAACTTGTGTGAAAAACTGAATTGAATGATCGCAGAACAGTAGAAACGACTTAGAAATCCGCACAAACGAAAAGAAACGCTAAAGCAAACATATCTGAAGAGGACGTAGAACCCGATCACCAAGGTTCAAGCTTCTTCTTCATCAACTCAAGCAGGATTCTTTTTTTATGTGCCATGTTCTTTCAGAAAGTAAGCGATCATGGCTTTCCACATCTCCCTGTCCCTGGTGGCTCTTAACACGCTTTCTCCTGTTGCACCATGCAACCCTGGTTCCTGATCAGGTCCTTCAAATATGTCTTCTGCTGCTTTCCGCGGCCTATTGTTTCCTCTATCTGGCCTGTTTGTATCAGGTTCTCCAAGTCCTCCTTCCTCATTGCATGTCCAAGGAACTTTAGCTGTCTCTTCTTGATGCTCAGTATTAATTTCCTTTTCGTCTCTATCCTTTCCAAAACCTCGTCATTGTTCACATGTTCGGTTCATGATATCCGCAGCATCCTTCTGTAGAACCACATTTCAGCTGTTTCAAGTTTTTCCTTCATCTTCAAAGATATTGTCCAACATTCACTGCCATATTGAAGAACTGTCATGACATAGCAATCCAATACTCTCCTTTATGTTTCTACTGAAGTTGTCCTGTTTCTTATTACTCTACTCAACCTCTGGAATGCTCTTTCGCCATGCCAATTCGCCTTCGGATCTCAGTGTCGCACATTCCGTCTTCTGTTAGAACACTTCTTAGTTATTTAAATTTCTGTGCCTGCTTGATTTTAGAGTCGCTCACATGTAATTGGCATTTTGGGCTGCTTTTTTGCTGATGACCATGCATTCGGTTCTCTTGCAGTTTATTTGTAGTCCTTTCTTGTCACTCTCTTCAGATACCTTCTGTAGGAGGTCTTGTAGATTTCTTTCTGTGTCTGCACCTGTTAAAAAACATCTGAGTTTGTCAGACACAAAATCTAATAAAACCATGAAAACACCGATGACGACAGTTAAAAAAACTAAATTCCTAACTAAAGTTCCCTATGTTTCTGTTTTATTATTAAAAGTTAACAAGTAATTGTACAGATGCAATTCATAGTAAGAGAAAATTTCAACAAGATGGACCCGGGAGTGTGTGAAAAAGTTATAAACTCGCGAAATAACTAAGATTAGCAAATATCTGTCACTATAACTTTGCAGTCAAAAATGTGTGGCGCAATGGATAACGGACGGAACAAGCAACCCGAGAGAGATTGGATTCCAGTACAATTCCTTGCATTCAATTACTTGAGAAAGGTATTTATCCATCTCTTCTTGCTCCAATTAAATAGTAGGACACGTTCGATTCTATAGACTTGGCTGGGAACCAGTCTACCGCAAAAAATAATGGCAACCTTCTGCAAAAAAATCTTTTGCCTAGTCAATCTTGTTTCTTTTGAGACATGATCGCCCAAGTATCACGTGTGGCACTTATCTGATTGATACAAAATAAAAAAAAAATATGACTTAGTTTAGGACTTGTAATTGGGCCTATGAAACACGACAAAGTGATTTTGTAACATGATATTGCGATGACATCTGTTGCAAAACAGGTAAAAGCATTTTTGGAAGCGCCGAAAGGGGAAGTCCTACCCCACCTACCGTATTCACCAGACATTACCCCGTCCAGTTATCAAGCGTTCCGATCGACGGCACATGGTCTGGCTTAGCAGCACTTTCATTCTGATGAAGATACCAAAAAAAGCTTCGACTCGTAGTTAGCCAAAAAGACGTGTCGCTTATTCGACGTGGAATTCAAATGCAGTCAGAAATATGGAAGAAATTAGTGGCTAGCTATGGACAATATTTTCAATGATATGTTTCTAAAAGATTCTAGTAAAGAAAATATTTTTTCTTAAAAAATCAGCGAGAAATTATTCAAGGTTCTTATATATATATATATATAGTTTCAAGGTGAGCTATATTTATATGAAAAGTACTCAATATAAGAGACAAAACAGATGTAGATATAAAAGGGAACATTGAAGTAAACACTCAGGGGTGACAGACTGTTTCATACTAGGCGCAATTATCAGTCCACCTGATATATATATATATATATATATATATATATATATAGTGTATCGAGGCAGCAGATAATTTTTTAAAACGTATATTGTTAAATATAACAGACAATGAATGACTATTATATTTAATCATCGTATTTCGACTTTATTTTCAAGTGAAAATAGACAAAAACTAATTTAATGTAGATGACCACCAGGTTCTTTTTACTATGTGTATGTGTGCCTATTATTTTTAATTGTGAGCCGTTCTAAACATCGTATTTTGGTTTTAATTTCAGGTGAAAATACAGAGATAATTGTCCAACATTAAAAAACAATAACAGGCCAATTATTACATGGAATATCATAGCTAAAGCCAAATCTTACAATGGAAAAAAGATAGATTTAACTTACGCTTTTTAGAAAAACTGGTTATCTTAAACCATATAAATAACCCTAATCTACTTTTTAAAAAATAGCTATTCAATCACCACATGCTTCCATAGAAGAGAATACTTGCTTAAATTTTTAGTCTCCGATTGATAGATTCAACTATATGTTTGTTTGTTTGTTTGTTTGTTTCTTTCTTTCTTTCTTTCTTTCTTTCTTTCTTTCTTTTTTTCTTTCTTTCTTTCTCTTTCCCCCACAAATATTACTATTAATACTTATGATATACGCTTCCTTGATTCCATCTGCCTGCATTTTAATATTTCTTCATCTTAAAAAACATAATTTTAGAATTTTACTTTTAGAATTTTATTCTTTTATCTCCATGTAGTCATTATTTATTTTATTTTTTCCTTTGTTATTAAAAAGCAGTACCTTAACTTTATAAGAGTTAAATCCTATAAAGATCGAGGTAACTTGAATTCAAATCTACGAAACTGTCAGTTTGTAATATGCATCCTTAGGCATTAATATATATAGTCATGAGATGACAGATCTGTTTCACTATATCAGATTTCATCAGTAAGGTTATACATGCGATTGTTTCTAGCCAGGAATTAAACCCGACTGAATTGATATCAGACGCCGATTCTACCTCTGAGATATGGGCGTTTGATAGAGGAATGTAGACTTTAGCGTGTTACTTACAATCTAAACGAACGCCAGTAGCCGAGAGTGTTCAAATTAATTACTGAATATATATATATATATATTATGCCTTTCTTTCCCCGAAAATCATGAACTACATAGGTCCCGCTAGAACCACATGTACGATCGTTTGCATGTAACGCAGTTTACCTCTTAATATTGAATTAATTTTGAAAAATTTACATATCAATTTTATGATTAAGTTTCATGAATTTTATAAATTTTAAAAATTAAAAAATTCCATCCATGATTTATAATTTAGAACGACAATTAACAATGCGAGAACCAAGAATTAAAATTCGAATCTAAGAAAGATCTATTCCTAATATGCACCTGATGGCTGCATAAAGCATAAAACTTTGAGTTTTGCTATAGATATATGATGCGTATATTTATTAATATATACTTCACTGTAATATTACATCGATAGTTCTTTTATTAACAACAGAGAAAGTATTTATATAGAGGAGTGTACTTTAGTACATATCTATATGTATATATATTCACATCCATACGATTATATATATATATATATATATATATACTTCAAAGTTTTTTACTCTTTTAAAATCTAAATAACTTCATAATATTCTAAATCTAATACCTTTGTTAAACTTAGAATTTATATTACTAAAGCCAATTCTATGGTTGAGACACCTTTAAAACGCTTTCATACTCTGGCCATACCAGCAAAAGTTCCAGATACTACTGGATCATGTGAACCCAATATTATCATGGATACTGTTCACACTGGAAAAAAGAAAGCATTCCTGGATGTACTAATATCTCAGACAAAGAATGCTTTCAAGAAACCCATATATTGCAAGCCAACATTCACTGGACAATACGTCAAATTAAACTGAAATGAATACTACAGGTTAACTAGTAATACGGAATTCTAGAAAAAATCATTCGCTTCAAAGATTGCTGTATGAGCTCCAGTAAAAAAATTCTTACTGATACATTATTTTTCAGCATAAAATTAATCTTGTGAATTCATTAACAGGTATCAGAATTATTATTATCATTACTGAATAAAATGATTGGCGTAACGCTTTCGACATTTCAAAACTCTTACAAGAGAAAAGACAATATTGAATAACGTTTAGCGATTTTTGACAGCGTATCTGTCTTCTCCAAATTATGTTTAACAATTGCACAAAAGTATAAAAATATAAAATAATACATGTCTTTGTACAAACTTCGCATATCCTGAAAAACTTTTCATTTACTCATGAAAGACGAATTTTGTATACGCTGTTCAAGTATACAAACATAAAGAAATATTCACACATATATTTTTTTTCAAACACAATTCAAAGGAGACAGAAATACTGTCGAAATATTGTTAAATAATGTGTTTTTCTTTTTCTAAATCGTTGTCTTATTGATGTTTTTTATTATTATAATTTCCTTTGATTTCTGTTGTCAACACATTTCCTTCGGTGTTTTAACCGGAGAACTAAGGTCAGAAATAGCTTCATGACATTTTCTATTGATTATTTTTTTAAATAAATGCATAAAAGACTAAGACATATTTCAAATAAATAAAGTTCTTAGTAATGCGTGTGCTGTGTTTGTGCGTACAATTTTTAATATTTTTTTAAAATCATAGGCTGCCAGGAACCCTCCAGTGAGTATATCAGAACATTTTCTAATCAAGTTGACGACTTTAAATTCAACTGGAATTATCTATGTTCTCATGTGACAAAATTTTGAGATTTACATTTCAAAATTCATGAGTTTTTTGAAGATCTTCAAATATGCATTGGAAATGCGGGAACTGCCATATCAATAAGAAGAACATATTCTGTTTTTGCGGACATTGATCGCGATGTCTGCGCAATTATCTTTGATTGTTCTGTCTATGTGTATCGTAAATCCCCATAAAGTTGTTATATGTCCTAAGACTCTAACCGAGTCTGGATGATACTCATACCCGTTTCTATTGTTGTTATTATTATTATTATTATTATTATTACGTTTGGATTTCTGCTATGGTTACAGTATCTACCATGTCTGAGGAAGGGCCTATGGCATGTAGTGGCGTCTTGTTATAAATACATTCCACGATTGTCTTCTGACATAGTATTACTAGCTTTATGTGAACACAATTCTTACTTATTGTTGTATCCCTGTTTAAGGGGTCACAAATAAAAACAGGAAGACGGGATTAGTGTAAACAACTTTATTAACAAAATAACGAGTAAAAGTACAATATGGTAGTTTGTCCGTCTAGCTGAGGAGCAAGCGGTGTTGGATAGCAAAGTCTCTGTTCAGTAAGTCACTCTACGAGTGTCTGACTCATATCAAACTCGTGCTTTCCCGGTGACTAGTAGTCACATCGTATTTATGCAGGTTGATTTAGTCCGTTAGTATTTTAATGGGTAGGTCCGCTACAGCACTTATCAAGACAATATTTTGTAGTTCTCATATTTCCACAGAGAAAACTTTATGGTATTCCTATTTTATCATTTCAAGCGCACCTTCTATGATTGGCATTATTCCTGTTTTCAATTACCACATCTTTTTCTATTTCAATTTTCATGTCTGTATACGTCGACAGTTTTTTTAATTTTATTGTTCATATGTTATTGTCCACTGGATTAGCCATATCATTTAGTAGGCAAGTTTTATTCTTTTCTGTTTTTGACAAATATTTTCGGTATATTTGCTTCAATCTTCCAGTCTCTAAAGATGGTATAATCCCAGAGAATCTGATATTTTCTCTTTTTATAACTGGTGCTGAGTGATGTTCCTACCAGTGTTTCTTAAAATCTTTTCAAATTGTTTGCTCATTGTCCAGTTTAAATATTACCCCACTCTATCGTGACGATATTTTTTATAAACATATCGCAAGGCATTTTACTGCCACTGTTTTGCAGAGGGTTACATATGAAAAAAGTTATGAGAAAAAGTGACAGGTTATAGGGGGTGTTAGTAAGTGGGTAAGAGAAAGATGATAATACTGATGAGAGTGGAGTGGACGGAGACGGGAGCATTAGAGAGAGGATGCAGGTTAGTGACATAAGTGATGACTATTGATTTTACAATTAAATTCTTGGAGAATGTAGCTGTCGGGAAAGCAAGTAAATGGAAGAGAATTCCACAGGCGGGAAGTGCGAGAAAAGAAGCTAATAGAGTATAATTTGCGTTTACAATTTATTGTTTCTTACAGTAAAATGGTGGGACCTAGTTGCTAATCTTGTTGCTCGAGTAAATTAATGTTGACGGAGCACCAGGCAAAAAATGTCGTCAGAGTAGTTGACATTTTTTTTTACAATCATATCGCTCTAAGCAAGGCATTTTACTGCCACTGTTGTGCAGGGGGTTACATAGGAGGAAAGTTATGAGAAAGAGTGACAGATTATAGGGGGTTTCAGGAAGAGGGTAGGAGAAGGATGAGAATACTGATGGGAGTGGAGTGGACTGAAAATGGAGCATGAGAAAGAGGATGCAGGTTAGTGTGATAGCAGATGACTATTGACTTTACATTTAAATTCTTTCATAGTAGCTGTGGGGGAAACAAGAAAACTGGAGGAAATTCCACGGGCGGGAAGTGCGAGAAAAGAAGCAGGTAGAGTAGAATTTACGTTTACACTTTACTGATTTCATATATAGGAGGCACCAGTGAGCTAAGTTCATCCCAGCAGAAGCCGTGAAAAAAATTGTAGATTATGTATGATATTTACATTCATTTGGCGCATATACAAAACATCCTGAAATGAGATGATCCATGTTTTCCTGATATTTTTCACAGAACCTGAATTTTGGATCCACAGGATTATTTATGATATTTACGATAAGCACCTAGCGAAAACATTAACTGCCATATTGAAGAAAGTACATCACATAGCAATCCACTACTCTCCTCTTTGTTTCTAGTGAAATTGTCCTGTTTCTTAATACTTTACTCAACTTCTGGAATGCTTCTTTCACCATACCAATTCGCCTTCGGAGCAGAGTGTCTCACTATCTGTCTTTTGTTTAAACACTTCTTAGATATTTCAATTTCTGTACTTGCTTGATTTTAGAGTCCCTCACCTGTAATTGGCATTTTGGGCCATCTATTTTATAAATATAAGTATCTCCTGAAGATATTACTCACAGTGGTTAATGATTCTATCATGTAAAATTGACATGCCCAATAATATCTAACAAAGATTGTCCGTTATCTATCCTATAAATCCTTATAATGTTCCCTTCTCGTTAGTTCCCTGAACTTCTTAACAAGAAAATCATTAAGAAGCCCCATACATTGACTGGCCTTTTAGCCTAGCATTGGGTAAAAAACAACGAAAAAGAAATGTGTCTAATGGAGGTCATTTCTCTCTCTCGAGACGGCCCGCTGAACTTCAGTATATCGCTAAGTAAAGGAAAATAAACCAAACGGGTTCCCTCAACGAATTAATATTTTGGGCGGTTTATCAAATTTTGCAGGCGATATAAAGCTAGGAAATAGTTGTTTTTTTTTTCCTTTTTTATAACCATATCGCCCCAAACAAGGCAATTTATTGCCACTGTTTTGCAGGGGGTTAATAGGAGTGAAAATATGAGAAAGAGTGACAGGTTATTGGGGGTGTCAGAAAGTGGGTAAGAGAAGAAAGAGATATGACTGACTGAGCTGAAGATTATCCCGCAGTAGGTTGCCAATGCTTTCTGGTTGCCAGCCAAGGCTATATAACCCAATCTGTCCTATTATTTAACTCATAACTGGAGGGAAGAGACGTATTAATACATTTCCCAGGGGTATTTGTGCGTAAGTGAATGCAAGGAATTTCATTGGAATTCGTAATCGGCTTCCAGATTTGTCGTTCTGAGTCGATATCCACTGCACCACAGTGTACATCCTCCAATCTAGTACTACGCTTAAATGCACAATGTGTAGGTATAACGAAGAAAAGTCAATCAAAACCATTGCCTAAAAAGCATTTATATAAAAGAACGAGGAAACTTCGCTGGTTAAGTGAATGAAGCCAAGATGTCAAATCAAGATCAATATCATTGTAAATTTATTTGCTCTATTTTCTTTAGAATCTCTACGAAAGTAAATGAGACACAAGACCAAATGTGGCAGCAACATTGAATGCATGGACGATTGTCGAATTATAAATGCAACATTGATTTTGTTGTAAAGCACGAACAAAGTGTCCAAGCAGAAAAACCTGAATTTGATGTTAATATAGTTTTATGCTTCATGTCACTTGAAAACTCGCCCTAGGAAATATTGTTAGTCTCTCTCCTGGAGGTCAGCATCAGACATGCTGATAGAAGGGTTCTCTAAGACGATTAAAAGTTTCGTTAGACTTTAAAAAAAAACGTTCTTTCTTAGCCCAATTACCAACAGATTGTTGATATTTTTTTAGATCAGATACCTATTTGACATCATCAAACGTATCAAACTTAACGTTTGGACAGGAGCAAATAGTTGTTTTATCAGAATAAATACAAGTTGAGAAGCGATGATATTCCAAAGGTCGTTGATGAAAATTCGGAAAAAAGTAGGTCCGAGGATAAAAAACTTGAAGACACATATATGTAAAAAGATCTAGAAGAGTAGCCGTGGACGAGGACATTCAATAAGCTAATTGTTAAGATTAAATCAATTCAAAAATTCCTTAAAAGTTCAACATATGAAGAACACCAGGATGCCAATGTTTTCTATTGAGTGCTTTTATTTATAACTTGAGCCAATTTCTACTCTTTTCTCATGAAGTTGATTAGTCTTGAGCAAAATCTTCAGTAACGAATTATCAGTATAAAAATTGTCAAGCACAAAAAACTGCAAACCATAATTAAAATGTTTTGAAATTTATATTACTAAACTCTCCTCATGCCAGCGAAAAGACAAAATAAAACATCATTTAATCATATAAATTATTAGTATGAGTATCCATTCTTGATATGATACGTACCCAATATGAAATATATTCATATATCAAATGGTATGAAAAATCTCTATTGAAACAGAATAAATGTATTTATAATCGAAATACGAATTTCTGGAAGTAGTCATAAATTTGTGCAACACATTCGCTTAAATGTTTTATTGAGTTTTTATAACATATTTTTATGTCAGATACGAAGATGGTATAAAACTGAAATAAATGTACGTCTCATTTAAGCGTAAGTTACTTTCTAGACATAATCAACACATTGATCAACATGTTCTATACATTTCTATCCTTCTTGACAAGTAAAAAGATATATAGATACGAAACTGGTATACAAATTTATCTCAGATGCGAAACTGGTATAAAAATTGCTCATTTAAATAAAACTTATTTTTCCTTAATTATCACCACTCTTTAATTTAACTTCTTTCTAAAATTCTATTAGATTTTCTTATATACCAGCAACCTCAAAATTGGCATCGATAAATAATCTTGATCTTTAAAACTTCTTTTAATTCCAGGAATAACCAGAAGTCTTGTGGTTCCTAATCGGCTGGTTAACAACTGTCAATGCCAGGCTTTTCTGATTTTTGCGTAGTTCGTTATTTCCGAGGAACTTTTTCGGTGACGTACTATAAAAAAAGCAAATGGTTTCCTTTTAGGCTTTCGTCTGCAGATGTGTTATCTGACTGCTCACAAAGTATTACTAATCGGAAAGCGTCTCTGTATTTGGATTGTGATCGCACATATTACTCAGTAATAACGAAAGCTAATAAACAAAGCAGTTAGGCAGCAATGTTAGAAATGCTAACCATGAATCTACGTGCTCTTGAATGTTTATTCCATCATCTTCCTACCTTTGCTTTTATCATTCAACTCCCAATTAAATAATTCGGAATAAAAAGAAAAATTATATAATTAAAATTAAAAGATGGAAAAAACTGAAAAGCGTAAAACTCATTAAAAGATGGAAAACTGAAAAGCGTAAAACTCATTAAAAGATGGAAAAAACTGAAAAGCGTAAAACTCATTAAAAGATGGAAAAAACTGAAAAGCGTAAAACTCATTAAAAGATGGAAAAACTGAAAAGCGTAAAACTCATTAAAAGATGGAAAAAACTGAAAAGCGTAAAACTCATTAAAAGATGGAAAAAACTGAAAAGCGTAAAACTCATTAAAAGATGGAAAAAACTGGAAAGCGTAAAACTCATTAAAAGATGGGAAAAAATGAAAAGCGTAAAACTCATTAAAAGATGGAAAAAACTGAAAAGCGTAAAACTCATTAAAAGATGGAAAAAACTGAAAAGCGTAAAACTCATTAAAAGTCTATATTAGAATATGTAATATCGAAAATATCCCAATATAATTCGTGCCTATGAACGATATTACTATCAAACTGCGTAAAGAGCTTTAAAGCCTGACAGTCATATTCCAAAAGTAAATGATACTGAAATAAACTTTCTTGCATACAAATAAAAAATCAATTCAATAAATACAAAAGACTAAAAACTAGTATAAGTCAAGGCTATGTATTTTGCCAGGCTTATTTATTCTTTAATACGTAGCGATCTTGGGAGAATTAGAACTACTAGGGTCAGTAACTGGTGGTGACAATCAGGGATGTAGCTGATGCTAAAAAACACCGGGCACTGAGAAAATTGCCCGGATTTATTAGCTGATAATGGGATGACGTCATCAGTGTCATCCGTTTCCAGAAACTATGATTTTTGCGGATTTTTCGGCTATTCTAATGGAAATTAGGCACAGAACGTGAACGAAAGCAGGAAATCGGGTTCGGACTTTCTGAGAATAACCGGTCTTTTCTCCCAAAATTAATAAATAAACAAATTTTTACTGCGTTTATTCGGATGTTTTCTTCGTTTTTCTTTCTTTCTTTCTTTCTTTCTTGCTTTCTTTCTTTCTTCGTGAATTGTTTAGTTTGATTTCTGACTAAGCCATTTTTCCTTGCCCGGATTTTCACTATGATTGCACGATCGCCCTGGACCCGTGCCCGGTGTGCCCGGTAGTCAGATACGGTCATGGTGACAATCGTAACAATAAAATATATGCAGATAATAATTTCTCGTAAAAATTTCCATTAAATAGAATTAGAATATAAGAATCAGCGGGGAAGGTTCGAAATGGCTATGGATTAAAAGATAGGATCCATGTAGATTTACGATAGGATCGACAACAGAAATTGCTCTTTGAGTGGAAATGCAAGGAAGAGAAAAGTAAAGAAAAAGAAGAGGAAAAGAAAAAAGGGATCGGGAAAGATTAAAATAACGTTTCTGATCTTAATTTATATGGCCAGTAAATGTGAATTATTTTTTTTTAAGTATTATTTCATGGGAGAAAATTACCCGTCGAAATCTCTTAACTGTTACACCTGATGTAGATCATTGACACTGTGAATCATTCCAAGTCTTGTTGCAAAAAGAGAAAGACGAGAATTCCGGTTGTCATTTAGTCTCCTATTGATTGAAGCGAATGCGACCTTTCTGATTAATGCCTGCTATTTCATGATCTGCAGTGGCATTTATATGTCCGCTGTTGTGCAGTTAGCGATGACTGAATCGTCTGCTGGAATATTATTGTTCCAGTAGGGTCACTCGAGCGAACAAGAATGACGAGAAACTTGTCATACCACAAGGCATAACATCACTGATGAGGTGGTCGTGCGCCCTGGTAGGAGAGTATTTCTGATAGAACTCCAAGGATTCACAAATGCTAATAACAATTGTAACTACGTAATATATGCAGACAATAAATTTAGCAGTAATTTTCATTAGATAGAATAAGAACTAATATGGTTTATATTTGTTAACGAGAATCTTAACAATATTATATGTGCAGATAATAATTTCTCCCAAGAATTTTCATTAAATAGAATTAGAACTACCAATATTCATAAATGGTGACTAGAATGGTAACACCAAAATATATGCAGATATATTTCTCGCAATAATTTTCATAAAATAGAATTAGAACTAATAATATTCATAAATGGTGACTAGAATGGTAACACCAAAATATATGCAGATATAATTTCTCGCAATAATTTTCATAAAATAGAATTAGAACTACTAATATTCATAAATGGTGACTAGAATGGTAACACCAAAATATATGCAGATATAATTTCTCGCAATAATTTTCATAAAATAGAATTAGAACTACCAATATTCATAAATGGTGACTAGAATGGTAACACCAAAATATATGCAGATATATTTCTCGCAATAATTTTCATAAAATAGAATTAGAACTAATAATATTCATAAATGGTGACTAGAATGGTAACACCAAAATATATGCAGATATATTTCTCGCAATAATTTTCATAAAATAGAATTAGAACTAATAATATTCATAAATGGTGACTAGAATGGTAACACCAAAATATATGCAGATATAATTTCTCGCAATAATTTTCATAAAATAGAATTAGAACTAATAATATTCATAAATGGTGACTAGAATGGTAACACCAAAATATATGCAGATATAATTTCTCGCAATAATTTTCATAAAATAGAATTAGAACTACCAATATTCATAAATGGTGACTAGAATGGTAACACCAAAATATATGCAGATATATTTCTCGCAATAATTTTCATAAAATAGAATTAGAACTAATAATATTCATAAATGGTGACTAGAATGGTAACACCAAAATATATGCAGATATATTTCTCGCAATAATTTTCATAAAATAGAATTAGAACTACTAATATTCATAAATGGTGACTAGAATGGTAACACCAAAATATATACACATATAATTTCTCGCAATAATTTTCATAAAATAGAATTAGAACTACCAATATTCATAAATGGTGACTAGAATGGTAACACCAAAATATATGCAGATATAATTTCTCGAAATAATTTTCATTAAATATAACTAGAAGTACTATTATTCATAATTGGTGACGAGAATTGTAACAATATATGTACAGATAATAATTTCTCGCAATATTTTTTTAAAATAAAACTTAATACTACCAAGATTCATAACTGGTGACGACAATCGTAACACCAAAATATATGTTGATTTAATTTCTCGTAAAAACTTTCATTAAATACAATTAGAACTACCTGGATTCATAATTGGTCACGACAATCGTAAAATACATGCAAATAATAATTTCCCCGCGATAATTTTCATTAAAAAGAATTAGAACTACCTGAATTCATAATTGTTGACGATAATCGTATACATATATGCAGATAATAATTTCCCCGCGATAATTTTCATTAAAAATAATTAGAACTACCTGGATTCATAATCGGTGACGACAATCGTAAAAATACATGCAGGTAATAATTTCCCCGCGATAATTTTCATTAAAATGAATTTGAACAACCAGAATCCATAATTAGTGACGACAATCGTGGCAACTTAATATATACTGATAATGATTCCTTCATTAAATAGAATTAGAAGCACCATGAATCATCATTTGTGACAACGATCGTAACAACATAATATATGCAGATAATAATTTCTCGTAATAATTTTCATTAAATAGAATTAGATTGCCATGATACATAGTTGGTGACGACAATCGTAAAAATAATATACGCTGATAGTAATTCCACGTCATAATTTCCATCAAACAGAATTAGATGTACCAATATTCATAACATGTTACGACAATCGTAACAATATATGCAGATAATAATATCCCCGCAATAATTTTCATTAAATAGAATTAGGACTACCTGGATTCGTAATTGGTGACAACAATCGTAGCAATAAATGCAGATAATAATTTCCCCGCAATAATTTTCATTAAATAAAATTAGAACAACCTGGATTCATAATCGGTGACGACAATCGTAACAATATATGCAGATAATAATTTCCCCGCAATAATTTTCATTAAAGAGAATTAGAACTATCAGAATCCATAATCGGTGACGAAAATCGTGAACATAATATATATTGATAGTATTTCATCCTATTAATTTCCATTAAAAGGAATTAGAACTACCATTATTCATAATTAGTGACGACGATCGTAACAACATAATATATGCAGATAATAGTTTCACGTATTAATTTTCATTAAATAGAATTAGATTACCATGATTCATAGTTGGTGACGACAATCGTAAACGAAAATATATGCTGACAGTAATTCCACGTCATAATTTCCATCAAACAGGATTTATCCTAGTTGGATTCATACGTTGTGACGACAATTGTAAAAATATATGCAGATAATAATTTCACGTAATAATTTTCATTAAATAAAATTAGAACTACCAGAATTTATAACTGGTAACGACAATCGTGACAACATAATATATATTGATAGTATTTCATCCTATTAATTTTCATTACATTTAATTAGAACTACCATTATTCCTGATTAGTGACGACGACCGTAACAACATGATTTATGCAGATAATAATTTTACCTAATAATTTTCATTAAATAGAATTAGATTACCATAGCTGGTGACGAAAATCGTAAAAAATAATATATGCTGATAGTAGTCCTAGTTGGATTCATATGTGGTCAGGACAATCGTAAAAATAATATATGCTGATAGTAGTCCTAGTTGGATTCATATGTGGTCAGGACAATCGTAAAAATAATATATGCTGATAGTAGTCCTAGTTGGATTCATATGTGGTCAGGACAATCGTAAAAATAATATATGCTGATAGTAGTCCTAGTTGGATTCATATGTGGTCAGGACAATCGTAAAAATAATATATGCTGATAGTAGTCCTAGTTGGATTCATATGTGGTCAGGACAATCGTAAAAATATATGCAGATAATAATTTCACGTAATAATTTTCATTTATAGAATTAAATCTACCAGAATCCATACTTAGTGACGACAATTGTAAAAATATAATATATGCTGATAGTAGTCCTAGTTGGATTCATATGTGGTCAGGACAATCGTAAAAATATATGCAGATAATAATTTCACGTAATAATTTTCATTAATAGAATTAAATCTACCAGAATCCATACTTAGTGACGACAATTGTAAAAATATAATATACGCTGATAATGATTCCACGTGGTAATTTCAATCAAATAGAATTAGAGCTACAATGATTTATAATTGGTGAGGACAATTGTAACAGCATAATATATGCAGATAATACAGTGTTTATAGCAGACAGTGAAACTGGCCTACAGGGAATCTAGCATAAGATAGCCAAAGGAAGTAGGAATAAAGGGTTAAACCATGAGTTTAAGAATACTTGATATATTTATCAATAAAAAGAATAGCTTAAAAACTTTTCATTTCAGGCACTAAAATCAAGAGCACAAAGGTGAATAAGATAGAGAATGATAAATGAAATAACCTAAAGTAAAATCAACAATATTTTTCTGTAATATCAGAGGGACAGAGTAATATAGAATAAAGGTTATTTTAAAAGAAGGTTTTATATTTTATCTGAGACCGTTCTACATAAGTTCCAGTGATATCTCGTTATATTTTCTACGATCTCATGTCACATTATGTAGCGACGTGGACGCGCTAAAAAAATATCCTCTTCCGCCATATTGTGGATTCGGGGTGAGGAGCCACACAAAATAATGAACGACAAACAGGTATTTGAGAAAAGTTGGTTATATCAAACGTAATGACAACTGGAACGCAGGCAAAAAAATCCAGGAATACGATTAGTAAGGAATACATATATATATATATATATATATTTAAATTGTGTATATTTTGGCAGCATGTTTTCATTAATGCAGGTTTCATTGAATAATATAGACCATTTTGTCACTGACTTCGGCCATCCGCCACGGTAGGGATGGACTTGTCTCTTCAATATAATTCTCTTTATTGTTAATAACTTAAATGTTCTATGTTTACTGTGTGTTAATATTTATTTTTTGATAATGGCTTTTGTGAGCCGAAGGCTTAGACCCGATAAAAAAATCAACAATTACTGTGATTTTTTGTTGTCTTTCAACGATATCACCATCAAGTATATCAGACGGTACGAACGGATCCTACACAAAATTAATAGACAAAACTTGTCTATATTATTCAATGAAACCTGCATTAATATATATAGCTTCGTTTTTTTTTCGGGGCGGTACATTTTTTTTTTCGCTTGAGTTCTATGATTCTCAAAGGATTCAAAGATTTCTTCCATCACGTCATCGTTTTCTGAGGTTGACGAGCTTGGCTCCTCAACACTTCTTTTCTGTATTTGGTTTACGTGTCTCCTCTCGGTAATTTTTTCTCCTTGTATTGTGTACATAACATTTCTTAGTCTGTTTATTACTGTTCCAGGTTCCCAGTATGCTATATTATATTTGAAAATTCTAAAGTAAACTCGTTCACCTGGTTTGAATGATCTTTCCGTAATTATGGGTGTAATAAATACTGGTTGAACATTCTGCTTTAGTTCGGTTTTATCTGCGAATTTGTTACATCGTCATATATCGCTTGAGAATATCTCTGGAAAATGTTTGGGTAATTCTTCCTTCAGTTTCATAGCTTCTGACGTCTCGCACTGTATTTTTTCACAACAAGGACTAATGGGTAAATCCCAAACATCGAACTTCTGTATCCAGTATGTGCCTAGTAGATTTTTCGAGTTTTTCATGACGTATATTTTTAATTTTTTGGTTTTTCCATGAATTTCACATTCAAGATTATTTCACCTTCAAAATTGATCCGTTTTCCTATGACAGACTTAGCAATTCTTTGAGTGTGTATCATGGTCGGCCTATTCAGTTTCCTCTATGCTTGTAGGTTGATTATCGTTAAACCCGAACCTGAATCTAATTGTAGTTGGATCTTCTTATTTAATATTTCAAGCATTACATATTTCCTCGTTGTTTGTTTGTTTTCATAATACAATCTAGTAGATTTTACCTAACTAGAATGGTTTTTGCTTCTGCCTTGTGTCCCATTTTTCCGCACGCTAGACAGTTCTTGTATTTGAATCGACAATCTCTAACCCAGTGCAATCCACCACATCTGTAACATGCAGATGAGTGGGGAGGGCTTAGTTTTTAATTGACTTCTGTCAATAGTTAACTCATATCTTGCACTTTTGTGATTAAATTCTTGCTTTGATTTTGGGGAGGGTGAAAAACGTAAATTTTTGTTTAACTTACGAATATGCGCGACCCCCGACACTTCAATATTTTTACTGTCTCTTTTAATACTAATCATTTTTAACAATCTTCTGATAGTTTTTGTAGCGTTAAACCTGGTTCATTTTAAAGGTTGGTAAGCATTCTTTACCGAATTTCGTTGTTCTTAGCAACGACTAATTCTTGAACAAATATCAGGCATTTAAATTTGTCTGGATTTAGCTCTGCTAATTTAAAGTCGTCACAATGCTTGTTGATGATTGCAGCGAATGCTGAATAGTCCTTGTTTTCGCCTTTTACGAAATTTAGGCATTTCCACATTTTATGAAACTGAAATCTTTGGCTTGAATAGCACCGTGAGGCCGATCACTGCTCATCGAACGTTAAGTCGTTTGTCTTCTTTGGCAGGATATAATCTACGAATTTTCTATATTCCTCCGCACCTAAGTTCCTGGGCAATAGCCTTAATTTTTTCTTTTCTGTCCAGTTTTGACAGTCGGTTAGTTAAGTGCCATACGTGATACACGCTTGGGCGATCATGTCTCGAATGAGACATGATTGATTAAGCAGATGATTATCCCGCAGTAGGTTGCCATTGCTTTCTGCGGTAGACTGGTTGCCGACCAAGGTTATAGAACCCAATCTGTCCTGTTATTTAACCCATAACTGGAAGGAATAGACGGATTAATACCTCTCCCAAGGGTAATTGCGGGTAAGTGAAGGTAATGAATTCAGCTGAAATTCGAACTCGGCTCCCCGATATTTGACAATCAATATTAAAAATATTTTCATAGCGTCTGTAATAGTCTCCTAAATTTTTGTCATCATCAATAGAATACTTAAAGTCTCTATCGCATTCCACACAGCGTCTTGCGAGAAAGTCGCCTCTTTTTCCGTATTCCTTTCTTGTGTGTTGATTGTCAATTTTAGTAATAGTTCTTGAAGTTGTAATTGTTCATACTTCCAATTTTTATTTGTTTTTCTTCATTTGCCTTTTAAATTTTCATTTGTTTTTTTTTCTAATTTAATTTGTGCTTCCATTTGTCTTTCTTCAATTGTTTTTATGATTTCTAGTTTTCCTTTTTGAAAGTCATCCATGGTTTGTTGCTTTGATTCCGTGAGGGGTTTCACTTTTTTACTATTGATTTTTTGCATTTAAACCTGAAAAAGAGTTTTTGTGAAAAAAGTTTCCTGTTGCAGCTTTCAAATAACTTTTTACAATTTTTTCTTTCTATCTCTTTTCATTTCAAAATTGTTATACCAGCAGATTTTCTGCAATAGTGTAGCCAAATTGGTTGTGGTCCACTTGTGTGGCACTATGCGTTTGTTCGTTGTTCTGTATGAGTTGTTTCGAATTTTGTCGTTATACTCGAATTTCCGTCAGCAGGTTGTTGTGTTCGACTCGATTTGGAACCCTCCGTCGTTAAATTCAACTCCTTTGTCGTTAAGTTGTTGTTGTGTATGCGAGTTCGAATCCTTCGTCCAAGTTGTTGTGTCGATTCACGCTTGAATCTTTGCTGCCAAGTTGTTATTGTGTACGTGTGTTCGAAATCTTCGTCGTTAAGTTGTTTTGAGGTATACTAGAGTTCGAATCCTGGTCGCTAAGTTGTTGTGGCGACTCATGTTCGACTCTTCGTTGCAATGTTTTTGTGGGGTGTACATGAGTTCCAATCTTCGTCGCCAAGTTGTTGTGGCAACTCGTGTTACCAAAGTTGTTGTGGAGTATACGTGATTTCGAGTATTCCTCGCCAAGTTGTTGTGGATCGGGTGAGGAACCACAGAAAATAATGAACAACAAAACAGGTATTTGAGAGAGAAAAATAGTTTATATTAAACGTAGGTTAGCAATCCAGGAATACGATTAGTAAGGTATATATATATATATATATATATAAGTCTTTGAAGTGAAGCCGTGGTGAAATGAGTATATTCTGGCCGAGTGGCGCTCAACGCTACTCTGCCAACTGACGCGGTATTCTCTGTGTAACTTCGGTATTGTTCGGTAACTTACGGATCAGTCCGGTAATCTCAGTATTCTCGGTATTCTCATTATGGCTGGAGTATATGTATACTCAAGTCGAGTCAATTATCATAGAAAAATTGTAGGTCTAACAACAAGCCAATGATATAGATTCGTGCTATCTACACTCTTCTGAAATTAATTGAAACAATTGCTTTACTTTTCTTTTTTTCACCAAATCAGCAGTTTTAGATAAACTGAGGGGACAGGGTTTTAAAAAGTTTATTTTTTCTTCAGATTAGGTCATTTGCAACGTTATGCAATAATATAAATCTATTTTCAGCTTGCCTAGTGAAAGATGTTTGCACTTGAAAAATATTACGTCAGCCCTAATTGCATCACATTTTTTCATGCAGAGGCACTTTTGTTTTACGGCTATTGTCTGTGATGGACGTTACTTCAAGCAAACCTAAGAAAATTGTATCGCTGCACAAACACACTGGCAAACCTTACAGAGAGATCGCCGATATTTTTGGTTTTATCCTTCTAACTGTTATTCTTGCCCTCAAGGCGAAGAATCAAATCAGATTCAGGAGTCCAAAAATTAAAGGAAAGTGGGATCGGAAGGCAAAACAACGGCAAGAGACGATGAATGCGTGATTAGGGTTGCACAAGGGTTTATTTTGTCCAGTGATGTAATCGCACGCGTCTCATACGCTAATTTATTTCCGCAAAAGCTAAAAAAGAAAAATGGTGTTGAAAATATTAAAGGCAAAATGATTGAAAGAAAATTGGTTCCGAAATATTAAGTGATTTATTGACTAAAATGAATAAAGAAAAAAAGTAGAAAGAAAAAGAGGAAGAAAATTATAGTGGAAGAAAGAAACAAGAAAAGAAAAAAGTGCTAAATTTGATGAAAAAAAATTATAAAGAAATAAAGTAGACAGAAAAGAAAGAAAGAAAGAAAGAAAAATAAAGAAATATCTTTCATTCTTTCATTTGTTCTTTCATTAAAGTGTAATAAATATTTAAACAAAGAAATAAAGAAGGAAAGAAGGAAAGAAGAAAAGGATGTTTCCGAGAAAAATTACAAACAGACATAAGATAAATAGAAAAGCTTAAAACAAATGACAGTGAAAAATAAAAGATATAAATTTACAGACGGATGAATGCTACTCAAAATAGAATAATCTAAACATATTTATAAGTGGAACTTTGTCAGTGTGTGTATGTGTCCGTTACCTACAGACTCCGAAACGGTTGACCCGATTTTCTTGAAAATTTACACAGTTGTACTATAAGGGTCTGCGAGTGTTCTTAGCTAGGTTTTGTGTCGAGGTACCCCCGATAAATATCGAAAATCGATAATCGAAATAATCAGGTTATAGAAGGATAGTAGAAATTTGATAGACAAAGACATAAGAAACGATATTCCGAAGTTTCAAGGTTGCAGTTCTTACAATAGTGCAGAAAATTGATAATATATATATATATATTCCAGAGGTTTGTGTGTGTGTCTGTTTATCTGCCTGTATGGCTGTATTTTGTTTAGCCCTTATACTTTAGTTTTTGCTTCGGGTTTGGCTCTAAGTATAATTGTAGTTCTTAGTCTCAGCCATGATGCCATTTACTCAGAGGACTTTTTGGCCTACAAAATTCAGTTTACGACGAAAAAACTTATTTTGACTTACATCCATTAATTTTTCTTTCAGTCTACGGTTTCGCTTAAACTGGAAACAACTATTGCTTTTTAGTCTTTCGTGCCAACGTCCAAAGAGTCTGAGTTCCAGGACCATGGATTAGTTTTAAAGCTTTCATTACACCCGAGCAACGCCGGACTATCCTGCTAGTAGAAAGATAAAAATAAAGCAATGTAATAAAGAAAGTGAGAAATGGAGAGATGAAAAATAGAAAGAAATGAATACAATAAATAATGAATAAATAAAATAGAAACAAATCAAGAGGAATAGGAAAAATATTGAATGAATCTACAGAAAAAGACACTAATCAACAAAAAAATAGACACCCGTAAATGTAATAAATTAATACATGAATAAATAAACAGGTTGGACATAAACATGCATCAGAAGAAATAATTATTGGAAACTATATGCAATAATGGATGTGCGTTCTGGTGCAGTGGATATCGGCTTCGAACCAGAAATCGGGGAGCCGAGTTCAAATTGCAGTTGAATTCCTTCCACTCACTTACGCGCAAATATCCTTGAGAAAGATATTAATCTGTCTCTGCCTTCCAATCATGGGTTAAATAACAGGTCAGTTTGGGTTCTATAGCCTTAGCTGTCAACCAGTCTATCGGAAAAGGCTATGGCATTCTACTGCAGGATAATTTTCTGCCCAGTCAGTTATGTCTCTTACGAGACATGATCGCCCAAGCGACTAATAGGCATTAAGAATTGCATAGGAAACAAGGAATGAAAAAAAAAATAGAAAGAAATTAACGCTCAAAAGAGAAGTGAAATGAAACGGAGAAGAGAATCAAGAAAAGGAAACGCTATGCACAAAACAAATTAAATTGCTTTGTCATTTGTGGTGTTGGCCATACTTTCGTATTTCTGTTGTCACTCAGTATGAAAGGCTTTCGGAAGCAATCCTTATTGCAAGATTCGGCAGAAAGAAAGGCAAAAAGGAAAAACAAAATCCCAGCTCCAAATGTTACAAAGACTAACACACACACACACACACACACACACACACACACATATATATATATATATATATATATATATATATATATATATACGACACTATACGCTCTCATAGCCTGATTGAGCACTCTGGAAGAATGGTAGATTTTTGAAAAACAGTAGCTACTCTGGCGTCTTTGTACACTCTTTCTGTTTTGTAATATAATATTGTTTCCAACCGTATACCGTGTCCGGGTCTTTCTTTTGACCTTTTTCCCCAGGGTCTCATCAATAATCTTTCAGGTATTACAATCAAAAGATGTCAGAAGAGTTGTATTATTATAATAGTTGTACAGCAAGAAAACAACAAAAGCCAACTACAGATTCTCCAGGCAATATTCATTAAAACACTTAAGTCGTCAATTGATAGCATCAGCTATGAATATTGTAGTAATGTTCTAAAATGTTTGTCAAAAGAACAGATTTTTCATGCTTTAACATGTGCATGACCATGACATTACAACATATTAAAAAATCCATTTTGGATAATTTTCGCGTTCTAATGAACTCTAGCAATTTGTCAACTGTTATATTTGAAGCAGGAAAAAATGTACAGTAATTTGTAGCAAAACTGTTTTCCGGTTACATTTATTGCCATAACTCACACCCCTGAAGATGACCTCGGAAAGAGGTTGAAAGTACTTGGGTACCTTAAGAAACGAATGAAAACAACATCTGTCAACGTAACAGATCATTCCTGACATCTTTTGATTGTAATACGCGTAAGATTATCCGTACGTCAAAAACGGATTTTATTAAAAATAAGCAATTTATTTAATCTGACATGTTTAATCGCAATTTATTTAATCTGACATGTTTAAAACAATTTGCTGCCTAAATAAAGAAATATATATATATATATATATATATATATATATATATATATATATATACGAGAATTGTATTAAATCGGTGGTCCTCTTGATTCGAAAATATCTTGTCGATTGCGAAATACAAGAAATCTGATTATGTTCCCTCGAGACTGCAAAGAGAACAGAAAGTTTTTCTCAAAGATTAAGACAAAACGAACAGTGTAATTGAGAATATAATCCAATTGTTGATTCCGTTGTAGATTGCTCTCTTGAAGAATGAAAACACTGCCTTCACCTTCAATTTGCAATGATTCCTTTCAAATAAAACCAAATAATTCGTTGTTGGTATAAATTTCGGAGAAAATTATAATCATTACAGAATATATTTTACAACATTTTGGCTCATTACCCCAATTTTTCCTTTTGCTTACCAAAAACGTCTTCAGATTCTAAATTCCAGTGATGCCGAGATTGACCATATTTCCCTTTCTTTTATTGTTTTGCGTTGAAATTATTTTCCTTTGATTTTTAAATTATTTTATTTGCATTTTGTAGGGACTTTGATAGGATATATTATCTATATTTTTTCTTCCACGTATCGTGTTACGATAAGACTTGGTTGATCATGTCTCTCACCAACTCCCTGTCTTTTCTAGCACGAAATAAGACCTATTTAGCTATCCTAATCCATGTTCTGCAAACGACTTATACAAATTTGCTTTCAACGTGTCCTGTTAGTTTTAATTTCTCAGACTCTTCTTTTTTCATTATATGCTCGTTAAATTTCGGCTGTCTCTTTTTGATTTGAAGTATCAATGTCATATTTCTACCAAGTAATCCTTAAACTTCATCATTGCTGATATGTTCCTTCCATGGTATACCCAGCTTCCTTCTGTCGAAATATATTTTTATTGACTTAATTTTCTTCATTTGTGAAGGAATTACCCTGAATTCAACGCTATATAGATTAACCATATTACAAAACAAATATTTTCTTTTTTTCTAACAAATATTTCCTGTTTCTGTTTTTTTTTAAATTTTCATAAATTTTCATACACTATAAGCCATAATTATTAGGTCACCCTAGTTTTAAAAATTTGATGCATTTCATACTAATTTTAGTATTTATTTCCAGTTGGATAATTATAAATGAAAATAGAATGGTTCTTTTGTTAATACTGCACATTAAAATGAGCATAAACTGAAATGTTCCGGTGTCTAGTTTTTATGCTCTCTTTCCAATGCTAGCATTTTCTTATTGCCTGACGGAAGCAAAGCCTTTCTGGTTGCCTTGTAAAATTTTGTAATAATAACGAAAGAACCATTCTATTTTCATTTAGAATTATCCACTTGTCAATAAATACTACAAATTTATCATTTATTTTAAACTTATGTGGCCTAATAATTATGGTCGGTAGTGTGCTTCGCTGTTTCAATTTTTTCTCTGATAAAACCACTATCAAACAAGAGGCTATTGAGAGCTAATGAAACTGAGAAATTCTATAAAAATGAGAGGAAATATTCACGTTGAATTGAAACTTTTGAAAATAAT
The DNA here is from genome assembly GCA_037127315.1 of Ascarosepion bandense. Lineage (NCBI taxonomy): Eukaryota > Metazoa > Mollusca > Cephalopoda > Sepiida > Sepiidae > Ascarosepion > Ascarosepion bandense. The sequence goes on along the minus strand of JBBBDQ010001269.1, from coordinate 43,798 downwards.
AGTTTAGAAGAAAAAGGAAACCTGAAGATAGTTCTCTGACGACGGTATCCGCTTGTCGTGATGGTTTAGACACACTAGCTGCTCTTCAAGTTGTTTATTAAAACAGTTTTCTTCCTCGCCCACTCTGTGAATTTTGATCCCATAGAAGTCACGCTGAAATCTTGCTAGCTGTCACTTTAACAAGTTGAACTGGACCGGAAGCGTGTGCACATTTGTGTTAATGAAGACTGCACCAAAACATAAATTGAATGACGCCTGAATAAGTTGCGGAAAAAGTCTTTATATACAAACAAACAAACAAAAAAGATATAGAATATAACAGACATCAACTCTTATCTCTACGACGGAGCTGAAGTTTCGTCTAAGAGTAGTGTTTGTCTTCTTAACATTAATTCAAGTCCTTGGTTGGTAATGTCTGTTCACTCCAGTCGGAGTTTGCAAGTTTGTGACAATTCAAAATGTCTGATTCAAGCTTTTCACTGTAACTTTACGGAAACTGTCGAAGATTGGTCTTTGAGTGTGGGAGATAGCAGCGGCAGTAATTCGTGTTATCGGTCTTAGCTCAGCGCAAAAACTGGTCGGATCCTTGTTTGACTTTAACTCTTTTCAGTCGGTCGGTCAACGGCAGGTTTCTCTACGGTTGGCCCCCAAAGTCTTAGCAACTATCTCGGTCTCTGTACATATTTAGTGAGAAACTCTATAGGAGGCGTCCGTCTCTCTCTCTCTCTCTCTCTCTCTCTACGTGGCAATTATCTCTGTATCTGTACATTTTTAGTCAAGAACTCTATCAGAGGCAACTGTCTCTGTCTCTACAGTCGTGGCTCCTCGGCTGGGAACCGTCACTTCCTTGTCGTTACATCTCGACTGCAAACCTAAAACTGATTTTGGTCCTTCAGGGCTCTATTTTTATACTTATCCCAAATTCTTTTATGGAAGGCCTGAAAGACTCAGGATGTCCATGCAAATCAAATATTTAGCCAATGAAATCACTCCCACCTTCGCATTTTGAGCCGGTTATTTCCTTCTTTTGGTTTAAACAATGAAGCAGCCATATTTCTGGGGATATAATTTCTTTCAGTCTTCTTTCTTTTGATTCAACTGATTACATCATTTACTTTTCAGATTCTAAAATCAGTTCACAGAAATTTGATAATTTCAGGATTTAAACTTTTTGGCTTCATCAAAGATTTGTAACTATCCTGAAACAATATTTTGGCTACCGCTTACTTCCCAGTTTCACCAGTGCTTTCCATGGTACGTTGTTTCCGCTTTATCAAATAATTCCCGCCGATGCGATGACCCCGTCTGATTTACTGCCCACACCTGCAAAAGTTTTAATTCACTCAGCTAGTTTCCAATATTTCATTTTGTGATTTTTTTTTCACGTTTCATTAGCTGCGTTTATATTGCATCCGAAGAAACAATTTTATTATCCATTAGGCTTATTTTTCTCTCTGCTTACATTGGAAGAATTAATGCGCACAATTAATGATACAACTAATAATAATTTCTTTTGCTCCGTCGTATTAAAATAGTATTATATTTTTCTGCATACAAAAATAGTGTTACAGTTACACAAGCGAGGACGGAAAGTCTTATCCTAATCCCTACGGTAATCCTAAAAGTAGAATTAAGATACCTACGAGCTAATCTAGTCATGTCTATATTCGTAGCTTTTTTTGTCCTTTGTAGATCTTATTAACTTCTGATATATATTTTTTTTTTTTATAAGCGTTTCACCCCGAGCAAGGCATGTCACTGTCACTACTGTGCAGGGGGCTATGTAGAGTGGAGAAAGGCTGATTAAATATAGGAAATAACAGAGGCTGGGTGATAGGCGGGTGAGGATACCGAGAATGAGGGTTGGGTAGATGAGAGTGTTGTGAGAATAGTTGGGAGTTAGTGTGATAGGAGGTGTCTATTGATCCTACATTTAGCTAAGATATCGGGTGAGTTAGTTAGAAGGAAAGACTCTACACTATTAAAGTTACTGCGAATACCTCGTATATTTGTGAAGGTAACGCAGATAGGTTTGGGCGATTTACGACTAGCTGGTTTAGGCTTGCTATTTTGTTTGTTTAATTTCATGCTGGTTATAGTTGTGGATAGAGAGAGGTCTAGAGTAGGGTCAGATGGTCGTTAATTGCAGCAGGTGAAGGATGGTGAATGGCGCCGCCTGCAGTATAATGTGGCCTCGGGGTTGCCCATCGGAAATTCATGCAGGGACGCCCGTCCATGCGCGAAATGGCACTACAGGAACTCCGATATTATTCAACTGTTGATCAGAGCAGCCTCTCGAGACGCTACGCAAGAGTTCGGGCTCCTAACTACCAGTCGGAAGCAGCAACCAGGAAACTGCCAACCCGGTACCCTCAGAATGAAGAGACATTGCCACCATACTCACCAACTGCAAAAAGCTTCCAGCCGAACCGACATAAAGACCGAAAAAGAGAGAGATGAACCGGGAACACCTTCCTAAACAAGAAACAAGGCGATCACCTCTACTCCTGTCCAAAAGAAGGGGGTGGAGTGTGAGACCGGGCGATAGAAGGTACTATCTACTCCAATTAAAAAAAAAGAATAAATGTGTGACTGAAGTTAATTAAGTTTTAACTTAGTAAAAGTCAAACCTAAATTTGATAATTAAGAACAATTTACACAAAAATTAGCCATAAGAAACAAACCCTGCTCTTCTATCCATTCATTCAGCTACCCTATAAGCTGCTTTCCTCTGTCCTTCTTGGCTATAATCTGTTCTGTGAGTATTTAAATCTCCAAGCACTCTTTCCTCATTATGTATATCAGAAATTTCAACTGTCTCTTTTTTCTTTTTTCTTGCCAATATCTTTAGCACTATCTCGTAGCTCACATGTTCTGTCTATGGTATTCTAAGATTCTTTTTGTAGAACAACGTTTATACTACTACAGTTAAATTCGTGAAATCGAAAGGCCAAAGAAGAAAACACTTCAGAACAGGTAACGTGAAAATAATCATAACAAATGGCAAAAAAACTTACGTTAAGGTGCAGCAAATATGATTGAAACTGTCATGCAAGGTTAGTACCGGTAATATTGCAGATACCTCTTTGGATTTTGTTAGAAATCTTTATATATATTACAGAAATAAACCATTTTTAGTTTTTCATTTCGGATATATTTTTTTGCTTTTATCATCTTTTTCCTTCTCTGATAAATTTTCATTTCTTTTTATTGATCAAAATTATAGTCTTTGTATCTTGATTATTTCTCTGAATTTATTTAAGTGTAATTCATTATTTAATTTCTAGATATTTTCATTACTTTTTGACATTTCTGTGTTTATTTTTCTCAGTTAGTCGTTCTAATTTCACTTGTGTTTAATTCTTCTTTCATTTGCCATTATTTTATTCAGATACTTCTATTTTCATTCTGTTTCCGGCATTTGTTAATAATCCTGTTTTTAGTTTATCTGTTCCCACTCCCTTTTATTCCTTATATATATATATATATGTATATATATATATATATATATATATATATACATATCAGCTTTCACTCTCCGCCTTTGCGTAATTTATTTTGTCTTTCTCTTTTATAATCTTTTTATTCTTTCTTTCTTTCATTACAAGCTTCTTTCCGTTTTAACAAATTGTCTCCTCGAAAGAAGTGCCCTCGAAATGACTTCACCGAACAGCTATTTGCATCGATATCTGACCGAGCCTCACTCTTAGCCTTATTATCTGTGTCGCCAGATTGGCTACTTGGTAACTTGAACGCGTCTTTCATTGATTTATACACGAGGAAGAGGAGAAAATCGACGTCTCTGATTATTTGGTTTTATTTTCTAACACGTCACAAATACCTGGAGTTTTTCCTTTTTGTCTTCTAACGCTTTTTAATATTAATAGAAATCTCATAAATCCATTGGAAAGGCAAAAAGGAAATAAAAATCTATACGGTTTAATCTGACCTCAAGAGAGACGAAGTGAAAAGAAGAAACAAGTCCTCAGGTGATTCTTTCAATAAAGACTTAGCGTTGAGTATCGAAAGGCGATTTCTCTTTTGAGAATAGGAATGTAAAATATTAAAAGATAAATCTTTAAGCTTCTTTGCAGGTCTTCAATAATATTCGCTTTATTATACGATATTTAAAGCACAAAACATTTGAAAACATCTATTTTGGGCGATAAACAGGATTTTTCGGGCACGTGCAAAGAGAGTGTCACCATTTACGATGCAATACTTACAGGTTACATATTTATCTATCTTTAGGGTCAATAGACACCTCCTATCACACTAACTCCCAACTATTCTCACAACACTCTCATCTACCCAACCCTCATTCTCGGTATCCTCACCCACCTATCACCCACCCTCTGTTATTTCCTATATTTAATCAGCCTTTCTCCACTCTACGTAGCCCCCTGCACAGTAGTGGCAGTAACATGCCTTGCTCGGGGTGAAACGCTTATAAAAAAAAAAAAATATATATTTTATTCGACATCTTACTCACTACCAAATATCCATCTATCCGTCTCCCTCTTTCTCTATCTCTATTTCTCTCTCTCTCTCTATATATATATATATATGTCTCCCCCTTTCTCTATCTATATTTCTCTCTCTATCTCTCTGTCTCTCTCTCTCTCTCTCTCTCTCTCTATATATATATATATATATATATATATATCACCAGTGAGCTAACTTCCGATGAAATTAACTCACAGGTGCCCCCTATATATGAATTTACTCGAGCCACAAGATTAGCAACTAGGTCCCACACTTTTACTGTGAAACCAATAAAATGTAAACGCAAATTCTACTCTACCAGCTTCGTTTCTTGCACTTCTCGCCTGTGGAATTCCCTTCCACTCTTACTTCCCCGACAGCTACAATCTCCAAGAATTTAATTGTAAAGTCAATAGTCATCTCTTATCTCACTAACTTGCTTCCTCTCTCGCATGGTTCTTTCTTCGTCCAATCCTCTCTCATCAGTATTCTCATCCTTCTGTTAGCTACTTCCTGACACCCCCTATAACCTGTTACTTTTTCTCATAACTTTCCTTCTATGCAACCCCTTGCAATGCAAAACAGCATCAGTAAAATGCCTTGCTTAGGACGATATGTTTATGATATATATATATATATATATATATATATATATATATATATATATATATATATATATTGTTAAAATAATTTAATCCAAAATGGAAAAGTAGGAAGGTAAATCCCAAGAACCTGATCCTAAGTAATATTAAAAAATTTTAATATTAAAAAATGATACAGGAGGAGAGCTCAATGTAATTAAAATTACAGAGCTAATATAAAGTAAAATAAATTTTCAATATTCAAAAATGTTGAATGAACATTTCGACATAAAATCCCTAAGAGAGATTTTACTTTTCCTCAGCAACGTACATTTTTCAAAATGGAAATAAAAATAAGAATAAAAAGGGAGAAAAAAATAAAAAAATAAAAACAAAAAGACGGTTAAGATTTGAGAAATTTACTTCATAAAAAATTCCGGAAGTAATTCATGTCTAATTTTAGATTTTAAAAATTAAAATCTAAAATCTTTATCAGTTAAAATCTAAAATATTTTGTGACGTAAATTTCTCAAATCTTAACCGTTTTTTTTTAATTTTTATTTTTTATTTTTTTCTCTTTTGTATTCTTATTTTTATTTCAATTTTGAAAGATGTACGTTGCTGAGAATATGTAAAATCTCTCTTAGGGATTTTATGTCGAAATGTTCATTCGAACATTTTTGAATATTGAAAATTTATTTTACTATATATATATATATATATATATAAACAAAACACTTCCAGCAATATTTGCTGGGCGTTGATTTTTTTCAACTATTGTAACAGCCTCAGAATGTTTCTATAGTGCTCTTGATCGCAGGCCCCTTTTGAATATCAACAATAAACTCAATGACATAATCTGCTCTGTAGATGAAACGACTGTAGCCTTTTTGGAGCTGGTGAGGATGGGTGTTTCCACGGCATGAATTGTCTCTTTGTCTCTGGCTCAATGTGATAAACCCAACAGTCATCTTGGGTTATAACTTTGCAGTTTAAGAATGAAAGAGAAATTAGTTTAGACGCGTAGCATCTAACAGATATAAAGCGGATAGTGTTTTGAAAGAAATAACAACTGCTCTGAATGAATAAATGTATGAATAAGAATAGAAATGGAAAGGCTGGAAGCAGGTATGTGATTGCTATTCAGTTACAAAGTCTATTAGATTAAAAGAAAGTAGAAATATTGTATTGGTTGTTAACATAATGGTCTTGATCAGGTGCCTCGCGGAGTAATAGATGATAAATTTAGAGAAAACAGGTTTTTTTCATGACGTAGTAACAGCTAAAACTTCATGGCTGACAAAAAAGTTAAACTATAACTGAATGATTATTACCATGGCAAACCATTCTAATCATGACTATATGATGATACTAAGTATATTTATATTGAAAATTACATTAGTAATGAGTTTACTGCATGATGTTATATACTACGGAGCTATCCATGGTGAACTGTATGATAAAAACTGAAAATCTATTTTAAAATATTTGAATTTCAGAAATGTTTAAAGATAGATTATTGCTAAAAACAGTGTTAGGAAATTTATATTTCTATGAGAATAAACGAGTTATGAAATATTTAAAGTTAAAGTTTGTTCCGCAAATCAACCCTTTCAAACTGAAACTTTTGTTACATTTTTATATTTTAATAGCTCTAGAACTGATAATGTAACGGTTTTGACCGGAAATAATTGGATTCATTGTGTATTAGTTTTGCATTAAATTTCCTTGCAAAGAGCAGGAAGTCAGACGTCAGCTTAAAATGACACTTATTTTTTCACAAAATAAAATTTAAAAAAATAAATACAAATATAATAAAGCATCTTTACAAATTCAAAGTTTGTATGATTTTAATTCACTTAAAGCCACAATTCACAACGCAAAATATTTTGTTGTGCTTACAGCCAACATCATGTTGAAACACTTGTTCTCCTACGATCACCAAAGGTTAAGCAACGTCTACTCAGACTGCTGTAGAATATCAGTTACTGTAGAAAATAAAAATTAAAATAATAATAGTAATTTAAAAAAAATTCCAGTTCAATCCGCTAAAATTATCTACGTAAAAATGATTAAAATATTGAAATAAATTTGATATAATTTCAGATATATTTAAGGGTATGAACGATTTTATGATTACAGAAATTAGTTAAGACATTATATTTTATCAGTAAGTCAGTTTTGAGAATTTTATTATTAGGTTGTACCAAAAGTTCGTAAACAAATGCAAGAAAATTGAAATCTTACTCGCAAAAACAACAACGATTATTGCTCAAAATAAAGACTATCATTTTCCAAAACTTTCTGCCATCGATCTGCAAGCTTTTGGATCTGGTCAAAGTACCATTCAGCCGGCTTCGAATCAAATAATTCTTGACACGCTTCCTCGACTTCATCATACGAATCGAATCGGCGGCCCTTCAGAAAGTGTTGCATTGAGGGGGAAAAGGCCGTAATCTGATGAAGCACAGTCAGGACTGTAAGCTGGATGTGGCAGAACCTCAACGCCGTCCAGCTCTTCAAACTTGTCTTTGGTCTTCCTGGTGGTGTGTGGCTTGGCATTGTCCTGCTGCATCAAAGCGCGCTTTCGGTTGATCAGAGCCAGGTACTTTTGCTTCAACTTTTCGTAGACCGCTCAAGTTGCTGACAGTAAAGTTCGGCATTGATGGCATGACCATTCGGAACCAACTCAAAATGCACGATTCCTTCAAAGTTCCACCAAACGCACAACATGACTTTCTTGCCGAATCGATCTTGTTTTGGAAACGACGGTGTCTCTTGCTCTTTCTGAACCTATCGCTTGTTTCCATTATGCTGAACCAGATAGACCAATTTCTCAACTGTTTAAGAACTTTTGGGACAACCTAATATGTGGATTTTTCTTGTAAGCAAATGAAACATTTCATGTATATATTTATATATTCTAGCTTTCGTTAATATTTTCCAATTAACTGTAAGAGATTTATTTACATCATTCAATTACCAGTAGTATTTAGAGAGAGAAGTAGAATTTCTATATGCTTTACTATTGACAGAAAAATTATGCAGGTAAAATCGAGACTTAAAATCATTCTTAGTACATCCAATATAATGTTTGGTGTTCTTAAGATTTTCATTGGTAGAGATAGTAACTTGGTATACAATGGAATCTGTAAGTCATTCATTTTGCATAGGACATAAGTTAGGTTTATGACAGTTGCAGGAACCCGTCTTATTATCATGATTTATAGTAGGTTGGTTATAATTCATTTTATAATGATATTTCAGAAATTTATTATGGTGTTTTTTATCATCACATTGAGATTATCACCCTAAGTATATATTTTAATATTGGAATATCTCAATCCTTAATTCTTATCTTTCTGTTAGTTTTGATTTTTTTTCTTTTTTATTTTAACTTTACCAACGTTTGAATTCGTCTTTTCTCTTTATTTTCATTTTTATTTTTTCTGCTTTATGTATTACTCTATTTTAACGCCGGGATATATAATTCTTTTTTTTTTAATAAAACGGAGTGAGAAAAATTGATATTAGTGTTATTGTTAGTTGTGCTTTATTGTAATCCGCTATGTGAGCTTACGTAAAAAAAAAATTTAATACTATTATGTACTTGTAAAATTTGGAGAATAGAGAAATTGGCTGATAATTGAGAAGAAAGAGAAAAATATAGTTTCTTCTTTTTTCGTGTTTTGGGCCAGTAGAATCTTGAAAAATGACCGTAGTCATAACAAA
>JBBBDQ010001269.1:0-30000 GCA_037127315.1 Ascarosepion bandense | reverse complement strand
ATATATTTTCTCTTCTGCTCAATTTGTCCTAATAGTGGATATATTGGCGAATCTGGTAATAGCTTTAGATTTCGCTTCAATAATCACAAACTCAGTATACGTCAGAATAATATATACTCCCCAATAGCCCATTTCAATAAACCTGGTCATACTTTAGAAAATTGCAAATGTTTACTAATAGACTCCAATTTTAGTTCTACACACACACGCAGAAAGAAAGAAAAATACTGGATTTTAAAATTAAATACACACAAGCTAGGGTTAAATAGGGACTTAGGTGTTTTGAATCTTTACAAATATTTCAAGAGCTAAAATATTTTTTCAGACATTCCAAAATTTTTTTTATCTAAAACAAATTTACAAGTATTATTAAAGATAGATTTACGTTTACTAATATATTTTTTAATAAATCTGTCGCTTTCAGCGTAACTTGGTGTAAAACAAACTGTCAACAGACACGTCACGTGGTGTAAACAAACGCATCACATGTTATAAACAGAAAATTCAAAGACGCTCTCGCGAAATACGTTTCAAATTCAAATTTAAAAATCACTTGTTTCTGATGAAGGACCGAGGGCGGTCTGAAATATAAACTGCAATAATAAAAATAAACAAATGCTGTCCAAAAATACATTTTTAAATTCAAAACTTTTTAATATTCTTTCCTATATATATATATCGTTCATTCAGCAAAGAATTAGAACACTCTCAGCTGTTGGTCGTGGATAATGATAATATACACGCTAAAAAGTCTGCCCCGTTCTAACGAGCGCCCGTAGCTCAAACGTAGTATTTCCGACTGACGGTCGGGTTTCAATCCTTGGTAAAAAGCAATCGGCTGTCTAACCGTACTAATGATGTTTGTTTGTTTTTGAGGCTTAACGACCTATCAATCCTCATGGGATCATTTTAAGGTCATAACCAGTGATATTGGGTAAGGTTATTTTATTTTTACAACGTTTTCCTTTTCACGATTCATTGGGATTTGTTTTTAAGAGCAAGGTCCCCAAGTCCTACCCTTGTTATTTAACCCATAACTGGAGGGAATGGACAGATTAATACCTTTCCCAAGGGTACCAGTGCTTAAGTGAATGCAGGGTATTCAACTGGAATTCGAACTCAGCTCACCGATTTCTTTTTGCGAGCCGATATCCACTGCACCACAACGCACATCCGTCACTATACGCTTACAGCACCTGGTATTCCCAAGCAGTCACCCATCTAAGTACTGACCAGGCTCAACGTTGCTTAACTTCGGTGATCGAGCGAGAACCGGTGTATTTAACGTGATAGGCTGTAAGCCCTTACTAATGAGCTGTGATACAGCGGAACAGATCTGTCTGCGGATGACTATATATATATATATATATATATATATATATATGCGTAGTTGGTGGGGTGTATGTAAATAATATATATATCTAAGACCGGCCATGTTTGTTTTTCTTTATTTTATTGTTCCCTCTCCCTCCCTTGCTAACTGGACACATGGCTTTGACGTGTTTCCTCCCACTCCTCCTCCTCCCACTCCAATGTATTCTGCCCTCATACCACTCTCTGTTACTGCTTACTTAGAGGTAGTTAAACTTTCCAGAACTGAATAGAGAAAACAAAATGAAGATAATTTTTGAAATTTTCTTAACTTTTTTCTGTCAGTCAGCCTGCAACTGGTAAGTTTTAGCCAGTGTGATCTAATTTTTTGAATTTATTTTTTTAATTTTTTTCTTCCTTTTGGTTCTTATATTTTTTGTCTAATTTTTGTTCCTGTTTTGTTACTAACCTAAGTTCTCTACTTGTCGCTCTTTTAATGCACTGCGACTATGTTTGTGTAAATTGTTTTTAATTATCAAATTTAGGTTTGACTTATACTAAGTTGTAACTTAGTTAACTTCAGGCACACATTTATTCTTTCTTTTTTTTAATTGGAGTAGATAGTACCTTCTATCTTTTGGTCCCACACTCCACCCCCTTCTTTTGGACAGGAGTAGAGGTGATCGCCTTGTTTCTTGTTTAGGAAGGGGTTCCCGGTTGATCTCTCTCTTTTTCGGTCTTTATGTCGGTTCGGCTGGAAGCTTTTTGCAGTTGGTGAGTATGGTGGCAATGTCTCTTCATTCTGAGGGTACCGGGTTGGCAGTTTCCTGGTTGCTGCTTCCGACTGGTAGTTAGGAGCCCGAACTCTTGCGTAGCGTCTTGAGAAGCTGCTCTGATCAACAGTTGAATAATATCGGGGTTTCTGTAGTGCCATTTCGCGCATGGACGGGCGTCCCTGCATGAATTTCCGATGGGCAACCTCGAGGCCACATTATACTGCAGGCGGCGCCATTCACCATCCTTCACCTGCTGCAATTAACGACCATCTGACCCTACTCTAGACCTCTCTCTATCCACAAATATAACCAGCATGAAATTAAATAAACAAAATAGCAAGCCTAAACCAGCTAGTCGTAAATCGCCCAAACCTATCTGCGTTACGTTCACAAATATACGAGGTATTCGCAGTAACTTTAATAGTGTAGAATCTTTCCTTCTAACTAACTCACCCGATATCTTAGCTATATGTGAGACTAATCTTGACCCTTCTATCCCCTCTTCAGAGCTGTTCGTTCCTGGTTACCTTCCTCTCTTCAGGAAGGACTCCAATGTCCATATGCATGGGCTTGGTGTATATGTCAGCAAACAACTCCCCCTAGCCAGGGTCACATCTCTTGAATCCCTTGATCATTCCTTCATGTGCTTCCGTCTCTCACTTCTAAGCTCGGTTAGCTATGTCTTTTCCTCTACCGCTCCCCCTCCTCCTCTGACTGTAAGGTACTTGATAGCATCTCTACTAATATCGACAGGGCCATTTCTTCTCACCCATCTGCCCATATATTTGTGTTTGGCGATTTTAACGCCCACCACACCAAGTGGCTTGAAAACTCAGCCACCGACCTTTCTGGGATCCGCACCATGCACTTTTCAATAGCCCAAGCTCTAACGCAAGAGGTGGACTTCCCCACGCGTTTCTCTAAAAACCCTAACGGAAGGGACTCTTTACTCGACCTTTGCTTTACCTCCATCCCAGACTCCTGCACTACCAGGCAACTCTGCCCGCTCGGAAACTCTGACCACGCCGTAGTCTCCGTAAACATATCAATCAGCACTAACTCTACCCAAGAAAACCAGACCAGCAGAATATCATACTGCTACCAAAGAGCCGACTGGGACTCGTTCAGGGACTTCCTCTGCGACGTCCCCTGAAACAACGTCTTCGATCTTCCTGTCGAAGACTGTGCCTCCGAAGTCTCCTCTTGGGTTAAGGCTGGCATCGATGCTTTTATCCCGGCCAGGAAATTCCAACTAAAACCAAATTCGTCCCCCTTGTTCTCACCCGCTTGCTCGGCTGCCATTGCCCACCGGAACCATTTTTTCCGGCTCTATCGAAGCTGTTCGTCGAACCAAAACAGGCGCCTTTTCACCTCAGTACGGAACAAGTGTAAAAAGTACTTAACGAAGCCAAGAGGGCGTTTGCTACCAGAATTAGGCAACGCATAGCATCCTCTAAGTTTGGATCCAAAGATTACTGGCGTCTCTGCAAAAGCGTGCTCAGCAGAAACAAGACTTCAATACCCCCACTAATCAATGAATTTGAAGTTCTCACCTCCCCAGCCGACAAGGCTGAATGCTTTGCCCGTAGATTCTCAACCAATTCGACACTGGACTCGTTAGGAATACCTACACCAGACTTCCCACCCAGAACTAAGGCTCAACTAAATAACGTCCACATAACACCCTCGCTGGTCGCCAAGATAATTGCACAACTTGACCCACACAAAGCGAGCGGCGGTGACGGAATCCCAGTCATAGTACTGAAGAAATGTGCCCCAGAACTCTCCTCTGTCCTCTCTAAACTCTATAACCTCTGCCTATCTGCTTCCTGCTTTCCTGCCTGTTGGAAGTCCTCCTGCATAGTTCCTATATTTAAGAATTCTGGCGAACCCTCAGACCCCGCTAATTACCGTCCTATTAGTATCCTTCCAATCTTTGGCAACGTTTTCGAAGCCATTATCAACGCCGAGGTGATTCAGCATCTTATGGCCAACGGGCTTCTCTCTGACAAACAGTACGGGTTTCGCTTCACCAGGTCTACTGCTGATATGCTAACGACCATTATCGAGTACATATACCAGGCACTCGACAAGAATGGTGAAGCCCGAACCGTTGCCTTGGATATCTCCAAAGCATTCGACAGGGTCTGGCATGCTGGCCTCTTGTGCAAACTGCGGAGCTATGGGATAACTGGACATCTGTTTGACCTCATCCAGTCTTTCCTCTCTAACCGCACATTGAAGGTGGTATTAAATGGGCATGCCTCCCAAAACTACCATACGAACGCGGGCGTCCCTCAAGGTTCCATCCTAGGTCCAACGCTCTTTCTGATCTACATTAATGATCTCCCCGACACCATTAGATCCCAAGTTAGCATGTATGCCGACGACACAACAATCTACTCTCGCATCGATCAGAAACCAGGTCTGGACGACAAAGTGAACCTCGCTGCCGTACTTGAAAGTGACCTCCAATCCGTAGTGGCCTGGGGTAGGAAATGGTTGGTTTTATTTATTTGTAAAATACAAATTGTGGCTCAAGGCCGAAAGGTGGGAGGGGGAAGAAAAACTCGGGTTGGTCTTCAGTACTCTATCCTATACCTAGCTAATCAGAATCACGACCCATACATGCGTTACAATGGTTCTCATTCACCATAAGAATTTGTCCATCACCACTCTTACTTATCATGCACCAAAATGTCGCAAAAAATAACATATCGAGGACCTACAAAACGCCCCAAGTGTGTATATAAAAATTTGTGAATATTTACAATAGTTTGCAAAAATAACTTTAAAAATTTTTTTTCATGAAATGGAATGTCATGATGGGCAGGGGTATGAAGAAAACAAAAAGTTCCCAAAACATAAAACAATTCAAATAAATGCATATACATCATGTTAGTAAGACCCAAACACACCCTCAAAATATAAAGAGGCCGCTGTATTCTGCCTTGAAGGACAAAATCAAGGAGCTCTCTTCCTAAAGGGGGACTGGAGAGGCTGGGCAAAAAATAAGTTGGACTGGAGAATATAAGACTGACCCAGCCGAGAATCAAAAAATGGGACAAAAATAACAGTGGACAATGGGAATCTCGAACTGGGTCATAACAAAAGCAATGGAGCCGGGAACAGGCTAGGACAAACACATGCACTCACATTAACTAGGTACACAAAAGAACTTCTTACCTAAACCACGGGAGGGGTTCCAACGGAATCCAGCCCGATGCGCCTAGCAGATCTAGAAGAGAAAATCAAGGCTAGCCCCGGTCACGCGAACCAGGCTCGCTGCATTTATCCACCTTTCACCGAAGTCTGTCGGGTGCAGTCGTTTCCGTTCAGTTCTAATCTTCATTTTGAGCTGGTGCTCAAAATATCGGATTAGATCCTGATCCGAAAGACGGCCTCCCCGCAAGACTTCCTCCAGACGCGTCATCCAAATCACCATTCTAGCCGTGGCCAGTAGCGACAGAAACACCATCCGTTTCACTCCAGAGTACGGGGGCGACACATTGTCCACAGCGTATGCGCGATCAATGAGCACGAGCTCCCGCGGCGCGATACGAGCAGTCAACTCGCCGACACGCTCCCACAACGGGCGAACGCGCGAACAATGGAAGAAGGCGTGCGCAGACGTCTCCTTGATTCCAAGGTTGCAACGTTCACAATCTGGCAAATCCGCCAGGCCCATTGCGAAACGCTTGTCATTGAGCGACAAGCCATTCCGAGCCAATCGCCAGGTGAGAGAGAACTCAGAGTTGCTGAGCCAATCCGCACCCGGCGCCCAAGACCAATGAGAGCGGTACTCCACTCTCGACATGCCGAGCTTACTCCACAGCTTATCCTTCACGGCACCCTCCACTAGTCCCCGATAGAAGATTTTCCTAGGCTGTGAAAGGTCACTGGACCGTGGAATGGCCTGCAAGGCCGCCAGACATTCGAGCAGGAATTTCGGTCGCACCCAAGGCCTGACGGTCAGCCAAAGGGTCGGGGGGGTGATGGTAAGGCAAGGGAACATGTCCCTCACTACCCCCGCAAGCAACCGATCTTCCTCCAACGCGCGCCTGAGAAATGCCAACCTCGAAGCGAGCACGTGGCTCCTCAAGTGTGGCATTCCCAGACCCCCTTGACACGGACGGAGGCAACAGGCTCCTTTGCTGACCATGTGTTTGCGTCCTCTCCACAGGCAGGAGAATAGCAAACGCTCGAGCGCCTTCTCATGATCATCGCAAAGGGGAAGTACTGACAGTCGGTAAAGGATCATGGGAAAGAGGTATGTGTTACACACCTCCGCCAAGCCCTTCACGGAGAGACCCCGTCGACGCCAAATCTTGACCGACGCGCCGACCTTTGCCAGTACTTCTGACCAGTTTTTCTCCAGCTGTAAGTCCGGACCGAACCAAACTCCGAGGATTTTGACCGGCCCGTCCGTCCAGCCGAAGGGCCCCGGGAGGGAAACACCCTTCCAGGCACCTAACCGCAAGCCGGATGACTTGTCGCAGTTAATTCTGGCCCCTGTCACCTTCTCGTACCGTACAAGCGCCTGTTGTACCGCCTCTATGTCCCTGCGGGAGGACACAAAGGTCGTTACGTCATCGGCGTACGCGGAAACCCTGGCTCGAGCTCCACCAGGGACGGCGATTCCACGTAGGACCGGACTGTGCGTCTCGTCCCTTAGCCGGCGAAGTAGCGGCTCCAACGCCAGGACGTAAAGGAGAGACGACAGTGGACAACCCTGTCGGACCGACCTAGACAGCGCGAAAGCGCCCGACAGCTTCCCGTTCACCTGCACCACAGCCTGGGGGGAGCGATACAGGAGGCTAATCCAGCGGCTGAAGTCGGGTTTGAATCCGGCGGCCTGCAGGACAGCAGCCAGGTAGCCATGGTCAATCCTATCAAATGCCTTGGACTGATCCAAATTGATCAGCGCGGCCTCATCGTCGTCTTCTACACCCTCTACGATCGTGCGAATCAAGTGCAGGTTGCTCTGAATTGTTCTCCCCTTCACAGAACAAGTCTGATCCGGTTCCAACAGAGACTCGGCAACTAGCTGCAAGCGATTCGTCAGGATCTTGGCCAGAATCTTTAACTCTGTGTTTAGCAGAGTTATGGGCCTGTAATCGTCTAATTCCCTCCCAACCTTCTTGCCCTTTCTCAACAGCGTGATCACGCCCCTGGTGATCCGACCGGGGATGGACCCCTGCCGAAACCAGTGGTTGAACACGACAGCCAAGATCGGGACAAAAAGGTGCGACATCCTCAAGTACAATTCATAGGGCAAACCATCCAAACCTGGCGACTTGCCTCTGCCGACCTTCTTCAAGGCCACGTAGACTTCGTCCTCCGTAATCTCCCCTTCACAGCTAGCCGCTTCAGCCGGCAAAAGCCGGGGAAAGTCAGCCAAATAGCTGCGAAACTCCTCGTCGCGGAGACCAGGTTCCTTGGTAAAACGGTGTTCGAAATGCTGCCGGAAAGCCTCGCACATGTCGTCAGTGGACCTTAGGAGATGTCCCTCCGGGTCGCGCACCTCTCGAATGTACCGGTCGCCGGCACGGCGAATTTCTTCCTTGCGCAGTTCTGCGCCCATGTTCACAGCTTCGGAAGACATCTTGCTTAACTTATGTCTAATTACCTGACCCATGTAGCGCTCGTTAGTCGGGCGCTGCAGGGCCTCCCTGGCTAAGGCTATCTCTAGGGGATCCCCACCAGCCTCCGCCCGGGCGAAATTAGCTCTAAGTGTCTTTGCCTTCGCAGCCTTATCTAGGTTGAGCCGTTGGCTGTATTGGGTGGCGAAAGACCTAATGCTATCCTTAAGGCTAGCCCACCACTTACTCCCAATGACTCGCCCAATTAATGCCCGCTGAACTACTCTAGTCAGCTGGTCACGAAAGTCCCGCCTGTCCAGTAAGGACTGATTGAACTTCCAGTAACCAGCCATTCTAGGCCTAAATTCTAACGCCACCCGGGCACAAACGAGTTTGTGGTCCGAGTAGCCTAGCCAGTGGAACGTTGGACATTCTAAGAAGTCTATGTCGGCTTCTCTCACTAACATCCTATCCAGGTACGCTGATACCCGGGTAGAAGGCCAACTATGCGTCCACGTCCACATGCTCCCATCCGGATGATCGACCCGGTATCTATCGACGAGACCAAATTCGCCGATCAGATCGACCAGGCTGCGATCACCACTCCACCCGCTAGCGCCCCTCCCTCTATCCCATTTGGGGGTTAGGATGGCATTCCAGTCCCCAACCAAGATTAGCCGTGTTGGATTCACCATGAAGGGCTCCAACAGCCGAAAGAAAGAGACTCGCTCACCTTGAACGTTGGGCGCGTAAACCGCAATCAGCCGGAACGTCTTGCTTTTCACTGCAATATCGGCCACGATGAGCCGGCCCTCGGCACCGACATGGACAAGGTCGATCCTCGCGTCCAGGGTACGCTTGACCAGCAAAGAAACCCCTCTGGCATGCCGGCTCCCGTATGCTGAATAGACGACAAAGTCGTTGGACAGCACACACGAGTCGACTTCGCAAACAAAGTGAGTCTCTTGGATCGCGGCCACATCCACGCCGAAGGACAGGAGGTCACGAAGCAGGCGAGCCGCCTTACCCCGATCCCTCAAGCCCCTCGCATTCAAGCTGGCTATCTTGATAGACATCTAGTAGATCTGAAAAGAGAAAAACACTTAAACACGAGCGCATACCGGGTAGAAATCATTGGGGGAAAGGACCCCGACGGACTGTCCAAGGGAACCAGTTCCTACATCGGACGTAACCCGTCCGTCATGGACAATGCCGCCAACGTCCGTTGGGTATGTTAGTTTTACCACCCTATATAACGAGGGGTGGAGCAAAACTGGGAGTCGGCCTGCACAATTTTTTGCCATTTTGCGTAGTTCAGGAGTACCACTCCTCATCATGACGATGTTGGGATAGAGTTTTTCGGCAGCCTCCACGTGATCCCACACTTTTAGATTGCCCCCTGTAGTCCTGATGAGGGTAATTACCCCCGGGGCGTCGGGGAAGTTGAACGGGTCTTCGGACGACTTGCCGTTGACCTCTTTGAGCTTAAGGAGTGGCTTCAAAAGTGCACGCCTTTGTGCACTCCACTCCCTAGCTACGTCCTTTGAGTCTATTTTCATTAGGGCTTCGCCCCTCGGGAGAGTCTTTTTCTTTCTGGGCTGGGACGTTGTAGGAGAAGGGGTGGGAGTGGGGGAGAGAGTTTTCCTTGGTGTAAGTGGGGTCAGCTTGAAGACCGGGGACTGGGAAAAGGAGAGATGTTTGCTGATTTTTTTGAGGGGGGAAGATGGGAGGCTGCTTGCCTTTTTGGCATAAGTGTCTTTTGGCCTCTCCGGAGACCCGGGTAGCGAGACGGCTGCATGCGTCTTCCTGTCGCTGCTTCTGCTCCTCCGCTGCATCTTGATGCTGTGTTGCTGCTGCTGTTCTTCCTCCTCTCTGTTTCTTTTCAGGGAAGAGGCTCTTGGTTGTGCCGCTGAGCCGACCTCCATCCGCTCCTCCGTCGGGGGTTTTTTGGGTTTCGCCTGCAGGGCGTCCTGCTTGGTTGGCGAGGGTGTCGTCGCCTTCTTCCTGGGAGGAGCTGCCGACTCCTTTGGCTTGGGAGAGGGCGCAGGAGGGGACGCTGGCACTGCTGCTGCTTTGGCGGGTTGCTTTTCCGCCGACGGTTGGCTCTTGGGTTTGGTTCCTCTCTTGCCAACCGTCTTCCATTCTCCCTCCTTTTGCTCCGCCGGGCCGTTTTTTGGTTGTGCCGGTTTTTCCGGCTTTTCTGCTGTAGTAGCGGCGGCGGCGGCGGTCGTCTGCGGAGGTTGGGTCTTGGGTGCCGGATTCTTAGTGGGGCACTCCCTGGCCACGTGGTTGGAGTCTCCGCAGACCCAGCAGAAGGGCTTCCTGCCCTCCACGACGACGTAGATCCTTCTCCCCCTGCAGTTGATGATGTTGGGGATTTTGGCCAACTTTTCGCGAGCGACCGTCGCCTGCAGGGTGAAGTCGCCAGTCAAAAAGCCCTGCTTCGAGGTGAGCGCCTTTACTTCCTCGACCCTGCCGTACTGAGTGAAAAAAACCCCGACATGGTCTGGTGAGATGTCCATGGGCACTCCGTGCAGGGTGATCTTGGATCTGCGCGTGCCCATGTACTCAGTTTCCAGTAGCAGGGTCTTGGTCTGCATGATGGTGCCGGCCAGTTTTCTGGCCTCGTCGGCGGTGCTGAGCAGGACGTCCCACGTGGCGTAGCTGCGCCTAGCCACCATCTTCCCGTTGATTTTGAGGGCTTTGATGGCCTCCTCTATGGCGTCCCTGCTGACTCCGATGAGTTTGTGGCTTTTCAGGTCCTTGGTCAGCAGGGAGAGGATCCTGGGCTCGATCTCGCTCAGCGTTTCGGGTATCGGGAGGATTTCCGATCCCTTCACGTACTCTGCGTACTTGTCCTTGAGGGATTCGTAGTACGCGGCGCCCTTGAGTACTCTCTGGATGGTCCCCTCTTTCCATGCCATGCTGGTGGGTACCGCTGCTGCTGGTTTCTGCTGCACAACTTCCGCCGACGTGGAGGGAACTGGAGATACTGGTGCCGCCGGTAGTGCCGGTAGTCTTGGTAGTCCAGGTAATCCGGGTGCTTCGGGTGCTTCTTGTGCGGGGGGTGTTGGCGTAGCTGGCGGTAAGCGCCAGTCCCCCTCCGTGCCTCCCACCGACTCCATGGTGAGAGGAGTGTTGTTATCCGGCCCATCGGAGGCCATGCCTCCTACGTGGCCTTACACCGGACAACTGCTTCCCGGTGTTTCGCGTTTCGAAAAACACTACTTTTACGCTGGCCCGAGCAATAAACTCGGGCTGGAAAACAGTTGCCCAAGACACAAAGCAATGGCAAATATCACTGCGGAACAAATGCTACGCTTTGAGCTTCTTATTACAAAACAACACAAAATCCCGGGTGGGGAATGGTTGGTTTTATTTATTTGTAAAATACAAATTGTGGCTCAAGGCCGAAAGGTGGGAGGGGGAAGAAAAACTCGGGTTGGTCTTCAGTACTCTATCCTATACCTAGCTAATCAGAATCACGACCCATACATGCGTTACAATGGTTCTCATTCACCATAAGAATTTGTCCATCACCACTCTTACTTATCATGCACCAAAATGTCGCAAAAAATAACATACCGAGGACCTACAAAACGCCCCAAGTGTGTATATAAAAATTTGTGAATATTTACAATAGTTTGCAAAAATAACTTTAAAAATTTTTTTTTTTCATGAAATGGAATGTCATGATGGGCAGGGGTATGAAGAAAACAAAAAGTTCCCAAAACATAAAACAATTCAAATAAATGCATATACATCATGTTAGTAAGACCCAAACACACCCTCAAAAAATAAAGAGGCCGCTGTATTCTGCCTTGAAGGACAAAATCAAGGAGCTCTCTTCCTAAAGGGGGACTGGAGAGGCTGGGCAAAAAAAAATAAGTTGGACTGGAGAATATAAGACTGACCCAGCCGAGAATCAAAAAATTGGACAAAAATAACAGTGGACAATGGGAATCTCGAACTGGGTCATAACAAAAGCAATGGAGCCGGGAACAGGCTAGGACAAACACATGCACTCACATTAACTAGGTACACAAAAGAACTTCTTACCTAAACCACGGGAGGGGTTCCAACGGAATCCACCCCGATGCGCCTAGTAGATCTAGAAGAGAAAATCAAGGCTAGCCCCGGTCACGCGAACCAGGCTCGCTGCATTTATCCACCTTTCACCGAAGTCTGTCGGGTGCAGTCGTTTCCGTTCAGTTCTAATCTTCATTTTGAGCTGGTGCTCAAAATATCGGATTAGATCCTGATCCGAAAGACGGCCTCCCCGCAAGACTTCCTCCAGACGCGTCATCCAAATCACCATTCTAGCCGTGGCCAGTAGCGACAGAAACACCATCCGTTTCACTCCAGAGTACGGGGGCGACACATTGTCCACAGCGTATGCGCGATCAATGAGCACGAGCTCCCGCGGCGCGATACGAGCAGTCAACTCGCCGACACGCTCCCACAACGGGCGAACGCGCGAACAATGGAAGAAGGCGTGAGCAGACGTCTCCTTGATTCCAAGGTTGCAACGTTCACAATCTGGCAAATCCGCCAGGCCCATTGCGAAACGCTTGTCATTGAGCGACAAGCCATTCCGAGCCAATCGCCAGGTGAGAGAGAACTCAGAGTTGCTGAGCCAATCCGCACCCGGCGCCCAAGACCAATGAGAGCGGTACTCCACTCTCGACATGCCGAGCTTACTGCACAGCTTATCCTTCACGGCACCCTCCACTAGTCCCCGATAGAAGATTTTCCTAGGCTGTGAAAGGTCACTGGACCGTGGAATGGCCTGCAAGGCCGCCAGACATTCGAGCAGGAATTTCGGTCGCACCCAAGGCCTGACGGTCAGCCAAAGGGTCGGGGGGGTGATGGTAAGGCAAGGGAACATGTCCCTCACTACCCCCGCAAGCAACCGATCTTCCTCCAACGCGCGCCTGAGAAATGCCAACCTCGAAGCGAGCACGTGGCTCCTCAAGTGTGGCATTCCCAGACCCCCTTGACACGGACGGAGGCAACAGGCTCCTTTGCTGACCATGTGTTTGCGTCCTCTCCACAGGCAGGAGAATAGCAAACGCTCGAGCGCCTTCTCATGATCATCGCAAAGGGGAAGTACTGACAGTCGGTAAAGGATCATGGGAAAGAGGTATGTGTTACACACCTCCGCCAAGCCCTTCACGGAGAGACCCCGTCGACGCCAAATCTTGACCGACGCGCCGACCTTTGCCAGTACTTCTGACCAGTTTTTCTCCAGCTGTAAGTCCGGACCGAACCAAACTCCGAGGATTTTGACCGGCCCGTCCGTCCAGCCGAAGGGCCCCGGGAGGGAAACACCCTTCCAGGCACCTAACCGCAAGCCGGATGACTTGTCGCAGTTAATTCTGGCCCCTGTCACCTTCTCGTACCGTACAAGCGCCTGTTGTACCGCCTCTATGTCCCTGCGGGAGGACACAAAGGTCGTTACGTCATCGGCGTACGCGGAAACCCTGGCTCGAGCTCCACCAGGGACGGCGATTCCACGTAGGACCGGACTGTGCGTCTCGTCCCTTAGCCGGCGAAGTAGCGGCTCCAACGCCAGGACGTAAAGGAGAGACGACAGTGGACAACCCTGTCGGACCGACCTAGACAGCGCGAAAGCGCCCGACAGCTTCCCGTTCACCTGCACCACAGCCTGGGGGGAGCGATACAGGAGGCTAATCCAGCGGCTGAAGTCGGGTTTGAATCCGGCGGCCTGCAGGACAGCAGCCAGGTAGCCATGGTCAATCCTATCAAATGCCTTGGACTGATCCAAATTGATCAGCGCGGCCTCATCGTCGTCTTCTACACCCTCTACGATCGTGCGAATCAAGTGCAGGTTGCTCTGAATTGTTCTCCCCTTCACAGAACAAGTCTGATCCGGTTCCAACAGAGACTCGGCAACTAGCTGCAAGCGATTCGTCAGGATCTTGGCCAGAATCTTTAACTCTGTGTTTAGCAGAGTTATGGGCCTGTAATCGTCTAATTCCCTCCCAACCTTCTTGCCCTTTCTCAACAGCGTGATCACGCCCCTGGTGATCCGACCGGGGATGGACCCCTGCCGAAACCAGTGGTTGAACACGACAGCCAAGATCGGGACAAAAAGGTGCGACATCCTCAAGTACAATTCATAGGGCAAACCATCCAAACCTGGCGACTTGCCTCTGCCGACCTTCTTCAAGGCCACGTAGACTTCGTCCTCCGTAATCTCCCCTTCACAGCTAGCCGCTTCAGCCGGCAAAAGCCGGGGAAAGTCAGCCAAATAGCTGCGAAACTCCTCGTCGCGGAGACCAGGTTCCTTGGTAAAACGGTGTTCGAAATGCTGCCGGAAAGCCTCGCACATGTCGTCAGTGGACCTTAGGAGATGTCCCTCCGGGTCGCGCACCTCTCGAATGTACCGGTCGCCGGCACGGCGAATTTCTTCCTTGCGCAGTTCTGCGCCCATGTTCACAGCTTCGGAAGACATCTTGCTTAACTTATGTCTAATTACCTGACCCATGTAGCGCTCGTTAGTCGGGCGCTGCAGGGCCTCCCTGGCTAAGGCTATCTCTAGGGGATCCCCACCAGCCTCCGCCCGGGCGAAATTAGCTCTAAGTGTCTTTGCCTTCGCAGCCTTATCTAGGTTGAGCCGTTGGCTGTATTGGGTGGCGAAAGACCTAATGCTATCCTTAAGGCTAGCCCACCACTTACTCCCAATGACTCGCCCAATTAATGCCCGCTGAACTACTCTAGTCAGCTGGTCACGAAAGTCCCGCCTGTCCAGTAAGGACTGATTGAACTTCCAGTAACCAGCCATTCTAGGCCTAAATTCTAACGCCACCCGGGCACAAACGAGTTTGTGGTCCGAGTAGCCTAGCCAGTGGAACGTTGGACATTCTAAGAAGTCTATGTCGGCTTCTCTCACTAACATCCTATCCAGGTACGCTGATACCCGGGTAGAAGGCCAACTATGCGTCCACGTCCACATGCTCCCATCCGGATGATCGACCCGGTATCTATCGACGAGACCAAATTCGCCGATCAGATCGACCAGGCTGCGATCACCACTCCACCCGCTAGCGCCCCTCCCTCTATCCCATTTGGGGGTTAGGATGGCATTCCAGTCCCCAACTAAGATTAGCCGTGTTGGATTCACCATGAAGGGCTCCAACAGCCGAAAGAAAGAGACTCGCTCACCTTGAACGTTGGGCGCGTAAACCGCAATCAGCCGGAACGTCTTGCTTTTCACTGCAATATCGGCCACGATGAGCCGGCCCTCGGCACCGACATGGACAAGGTCGATCCTCGCGTCCAGGGTACGCTTGACCAGCAAAGAAACCCCTCTGGCATGCCGGCTCCCGTATGCTGAATAGACGACAAAGTCGTTGGACAGCACACACGAGTCGACTTCGCAAACAAAGTGAGTCTCTTGGATCGCGGCCACATCCACGCCGAAGGACAGGAGGTCACGAAGCAGGCGAGCCGCCTTACCCCGATCCCTCAAGCCCCTCGCATTCAAGCTGGCTATCTTGATAGACATCTAGTAGATCTGAAAAGAGAAAAACACTTAAACACGAGCGCATACCGGGTAGAAATCATTGGGGGAAAGGACCCCGACGGACTGTCCAAGGGAACCAGTTCCTACATCGGACGTAACCCGTCCGTCATGGACAATGCCGCCAACGTCCGTTGGGTATGTTAGTTTTACCACCCTATATAACGAGGGGTGGAGCAAAACTGGGAGTCGGCCTGCACAATTTTTTGCCATTTTGCGTAGTTCAGGAGTACCACTCCTCATCATGACGATGTTGGGATAGAGTTTTTCGGCAGCCTCCACGTGATCCCACACTTTTAGATTGCCCCCTGTAGTCCTGATGAGGGTAATTACCCCCGGGGCGTCGGGGAAGTTGAACGGGTCTTCGGACGACTTGCCGTTGACCTCTTTGAGCTTAAGGAGTGGCTTCAAAAGTGCACGCCTTTGTGCACTCCACTCCCTAGCTACGTCCTTTGAGTCTATTTTCATTAGGGCTTCGCCCCTCGGGAGAGTCTTTTTCTTTCTGGGCTGGGACGTTGTAGGAGAAGGGGTGGGAGTGGGGGAGAGAGTTTTCCTTGGTGTAAGTGGGGTCAGCTTGAAGACCGGGGACTGGGAAAAGGAGAGATGTTTGCTGATTTTTTTGAGGGGGGAAGATGGGAGGCTGCTTGCCTTTTTGGCATAAGTGTCTTTTGGCCTCTCCGGAGACCCGGGTAGCGAGACGGCTGCATGCGTCTTCCTGTCGCTGCTTCTGCTCCTCCGCTGCATCTTGATGCTGTGTTGCTGCTGCTGTTCTTCCTCCTCTCTGTTTCTTTTCAGGGAAGAGGCTCTTGGTTGTGCCGCTGAGCCGACCTCCATCCGCTCCTCCGTCGGGGGTTTTTTGGGTTTCGCCTGCAGGGCGTCCTGCTTGGTTGGCGAGGGTGTCGTCGCCTTCTTCCTGGGAGGAGCTGCCGACTCCTTTGGCTTGGGAGAGGGCGCAGGAGGGGACGCTGGCACTGCTGCTGCTTTGGCGGGTTGCTTTTCCGCCGACGGTTGGCTCTTGGGTTTGGTTCCTCTCTTGCCAACCGTCTTCCATTCTCCCTCCTTTTGCTCCGCCGGGCCGTTTTTTGGTTGTGCCGGTTTTTCCGGCTTTTCTGCTGTAGTAGCGGCGGCGGCGGCGGTCGTCTGCGGAGGTTGGGTCTTGGGTGCCGGATTCTTAGTGGGGCACTCCCTGGCCACGTGGTTGGAGTCTCCGCAGACCCAGCAGAAGGGCTTCCTGCCCTCCACGACGACGTAGATCCTTCTCCCCCTGCAGTTGATGATGTTGGGGATTTTGGCCAACTTTTCGCGAGCGACCGTCGCCTGCAGGGTGAAGTCGCCAGTCAAAAAGCCCTGCTTCGAGGTGAGCGCCTTTACTTCCTCGACCCTGCCGTACTGAGTGAAAAAAACCCCGACATGGTCTGGTGAGATGTCCATGGGCACTCCGTGCAGGGTGATCTTGGATCTGCGCGTGCCCATGTACTCAGTTTCCAGTAGCAGGGTCTTGGTCTGCATGATGGTGCCGGCCAGTTTTCTGGCCTCGTCGGCGGTGCTGAGCAGGACGTCCCACGTGGCGTAGCTGCGCCTAGCCACCATCTTCCCGTTGATTTTGAGGGCTTTGATGGCCTCCTCTATGGCGTCCCTGCTGACTCCGATGAGTTTGTGGCTTTTCAGGTCCTTGGTCAGCAGGGAGAGGATCCTGGGCTCGATCTCGCTCAGCGTTTCGGGTATCGGGAGGATTTCCGATCCCTTCACGTACTCTGCGTACTTGTCCTTGAGGGATTCGTAGTACGCGGCGCCCTTGAGTACTCTCTGGATGGTCCCCTCTTTCCATGCCATGCTGGTGGGTACCGCTGCTGCTGGTTTCTGCTGCACAACTTCCGCCGACGTGGAGGGAACTGGAGATACTGGTGCCGCCGGTAGTGCCGGTAGTCTTGGTAGTCCAGGTAATCCGGGTGCTTCGGGTGCTTCTTGTGCGGGGGGTGTTGGCGTAGCTGGCGGTAAGCGCCAGTCCCCCTCCGTGCCTCCCACCGACTCCATGGTGAGAGGAGTGTTGTTATCCGGCCCATCGGAGGCCATGCCTCCTACGTGGCCTTACACCGGACAACTGCTTCCCGGTGTTTCGCGTTTCGAAAAACACTACTTTTACGCTGGCCCGAGCAATAAACTCGGGCTGGAAAACAGTTGCCCAAGACACAAAGCAATGGCAAATATCACTGCGGAACAAATGCTACGCTTTGAGCTTCTTATTACAAAACAACACAAAATCCCGGGTGGGGAATGGTTGGTTTTATTTATTTGTAAAATACAAATTGTGGCTCAAGGCCGAAAGGTGGGAGGGGGAAGAAAAACTCGGGTTGGTCTTCAGTACTCTATCCTATACCTAGCTAATCAGAATCACGACCCATACATGCGTTACAATGGTTCTCATTCACCATAAGAATTTGTCCATCACCACTCTTACTTATCATGCACCAAAATGTCGCAAAAAATAACATACCGAGGACCTACAAAACGCCCCAAGTGTGTATATAAAAATTTGTGAATATTTACAATAGTTTGCAAAAATAACTTTAAAAATTTTTTTTTTCATGAAATGGAATGTCATGATGGGCAGGGGTATGAAGAAAACAAAAAGTTCCCAAAACATAAAACAATTCAAATAAATGCATATACATCATGTTAGTAAGACCCAAACACACCCTCAAAAAATAAAGAGGCCGCTGTATTCTGCCTTGAAGGACAAAATCAAGGAGCTCTCTTCCTAAAGGGGGACTGGAGAGGCTGGGCAAAAAAAAATAAGTTGGACTGGAGAATATAAGACTGACCCAGCCGAGAATCAAAAAATTGGACAAAAATAACAGTGGACAATGGGAATCTCGAACTGGGTCATAACAAAAGCAATGGAGCCGGGAACAGGCTAGGACAAACACATGCACTCACATTAACTAGGTACACAAAAGAACTTCTTACCTAAACCACGGGAGGGGTTCCAACGGAATCCACCCCGATGCGCCTAGTAGATCTAGAAGAGAAAATCAAGGCTAGCCCCGGTCACGCGAACCAGGCTCGCTGCATTTATCCACCTTTCACCGAAGTCTGTCGGGTGCAGTCGTTTCCGTTCAGTTCTAATCTTCATTTTGAGCTGGTGCTCAAAATATCGGATTAGATCCTGATCCGAAAGACGGCCTCCCCGCAAGACTTCCTCCAGACGCGTCATCCAAATCACCATTCTAGCCGTGGCCAGTAGCGACAGAAACACCATCCGTTTCACTCCAGAGTACGGGGGCGACACATTGTCCACAGCGTATGCGCGATCAATGAGCACGAGCTCCCGCGGCGCGATACGAGCAGTCAACTCGCCGACACGCTCCCACAACGGGCGAACGCGCGAACAATGGAAGAAGGCGTGCGCAGACGTCTCCTTGATTCCAAGGTTGCAACGTTCACAATCTGGCAAATCCGCCAGGCCCATTGCGAAACGCTTGTCATTGAGCGACAAGCCATTCCGAGCCAATCGCCAGGTGAGAGAGAACTCAGAGTTGCTGAGCCAATCCGCACCCGGCGCCCAAGACCAATGAGAGCGGTACTCCACTCTCGACATGCCGAGCTTACTGCACAGCTTATCCTTCACGGCACCCTCCACTAGTCCCCGATAGAAGATTTTCCTAGGCTGTGAAAGGTCACTGGACCGTGGAATGGCCTGCAAGGCCGCCAGACATTCGAGCAGGAATTTCGGTCGCACCCAAGGCCTGACGGTCAGCCAAAGCGTCGGGGGGGTGATGGTAAGGCAAGGGAACATGTCCCTCACTACCCCCGCAAGCAACCGATCTTCCTCCAACGCGCGCCTGAGAAATGCCAACCTCGAAGCGAGCACGTGGCTCCTCAAGTGTGGCATTCCCAGACCCCCTTGACACGGACGGAGGCAACAGGCTCCTTTGCTGACCATGTGTTTGCGTCCTCTCCACAGGCAGGAGAATAGCAAACGCTCGAGCGCCTTCTCATGATCATCGCAAAGGGGAAGTACTGACAGTCGGTAAAGGATCATGGGAAAGAGGTATGTGTTACACACCTCCGCCAAGCCCTTCACGGAGAGACCCCGTCGACGCCAAATCTTGACCGACGCGCCGACCTTTGCCAGTACTTCTGACCAGTTTTTCTCCAGCTGTAAGTCCGGACCGAACCAAACTCCGAGGATTTTGACCGGCCCGTCCGTCCAGCCGAAGGGCCCCGGGAGGGAAACACCCTTCCAGGCACCTAACCGCAAGCCGGATGACTTGTCGCAGTTAATTCTGGCCCCTGTCACCTTCTCGTACCGTACAAGCGCCTGTTGTACCGCCTCTATGTCCCTGCGGGAGGACACAAAGGTCGTTACGTCATCGGCGTACGCGGAAACCCTGGCTCGAGCTCCACCAGGGACGGCGATTCCACGTAGGACCGGACTGTGCGTCTCGTCCCTTAGCCGGCGAAGTAGCGGCTCCAACGCCAGGACGTAAAGGAGAGACGACAGTGGACAACCCTGTCGGACCGACCTAGACAGCGCGAAAGCGCCCGACAGCTTCCCGTTCACCTGCACCACAGCCTGGGGGGAGCGATACAGGAGGCTAATCCAGCGGCTGAAGTCGGGTTTGAATCCGGCGGCCTGCAGGACAGCAGCCAGGTAGCCATGGTCAATCCTATCAAATGCCTTGGACTGATCCAAATTGATCAGCGCGGCCTCATCGTCGTCTTCTACACCCTCTACGATCGTGCGAATCAAGTGCAGGTTGCTCTGAATTGTTCTCCCCTTCACAGAACAAGTCTGATCCGGTTCCAACAGAGACTCGGCAACTAGCTGCAAGCGATTCGTCAGGATCTTGGCCAGAATCTTTAACTCTGTGTTTAGCAGAGTTATGGGCCTGTAATCGTCTAATTCCCTCCCAACCTTCTTGCCCTTTCTCAACAGCGTGATCACGCCCCTGGTGATCCGACCGGGGATGGACCCCTGCCGAAACCAGTGGTTGAACACGACAGCCAAGATCGGGACAAAAAGGTGCGACATCCTCAAGTACAATTCATAGGGCAAACCATCCAAACCTGGCGACTTGCCTCTGCCGACCTTCTTCAAGGCCACGTAGACTTCGTCCTCCGTAATCTCCCCTTCACAGCTAGCCGCTTCAGCCGGCAAAAGCCGGGGAAAGTCAGCCAAATAGCTGCGAAACTCCTCGTCGCGGAGACCAGGTTCCTTGGTAAAACGGTGTTCGAAATGCTGCCGGAAAGCCTCGCACATGTCGTCAGTGGACCTTAGGAGATGTCCCTCCGGGTCGCGCACCTCTCGAATGTACCGGTCGCCGGCACGGCGAATTTCTTCCTTGCGCAGTTCTGCGCCCATGTTCACAGCTTCGGAAGACATCTTGCTTAACTTATGTCTAATTACCTGACCCATGTAGCGCTCGTTAGTCGGGCGCTGCAGGGCCTCCCTGGCTAAGGCTATCTCTAGGGGATCCCCACCAGCCTCCGCCCGGGCGAAATTAGCTCTAAGTGTCTTTGCCTTCGCAGCCTTATCTAGGTTGAGCCGTTGGCTGTATTGGGTGGCGAAAGACCTAATGCTATCCTTAAGGCTAGCCCACCACTTACTCCCAATGACTCGCCCAATTAATGCCCGCTGAACTACTCTAGTCAGCTGGTCACGAAAGTCCCGCCTGTCCAGTAAGGACTGATTGAACTTCCAGTAACCAGCCATTCTAGGCCTAAATTCTAACGCCACCCGGGCACAAACGAGTTTGTGGTCCGAGTAGCCTAGCCAGTGGAACGTTGGACATTCTAAGAAGTCTATGTCGGCTTCTCTCACTAACATCCTATCCAGGTACGCTGATACCCGGGTAGAAGGCCAACTATGCGTCCACGTCCACATGCTCCCATCCGGATGATCGACCCGGTATCTATCGACGAGACCAAATTCGCCGATCAGATCGACCAGGCTGCGATCACCACTCCACCCGCTAGCGCCCCTCCCTCTATCCCATTTGGGGGTTAGGATGGCATTCCAGTCCCCAACTAAGATTAGCCGTGTTGGATTCACCATGAAGGGCTCCAACAGCCGAAAGAAAGAGACTCGCTCACCTTGAACGTTGGGCGCGTAAACCGCAATCAGCCGGAACGTCTTGCTTTTCACTGCAATATCGGCCACGATGAGCCGGCCCTCGGCACCGACATGGACAAGGTCGATCCTCGCGTCCAGGGTACGCTTGACCAGCAAAGAAACCCCTCTGGCATGCCGGCTCCCGTATGCTGAATAGACGACAAAGTCGTTGGACAGCACACACGAGTCGACTTCGCAAACAAAGTGAGTCTCTTGGATCGCGGCCACATCCACGCCGAAGGACAGGAGGTCACGAAGCAGGCGAGCCGCCTTACCCCGATCCCTCAAGCCCCTCGCATTCAAGCTGGCTATCTTGATAGACATCTAGTAGATCTGAAAAGAGAAAAACACTTAAACACGAGCGCATACCGGGTAGAAATCATTGGGGAAAGGACCCCGACGGACTGTCCAAGGGAACCAGTTCCTACATCGGACGTAACCCGTCCGTCATGGACAATGCCGCCAACGTCCGTTGGGTATGTTAGTTTTACTACCCTATATAACGAGGGGTGGAGCAAAACTGGGAGTCGGCCTGCACAATTTTTCGCCATTTTGCGTAGTTCAGGAGTACCACTCCTCATCATGACGATGTTGGGATAGAGTTTTTCGGCAGCCTCCACGTGATCCCACACTTTTAGATTGCCCCCTGTAGTCCTGATGAGGGTAATTACTCCCGGGGCGTCGGGGAAGTTGAACGGGTCTTCGGACGACTTGCCGTTGACCTCTTTGAGCTTAAGGAGTGGCTTCAAAAGTGCACGCCTTTGTGCACTCCACTCCCTAGCTACGTCCTTTGAGTCTATTTTCATTAGGGCTTCGCCCCTCGGGAGAGTCTTTTTCTTTCTGGGCTGGGACGTTGTAGGAGAAGGGGTGGGAGTGGGGGAGAGAGTTTTCCTTGGTGTAAGTGGGGTCAGCTTGAAGACCGGGGACTGGGAAAAGGAGAGATGTTTGCTGATTTTTTTGAGGGGGGAAGATGGGAGGCTGCTTGCCTTTTTGGCATAAGTGTCTTTTGGCCTCTCCGGAGACCCGGGTAGCGAGACGGCTGCATGCGTCTTCCTGTCGCTGCTTCTGCTCCTCCGCTGCATCTTGATGCTGTGTTGCTGCTGCTGTTCTTCCTCCTCTCTGTTTCTTTTCAGGGAAGAGGCTCTTGGTTGTGCCGCTGAGCCGACCTCCATCCGCTCCTCCGTCGGGGGTTTTTTGGGTTTCGCCTGCAGGGCGTCCTGCTTGGTTGGCGAGGGTGTCGTCGCCTTCTTCCTGGGAGGAGCTGCCGACTCCTTTGGCTTGGGAGAGGGCGCAGGAGGGGACGCTGGCACTGCTGCTGCTTTGGCGGGTTGCTTTTCCGCCGACGGTTGGCTCTTGGGTTTGGTTCCTCTCTTGCCAACCGTCTTCCATTCTCCCTCCTTTTGCTCCGCCGGGCCGTTTTTTGGTTGTGCCGGTTTTTCCGGCTTTTCTGCTGTAGTAGCGGCGGCGGCGGCGGTCGTCTGCGGAGGTTGGGTCTTGGGTGCCGGATTCTTAGTGGGGCACTCCCTGGCCACGTGGTTGGAGTCTCCGCAGACCCAGCAGAAGGGCTTCCTGCCCTCCACGACGACGTAGATCCTTCTCCCCCTGCAGTTGATGATGTTGGGGATTTTGGCCAACTTTTCGCGAGCGACCGTCGCCTGCAGGGTGAAGTCGCCAGTCAAAAAACCCTGCTTCGAGGTGAGCGCCTTTACTTCCTCGACCCTGCCGTACTGAGTGAAAAAAACCCCGACATGGTCTGGTGAGATGTCCATGGGCACTCCGTGCAGGGTGATCTTGGATCTGCGCGTGCCCATGTACTCAGTTTCCAGTAGCAGGGTCTTGGTCTGCATGATGGTGCCGGCCAGTTTTCTGGCCTCGTCGGCGGTGCTGAGCAGGACGTCCCACGTGGCGTAGCTGCGCCTAGCCACCATCTTCCCGTTGATTTTGAGGGCTTTGATGGCCTCCTCTATGGCGTCCCTGCTGACTCCGATGAGTTTGTGGCTTTTCAGGTCCTTGGTCAGCAGGGAGAGGATTCTGGGCTCGATCTCGCTCAGCGTTTCGGGTATCGGGAGGATTTCCGATCCCTTCACGTACTCTGCGTACTTGTCCTTGAGGGATTCGTAGTACGCAGCGCCCTTGAGTACTCTCTGGATGGTCCCCTCTTTCCATGCCATGCTGGTGGGTACCGCTGCTGCTGGTTTCTGCTGCACAACTTCCGCCGACGTGGAGGGAACTGGAGATACTGGTGCCGCCGGTAGTGCCGGTAGTCCTGGTAGTCCAGGTAATCCGGGTGCTTCGGGTGCTTCTTGTGCGGGGGGTGTTGGCGTCGCTGGCGGTAAGCGCCAGTCCCCCTCCGTGCCTCCCACCGACTCCATGGTGAGAGGAGTGTTGTTATCCGGCCCATCGGAGGCCATGCCTCCTACGTGGCCTTACACCGGACAACTGCTTCCCGGTGTTTCGCGTTTCGAAAAACACTACTTTTACGCTGGCCCGAGCAATAAACTCGGGCTGGAAAACAGTTGCCCAAGACACAAAGCAATGGCAAATATCACTGCGGAACAAATGCTACGCTTTGAGCTTCTTATTACAAAACAACACAAAATCCCGGGTGGGGAATGGTTGGTTTTATTTATTCATTTTTACATGAATTATGGCTCAAGGCCGAAAGGTGGGAGGGGGAACAAAACTTGGGGTGGTCTTCAGTTACTATGTCCTATACCTAGCTAATCAGATTCACGACCCATGCATGCGTTACAATGATTCTCATTCACCATAAGAATTTGTCCATCAACACTCATACTTATCTAGCACCAAAATATCGCAAAAACATACCGGGGACCTACAAAACGCCCCAAATGTACATAAAAATTTGTGATTGTTTACAAAAATAGATTTTACAATTTGTACATAAAAATTTGTGACTATTTACAAATATAATACAAAAATAGATTTTAACATTTGTACATGCGATGATATGATGGGAAGGGGTATGAAGAAACAAAAATCCCCGAAACAAAAAACAATTTCAAATGAATATTTATACAAAATGTTAGTAAGACCCAAACACACCCTCGTAATTAAAGAGGCCACTGTATTCTGCCTGTAGAGACAAAATCAAGCCGCTCTCTTTCTAAGGGGAATGGAGCAGCTGGGTACAAAAATAAATTGGACTGGAGAATATATAAGGCTGACCCAGCCGAGAATAAAACGGGACAAAATAACAATGGTCAGTGGGAATCTCGAACTGGATCATAACAAAAGCAATGGAGCCGGGAACAGGCTAGGACAAATACATTCACTCACATTAACTAGGTATACAAAAGAAAGCTAACCTTAACCGCGGGAGGGGTTCCAGAGGAATCCACCCTGATGTGACTTAGCAGAACTAAAAAAGAAAATCAAGGCTAGCCCCGGTCACACGAACCAGGCTCGCTGCATATATCCACCTTTTGCTAAAGTCTGTCGGGTGCAGCCGTTTCCGTTCAGTTCTAATCTTCATTTTGAGCTGGTGCTCAAAATATCGGATTAGATCCTGATCCGAAAGACGACCTCCCCGCAAGACTTCCTCCAGACGCGTCGTCCAAATCACCATTCTAGCCGTGGCCAGTAGCGACAGAAACACCATCCGCTTCACACCAGAGTACGGGGGCGACACATTGTCCACAGCGTATGCGCGATCAATGAGCACAAGCTCCCGCGGCGAGATACGAGCAGTCAACTCGCCGACACGCGCCCACAACGGGCGAACGCGCGAACAATGGAAGAAGGCGTGCGCCGACGTCTCCTTAATTCCAAGGTTGCAACGCTCACAATCTGGCAAATCCGCCAGGCCCATTGCGAAACGCTTGTCATTGAGCGACAAACCATTCCGAGCCAATCGCCAGGTCAGAGAAAACTCAGAGTTGCTGAGCCAATCCGCACCTGGCGCCCAAGACCAATGAGAGCGGTACTCCACTCTCGACATGCCGAGCTTACTCCACAGCTTATCCTTCACGGCACCCTCCACTAATCCCCGATAGAAGAGTTTCCTAGGCTGTGAAAGGTCACTGGACCGTGGAATGGCCTGTAAGGCCGCCAGACATTCAAGCAGGAATTTCGGTCGCACCCAAGGCCTGACGGTCAGCCATAGGGTCGGGGGAGCGATGGTAAGGCAAGGGAACATGTCCCTCACTACCCCCGCAAGCAACCGATCTTCCTCCAACGCGCGCCTGAGAAATGCCAACCTCGAAGCGAGCACGTGGCTCCTCAAGTGTGGCATCCCTAGACCCCCTTGACACGGACGGAGGCAACAGACTCCTTTGTCGACCATGTGTTTGCGTCCTCTCCACAGGCAGGAGAATAGCAAACGCTCGAGCGCCTTCTCATGATCGTCACAAAGGGGAAGTACTGACAGCCGGTAAAGGATCATGGGAAAGAGGTATGTGTTGCACACCTCCGCCAAGCCCTTCACGGAGAGACCCCGTCGACGCCAAACCTTGACCGACGCGCCGACCTTTGCCAGTACTTCAGACCAGTTTTTCTCCAACTGTAAGTCCGGACCGAACCAAACTCCGAGGAGCTTGACCGGCCCGTCCGTCCAGTCGAAGGGCCCCGGGAGGGAAACACCCTTCCAAGCGCCTAACCGCAAGCCGGAAGACTTGTCGCAGTTAATTCTGGCCCCTGTCACCTTCTCGTACCGTACAAGCGCCTGCTGTACCGCCTCTATGTCCCTGCGGGAGGACACAAAGGTCGTTACGTCATCGGCGTACGCGGAAACCCTGGCTCGAGCTCCGCCAGGGACTGCGATTCCACGTAGGACCGGACTGCCCGTCTCGTCCCTTAGCCGGCGAAGGAGGGGCTCCAACGCCAGGACGTAAAGGAGAGAAGACAGTGGACAACCCTGTCGGACCGACCTAGACAGCGCGAAAGCGCCCGACAGCTTCCCGTTCACCTGTACCACAGCCTTGGGGGAGCGATACAGAAGGCTAATCCAGCGGCTGAAGTCGGGTTTGAATCCGGCGGCCTGCAGGACAGCAGCCAGGTAGCCATGGTCAATCCTATCAAATGCCTTGGACTGATCCAAATTGATCAGCGCGGCTTCATCGTCGTCTTCTACACCCTCTACGATCGTGCGAATCAAGTGCAGGTTGCTCTGAATTGTTCGTCCCTTCACAGAACAAGTCTGGTCCGGTTCCAACAAAGACTCGGCAACTAGCTGCAAGCGATTCGTCAGGATCTTGGCCAAAATCTTTAACTCTGTGTTTAGCAGAGTTATGGGCCTGTAATCATCTAGTTCCCTCCCAACCTTCTTGCCTTTTCTCAACAGCGTGATCACGCCCCTGGTGATCCGACCGGGGATGGACCCCTGCCGAAACCAGTGGTTGAACACGACAGCCAAGAGCGGGACAAAAAGGTGCGACATCCTCAAGTACATTTCATAGGGCAAACCATCCAAGCCCGGCGACTTGCCTCTGCCGACCTTCTTCAAAGCCACGTAGATTTCGTCCTCCGTAATCTCCCCTTCGCAGCTAGCCGCTTCAGCCGGCAAAAGCCGGGGAAAGTCAGCCAAATAGCTGCGAAACTCCTCGTCACGGAGTCCAGGCTCCTTGGTAAATCGGTGTTCGAAATGCTGCCGGAACGCCTCGCACATGTCGTTGGTGGACCTGAGGAGATGTCCCTCCGGGTCGCGTACCTCTCGAATGTACCGGTCGCCGGCCTGGCGAATTTCTTCCTTGCGCAGTTCTGCGCCCATGTTCACAGCTTCGGAAGACATCTTGCTTAACTTAGCCCTAATTACCTGACCCATGTAGCGCCCGCTAGTCGAACGCTCCAGGGCCTCCCTGGCTAAGGCTATCTCTAGGGGATCCCCTCCAGCCTCCGCCCGGGTGAAATTAGCACTAAGTGTCTTTGCCTCCGCAGCCTTATCTAGGTTGAGCCGCTGGCTATATTTGGTGGCGAAAGACCTAATGGTGTCCTTAAGGTTAACCCACCACCTACTCCCAATGACTCGCCCAGTTAATTCCCGCTGAACTAGTTTTGTCAGCTGGTCACGAAAGTCCCGTCTGTCCAATAAGGACTGATTGAACTTCCAATAACCAGCCAACCTAGGCCTAAAGTCTAGCACCACCCGGGCACAAACGAGTTTGTGGTCCGAGTAGCCTAACCAGTGGAACGTTGGACATTCTAAGAAGTCTATGTCGGCTTCTTTGACTAACATCCTATCCAGGTACGCGGATACCCGGGTAGAAGGCCAACTATGCGTCCACGTCCACATGCTCCCATCCGGATGATCGACCCGGTATCTATCGACGAGACCAAATTCGCCGATCAGATCAACCAGGCTACGATCACCACTCCACCCGCTAGCGCCCCTTCCTCTATCCCATTTGGGGGTTAGGACGGCATTCCAGTCCCCAACTAAGATTAGCCGTGTTGAATGCACCATGAAGGGCTCCAACAGCCGAAAGAAAGAGACACGCTCACCTCGAACATTGGGCGCATAAACCGCAATCAGCCGGAACGACTTGCTTTTCACTGCAATATCTGCCACGATCAGCCGGCCCTCGGCACCGACATGGACAAGGTCGATCCTCGCATCCAGGGTACGCTTGACCAGCAAAGAAACACCTCTGGCATGCCGGCTCCCATATGCTGAATAGACGACATAGTCGTTAGACAGCACACACGAGTCGACTTCGCAAACAAAGTGAGTCTCTTGGATCGCGGCCACATCCACGCCGAACGACAAGAGGTCACGAAGCAGGCGAGCCGCCTTACCCCGATCCCTCAGGCCATTCGCATTTAAGCTGGCTATCTTAATAGACATGATTTAGTTCTGAAAAGGAAAAACAACAAAAACATGCAACAAAAGTACTAGTCACATACGGGACGGAAATCCCTAGCAGATAGGACCCCGACGGACTGTCCTAGGGAACCCGTTTCTACATCGGACGTAATCCGTCCGTCTAGGACAATGCCGCCAACGTCCGTGGGGTATGTTAGTTTTACTACCCTATAGAGACTGGGGTGGAGTAAAACAGGGGACCTCCCCGAACAATTTTTTTCCATTTTTTTAAGTTCAGGTGTATTGTGCTGAACCATAGTTATTTTCGAAAAATGTTTTTTTGCTTCTTGGATGTGGTCCCAGACCCTCAGGTTGCCACCGGTGTTCCTCACCAGGGTGATGACGCCTGGGGCCTGGGAAAAGTTTCTGGGATCTTCAATGTTCATGCCCTCCACTGAAGTCAGCCTCAGCAGGGGCTTTAAAAGTTTACGCCTCTGAGATGACCACTCAGAGGCAACGTCCTCACTCACTTTAAGGAGTGCTTCCCCTTGGGGCAGGGCTTTTTTCTTTTTTTGCCCGAGAGGGAGTGGACATAGGAGGAGGGGAGGGAGTGGGGGTTAGAGTACTTGATTTCAAGGGGGTCAGTTTAAAGACTGGGGACTGGGAGGCTTTTTGCGGGGATGAAGGAAGACTTCTTACCTTTAGTGCGTAAGATGGTCTGACAGGAGACACTGGTAGAGAGCTGCATTTTTCGGCTCGCGGCCTCCTTTCGTTACTCCTGCTCCTTCTCCTGGCCTTTGGGTTGTTGTGTCGCTCCTCTGCCTCTTCCTCTCTCCCACGTTTCAGGGAGGGTGTTCTCTGTACTTCCATTTGCTGGGGGGAAGGACTTCTTCCCTTCCTCTGCTTGGGAGGAGACACCTCCTTTGGTTTTGCCGGCGCCTTCGCCGGGGACTCCCTAGGTTTGGTAGGAGTCGACAGCCCCACCGGGGTCTGCTTGGCAGGCGTCTTGACAGGTGGCGGCACATTGTCCGGGGAAGGTTTTTTAGGTTTCTTCCTGGCCACCACCTGCCATTCGCCGTCCTTGTTGCTCACGGGAGACTGTGTGGGTTGTGCTTGTTTTCCGCCATCCTTCACTTGTGCCGCCGGTTGCTGCTTGACTGGTTGGGCTGGTTGGGCCTTTGGGGCCGGATTCTTGGTTGGGCACGCCTTTGCCACGTGCTCCGCCGACCCGCAGACCCAACAGCACGGCTTCCTGCCTTCTACGATGACGAAGATGGCGCGACCCCTGCAGGTGAGGATGTTGGGGATTTTGGCGATGTTTTCCTTGTCCAGGGTCACCTGCAGGGTCATGTCTCCCGTGAGGAATCCTGCTTTCGACCGCAGCGAGGAGACTTCGGCCACCCTTCCATATTGGACGAAGAAGGCGCCCACGTGATCCTCAGCAATGTCCATGGGGACGCCGTGCAGCGTGATTTTCACCTTCTTCGTGCCCATGTACTCCGTGTGGAACTGGAGCGTTTTGGTTTCCAGAACCACGCCGATTAAGTTCTTGGCTTCTTCGGCGGAGCCGAGCAGGACGTCCCACGTGGTGTTGCTTCTCCTCGCTACGGCCCTGGCTCTGATCTTCAGTGTCTGCAGTCCCTCCTCGAACGTATCCCTGGGGACGCCGATCAGTTTCTTGGTCTTCAGGTCTTTGGTGATCAGGGTGATGACTCTCGCCTCGATCTGCGCCAAGTGGTCCGGCTTCGAGACGAGCTCCGTCCCCCTGATGTAGTCCGCGTAATCCTTCTGGATGTACTGGTAGTAGTCCTCGTCTTTACGCGTTATCTTCTTGCCTCCCTTCCAGCCGGAGGTCGAAGGTAAGGGGGACGCTGGTGCTGCTGCTGCTGCTGCTGCTGCTGCTGCTGTCT
>JBBBDQ010001268.1:1960000-2130550 GCA_037127315.1 Ascarosepion bandense | reverse complement strand
GAGCCAGTCTTTATTAACTTCTGTTGAACAGTATAGAGCCAGTGTGCAATGCTAAGCTGTAGAGCCGGGCTTTTCCAAATTTCTCTTGGACTGTGTGCATGCTAATCACAACAACCAGTCGTTTCGAAACTTCTGTTGAACGGTGTGAAAGCTAATCAGTAGAGCCAGCTTTTCGAATTTTTGTTGAATGATGAGAATGCTAAGCAGTAGAGACAGCCATTTCCAAACTTCTGTTGAACGGTGTGAATACTATGCAGTGGATCCAGTCGTTTCCAATCTTCTGTTGAACGGTGTGAATGCTCAGCAGTAGAGCCAGTCTTTTCCAAACATCTGTTGAACGGTGTGTATAGTATGCAGTAGAGCCAATTCGTTTCCCAATCTTCCGTTGAACGGTGTGAATGATATGCAGTCGAGCCAGTCGTTTCCAAACTTCTGTTAAACGGTGTGAATGCTAAGCATTAGAGCCAGTCGGCTCCAAACTTCTGCTGAACTGTGTGAATACTATGCAGTGGAGCCAGTCGTTTCTAAACTTTTGATGAACTGTGGGAATGCTACGCAGTAGAGCACTAATTTCCAAACATTTGTTGAACGGTGTGAATTCTAATCAGTAAAGCCAGTCGTTTCTAAACTTCTGTTGAGCGTTTTGAAATCTAAACAATAGAGCCAGTCGTTTTTATACTTCTGTTGAACGGTGTGGATAATATGCACTAGAGCCAGTCGTTTCCAAAATTATGTTGAACAGTGTGAATGCTAAGCACTACAGGCAGTCTTTTCCAAAATTCTGTTCAAAGGATAGGAAGGCTAAGCACTAGAGCCAATCGTTTCCAAACTACTGGTCGACTTAATTAAACCCTGGTGTTCTTTTTCTCGATAAATTGAATGGGGATTACAAAGGTGTTTGGAGTGATCACTGGTCATCGTGACGTTATACTTCCTCTAAACTTTACACGGAGCATCAGACAGAACATTGAGTACTACACGTAGTAATATGCTTAAAACTTTTAAAAAATGAACGGTGTGTATGCTAAGCTTTAGAGCCAGTCGTTTCCAAGCTTACGTTGAACGGTGTAATAGCTTGGCATTAGAGCCATTCGTTTCCAAATATATCTGTAGAACGGGGTGAATGCTAAGCACAACAGCCAGGCATTTCCAAACAATCTGTTGAACGCTGTGAATGCTAAGTTGTAGAGACACTCGTTTACTACCTTCTGGTCGACTGAATTACACCATGGTGCTCCTTTCCTCGCGGACGGTGCGCAACTAATCCTAATGTTTCAGATAAATTGAATGGGGATTACAAAGGTCTTTGGAATGACTACTGGTCTCCGAGACGTTATACTTCCATTCATCTTTCCGCGGGGAATTCAGACTGAACACTGAGTGCTACATATTGTAATATCCTTGAAACTTTTAAAAATTGAACCGCTGTGAATGCTAAGCAGTATAGTCATTCGTTTTCCAAAGTTATGTGGAATGGAATGAATACTAAGTAGTAGCGCCAGTCCTTTCCAAACTACTGTTGAACTGTGTGAATGCTAAGCAGTAGAGCCAGTCTCATCCAATCCTCTGTTGAACGGTGTGAATTTTAAGCACTACCGCCAGTCTTTTCCAAATTTCTGTTGAAAGTTGTGAATACTAAGCAGTAGCGCCAGTCGTTTCCAAACTTCTGCTGGACTGAATTACACCTGGTGCACTTTATCTCACGGACGGTGCGCATCTAATTATAATGATTTGCATAATTTGAATGGGGATTACAAAGGTGTTTGGTGTAATCACTTGTTATCGTGACGTTATACCTCCATTCATCAAGTAGTAACATGCTTGAAACATAAAAATTAAACGGTGTGAATGCTAAGCAGTAGAGCCCGTCTTTCCAAACTTCTGTTGAACGGTGTGAATGCTAAGAAGTAGAGCCAGTCGTTTCCAAACTTCTGGTCGACTGAATTACACCTAGTGCTCTTTTTCTCGTGGACGGTGCGCAGTTAATCCTAATGATTTGGATAAATTGCAGTACAGACATTGGTTTCCAAAGTTATGTTGAACGGTATGAATGCTAAGCAGTAGAGACAGTCAGTTTCAAACTTCTGTTGAACGGTGTGAATTCTGAGCACTACAGCCAGTTGTTCCCAAATCTCTGTTGAAAGGTGTGAATGATAAGCAGTAGAGCCAGTCGTTTCCAAACATCTGGTCGACTGAATTACACCTGGTGCTTTTTTCTCGCGGACGGTGTGCAACTAATCGTAATGATTTGAATAGATTGAATGGGGATTACAAAGGTGTTTGGTGTGATCACTTGTCATCGTGACGTTATACCTCTATTCAGCTTTCCGCGGAGCATCAGACTGAAAACTGAGACTTACATTTAGTAACAGGCTTGAAACTTTTTAAATTTAAACGGTGTGAATGCTAAGCAATTGAACCAGTTTTTACGAACTTCTGTTGAACGGTGTGAATGCAAAGCACTAGAGCCGGTCGTTTCCAAATTTCTGTTGGACGGTGTGAATGCTAAGCACAACAACCAGTCGTTTCCCAACTTCTGGTGAAAGGTGTGAATGCTAAGCAATAGAACCAGATGTTTCCAAACATCTGTTCGATTGAATTACACCATGGTGCACTTTTTCTCAC
Organism: Ascarosepion bandense; assembly: GCA_037127315.1. NCBI lineage: Eukaryota > Metazoa > Mollusca > Cephalopoda > Sepiida > Sepiidae > Ascarosepion > Ascarosepion bandense. The sequence continues at coordinate 2,127,925 of JBBBDQ010001268.1, read as the reverse complement.
GGGCGGTGCGCAACATATCTTCATGGTTTGGATAAATTGAATGGGGATTACAAACGTGTTTGGAGTGATCACTGGTCATCGTGACTTTATATCTCAAATCATCTTCCCGCGGAGGATCAAACTGAACACTCATCAGATTGAACACTGAGCTCTACATGTAGTAATATGACTGAAACTTTTTAAAATTGAACGGGGTGAATGCTAAGCATTAGAGCCAGACGTTTCCAAACTTCTGTTGAATCGTTTGAATGCTAAACAATAGAGCCATTCGTTTCCAAACTTTTGTACAACGGTGTGAATGCTAAGCAGTAGAGCCAGTCGTTTCCAATCTTCTGTTGAACGGTGTAAATGCTAAAATATATAGCCAATCGTTTCAAAATTTCTAGTCGTCTGAATTACACATAGTGCTCTTTTTCTCGCGGACGGTGCGCAACTAATCGTAATGATTTGGAGAAATTTAATAGGGATTACATAGGTGTTTGGAGTGATCAATTGTCATCGTGTCGTTATAATTCCATTCATCATTCCGCGAAGTATCAGACTGAGGGCTACATGTTAGTAATGTGCTTGAAACTTTTTACAACTGAACACTGGGAATGCTAAGCAGTATAGCCATTCCTTTCCAAAGTTATGTTGAACGTTATGAATACTAAGCAGTAGAGCCAGTCCTTTCCAAACGTGTGTTGAACAGTGTGAATGCTAAGCAATAGAGCCAGTCGTTTCCAAACTTCTGGTCGACATGAATTACACCATGGCGCACATTTTTCTTGCCGGCGGTGCGCAACTAATCTTCATGATTTGGATAAATTGAATGGGGATTACAAACGTGGTTGGACTGATCACTGGTCATCGTGACTTTATTCCTCAATTCATCTTCCCGTGGAGCATCAGACTGTACACGGAGGGCTACATGTCGTAATATGCCTGTAACTTTTAAAAATTGAACTCTGTGATTGCTAAGCGTTAGAACGAGTCGTTTCCAAACTTCTGTTGAACGGTCTGAATGCTAAACAGTAGGGCCAGTCGTTTCCAAAATTCTGTTGAACAGTGTGAATGCTAAGCACTACAACCAGTCGTTTCCAAACTTCTGTTGAAAGATGTGAATGATAAGCTGTAGAGCCAGTCGTTTCCAAACTTCTAGTTGACTGAATGACACGATGGTGCTTATTTTCTCGCGGGCGGTGCGCAACTGATCGTAATGATTTGGATAAATTTAATGGGAATTACAAAAGTGTTTGGAGGGATCACTGGTCATCGTGACGTTATACCTCTATTCATCTTTCCGTAGAGCATCAGACTGAACATTTAGTTCTACACGTAGCAATATGCTTAAAACTTTTTAAAATTGAACGGTGTGAATGCAAAGCAGCAGAGCCAGTCGTTTCCAAAGTTCTGTTGAACGGTATGAATGCTAAACAGTAGAGCCAGTTTTTTCGAAACATCTGTTTAACGGTGTGAATGCTAAACAATACAGCCAGCAGTTTCCAAACTTCTGTTGAATCTTGTGAATGCTAAATTGTAGAGCCAGTCGTTTCCAATCTACTGGTCAACTGAATTGCACCATAGTGTTCTTTTTCTAGCGGACGGTGGGCAACTAATCGTAATGAATTGGATAAATTGAATGGGGATTACATAGGTGTTTGGAGTGATCACTTGCCATCGTGGCGTTAAACATCCTTCATCTGTCCCCGGAGCATCAGACTGAAAACTGATGGCTACATGTACTAATATGCTTGAAATTTTTAAAATTGAGCGGTGTGAATGCTAAACTTCTGGAGGTTGTAGCCGTCAGGAAAGCAAGAATATGGGAGCGAGCTCTACAGGCGGGAAGTGCGAGAGAAGAAGCTGCAGGAGTAGAATTTTCGTCTGCATTTGGCTAACCTGACTGTGAATGGGTGGGACCCAGTTGCAGTTTGGTTGCACGAGTAAACACCTGTTGAGGAGTCACCAGTGACTTAAGTTCGTCCGAGCAGAAGCCATGAAAGTATTTATAGAACAGACAAAGGGAGGCCACATTTCGACGGTGGGGAAGTGGCTGCAGTCGAGCCGCCAGATCAGTACCTATCGCATTACAGACTCTCCTTTGCAGCCTGTCAAGAACACTGAGGAGAACGGCAGGAGCGCCTGATCATAAATGGCAGCAGTACTCCATGCACGGTCGGATGGTTGACTTGTATATATGCAGGATGTATTCAGGCGGAAAAAACATCCTGGATCGACATAGTGACCCAACCTTCTTAGAAGTAGATTTTTCTATTGATTCAATATAATAGTTCCATTTGAGGTCTGACGACAGGGTAAGTCCGAAGAGGCGTAGTGTATTGCTCTCCGGGAAAATCGCTTGGTCCATGCTTATGGGAGGCAGGAGAGGTTGCCTCTTATGGTTGACAGGCAACAGCTTGGTCTTAGACGATTTGAAGATGACAAGCGACTTCGTGCCCCAGTTCACCACAGAGTGTAGATCCCGTTCAATGTCAGCGAGATTATGTCTGTCCGCGGTTTCTTACTGGTGCGGGAGTATATTGTAGTGTCATCTGCATTGATGCCTACTTGGGACTTGATCTCATCTAGGAGGTCGTTGATGAAAATAAGGAAAAGTGTCGGGCCCGGGATAGAGCCGTGTGGGACACCAGCATTAGTGCTGTAGGACGAAGAGCCACGCCCATTCAAAACGACCTTCATTTTGCGTTTATTTAAGAAAGATTGGATTAGGTCAAGCAGGCGGCTGGTAATACCGTAACCCCGTAGTTTGCATAGGAGGCCAGAGTGCCAAACCCTGTCGAAAGCCTTGGAGATGTCCAGAGTAACCGCGCAAGCCTCGTCAAACTCATCAAGGGCCAGTAGCATGTACTCCGTTACGGTTGTTAGCAGGTCAGCCGTGGACCTAGCAAAGCGGAAGCCATATTGCTTGTCAGAGAAGAAAATATGTGTGTGTGTGTGCGTGTCTTTCGCTAAAAACGAATGACAAAGATTTTATTAATTTTGAATTGATATCTTTAAAGAACGATTGATGCATTTGCTATATACCCCCTTTCAAGCAAATGGTTTGCAGTAAATTAGGCAAAAAATTCCTCGCTTTGATTAAGAAAAACATTACGCATAATAATCGATTAAACTGGCTTTTCAATAAACATACTCAAAAATTACTTTAGAATCGCATAGATAATCTGCTAAAAAACATAAAATATCTTAATAATGATATTTTAGATAAAAATTTAAACTTAATTGAAAATAAGAATCATCGAAAAACTGAGATTAATAATTTAGATGGTAATAAATGTAATTGAAGAAATCCTATTTAATGTTTTTGGGGAAGAGATGCCTTACAGAATACATTCTTTTTCAATGGACAATTTCTTTCTTCGGTTAACTCTAGTAATATAAAGATTTATATTGGTAGTACTAACAATTCCTTGAAAAAATGATTTTCTCCACACTTTTATTTATTTAATAAAAAAAGTGTAAAAATAGAACATTCGTATCGAACTTTTTTTGTCTTCTAAAAGGAACCAATAAAACTCACACAATAAAATAGATTTTTTTAAAGCTAGAATATGTAAGTCTTTAAACGACTCATGTCCTTTATGTCTATATGAAAAAATATATATTGTTAAATTTCTTAAGAATAAAAATCTATAAATTAAACGTCATGAAATAAATATCAAATGTAGGCATTGCAAAATTTTCACCTCAAGATTTAGTTAAAAATACTTAATGAAAGAATATCGATTAACTTACATACGTCCAATAATTTAGATTGTGTTATGATATAATATTAATAAAAAAGATATAAAAAATACATATTAAGATTTTATGAAAAACTGAGAACACATCAATCTGAACCGAAATACAAATTGTATAATGATACTGAAAAGTCCCATTTAAGTTACATAAAAAAATTCTTCGTTTTCGTTTATAAAAAATTATGGGATACAGAGAAAACTCCGCTAATGATCTGGTAGCAATAATGGATACATCACACCGGAAATGAGCAGTCTAGACTGTAGCTCAATGGACTGACACTTTTCAGTCAGAAATGAAAGAAGAAACCAAGTATTCCTTAAACCCATATTTTCAAATTTAGAAGTTGAAATTCATTTTGATTAGTTAAATTTAAACATACACAATTTTTAATTTTTATCTGTATTCCCCGGTCTCTATTAACTCATTAGATAACAAACGTGTTGTTTTATACATTCAAATGTAAATCATTTTCACAACAATGTAATCAGTTTTGCCTAATGCCGAGGTAAATTATTGAAACAGAAATTTCGTTTTCTCTATGAAAATAGTATAAAATAAAAACAAATTTGATTATAATTATATTTTGCTCTCCGGCACATGTTGAATAGAGCCCTTTTTTAAAAATAGTAAATGTAAATGCCGGAGAACTCAGAATTCTAAAAATGTTATTATTTTAGCTGGATATATATATATGTGTGTGTGTGTTTATGTGTGTGCGCGCATGTGTGTATTGATAGTAGTTGTAAAAATAAGAATTACAACGTATAAGAGAGCAAGTGTTGGATATTATGTGACGGTGGTATTTGGTCGTATATCACCACAGGTAGGCAATTTGAGGCATAAATTGTTGCTTAGTTTGCAAAGTACATATAATAAGTTTAATAATTTCTGAAGTCTCATAAAATTTACCTTAGGCCGACATAGCCTTTAGAAAGCAATCATAGCACTGACAGTGTTTTCCAGACAGAAAAAAATAAGAGGAAATTGAAATGGCAAAATGGAAGCTAATATTAGAAGCATAAGTCAACAAACCACAAGAAACTCTTGATTGGGTATATTCTAGAGTTATTATTGTTAGTGACAAGCTATAGAGCAAGTATTGGTTTTGTAATGGATATCGCACTAAAAAGACTCAAGAGCCAATCAAGGTAGTCTCTTTTAGTTTTTTATGAAGAATGAAGTGTTTGATTGAAGTAAAAAGAGAATGACGTAGAATTGTTTTGTATTATTTCACCCCAGATAAATTATTAAATGCAGTAGGAGATTTTATTCTGTCTGAGAATGTGAGAAAAACTGCTATAAGGAGAGTAATTTCAAGAGCAAGAAATAAGTAGACAGAAAAAAGATTGATATTTCATTTACATTTTTAATGTTAAAAGTTGATTTGGACGCAATGAGCCGTAAGAGAGTCCCACCGTAGGAAAGTGCTATAGAAAAACTTTTAACGTAGAACTTGCGGTTACATCTAGCCATTTCTACTGTGCAGTTATAAGACCATGCTGCCTATCTAGTATTGCGCTTAAATTCATAACATCTTAGTAAAATAGCGGATGTTAATATTTATTTTGTGTAAAATATAAAAATGTGGTACAACAAAAAGGGGAGGGGCTGATGGTAAACGTCGCTCTTCAAATGTTTTATATTTAAACAGAGCCATCCAGAGTTTCTGAATCAAACATACCACTTTATTCATCATAAAAACCAACAGATTCAGTCAGTCAGTTAATTGCCATACATGATTCACACTTTTGGCGATCATGTCTCGAAAGAGACATGACTGACGGGGCAGACGATTATCCCGTAGTAGATTACCATTACTTTCTGCTGTAGACTGGTTGCCAGCCAAGGCTATGGAATCCAATCTGTCCTGTTGTTTAACCTATAATAAGAGCGAAGAGACGGATTAATGTATTTCCCAATGATATTTGCGTGAAGGTGAATGCAATGGATTCAACAGGAATTCGGACTCGGCTTCCCGATTTCTTTTTCCTAGTCGATATCCCTTTCACCCCAACAAACATTCGTAATTACCAGTCTTATTACAGCCACCACAATACCTCAGTATCTCTATGAATTTTAAACTAGTGAACAATTAGAGGATAGTTCATCCTAAAAATTTCCATGAATATATGTATAAAAATTAGTCACAGATAATCTACATTAGTGTAAACGTGACTGAAGCTGAGTTACCAGGTCTGAACCAATAACATTGAAGATTCTTATCAAGAATCTATAAATATGGCAGGATGATCAGAACTGATGTGACAGTAATATTCAAAGCAGGTACAAATGATACAATTATTCATATGTATGATAGAATTTTGCAGCACATTATCTAAAACGGCCGAACACTGATTATGTTAATATGCAAAATAAATAGCGAGTGGAGTTTGATGCAAAGACGTTAAGATTAACGTATTCAGGGAATTGGTCAAAAATGATTTTCACTTTGGAAATAGCTGTCAAAATGTAACATACTCTAAACATTTCCAACAAGAATGAAATAAAACTGGAAGTAGAATGATGACACCAAATTGTAAACATTTTGAACTGGTGGAACTAAAGAATGGCGTCTTTCCAAACCGTGATTTGTACTTTACCAATCCGATTGAATGTGCGCAGTGTTCAGTTCTATCAAAGATACAGTAGCAATACATAAATTGTAAGCTTGATCTAAAACGTATGAAAATTAAACATAAAAATACCGTCAGGTATTTCCTGAATCAAGAGAGACAGTCGACCATTTGTCCAGATACATTATCAGTGAATTATAAACATGAGTTCCACATCAGTTCGTACGTGAACTTAAAACTCAGTAAACATTCAAAGCATGAATTACCAGTGAGAATGCAAGCGTCATACAGCTCTTGACAAAACTTGGCAAATTAAAGGTACTGATGGAATGGTACTAGATTTTCTTTTGATCGTATCACCCCGAGCAAGAGGGATACATAAGAGTAAAAAGATTAGATAGGAGGAGAGTGGCGTGAAAGACGGAGCAAGAAAAATAAAATACAGGTGTGATGACAGTTGCAAAGGTGGAGAGAAAGGAAAAGATTCACAGGGTGGTGTAGAAGGAACTATACTCAAATGGTTAAGACATTAGTATTGACATTGCATTTAAATTCCTGTAGGTTGTAACCGTCAAGAAAGCAAGTATATGGAAGCGAGTTCCACAGGTGGGAAGTGCGAGTAAAGAAGCTGAAGGAGTAGAATTGTAGTCTGCATTTGGTTGATCTAACTGTGAATGGGTGAGACTCAGTTGCCAGTCTGGTTGCACGAGCAAACACCTGTTGCAGGGGCACCAGTGACTTAAGTTCGTTGGAGCAGAAGCCATGGAAGTATTTATTGAACAGACAGAGGGAAGCCACATCCCGTCGGTGGAGAAGTAGCTGGAGCCGTGCCGTCAATTGGTACCTATCACATTACTGATTCTCTTTTGGAGCTTATTAAGAACACTGAGATGAACAGCAGAGGCGCCTGACCATATATGACAGGAGTACTCCATGCACGGTTGAGTGGTTACTTTGTATATAGGCAGGATGGATTCAGGCGGAAAAAAATTCTGTCCCGACACAGTGGCCAAACCTTCCTAGCAATGAATTTAGCTGTTGACTCAATGTATTGGTTCCACTTGAGATCAGAAGAGAGGGTAAAGCCGAGTAGGCGCAGTGCATTGCTCTCAGAGAGACTAGCTTGGTCCATGCTTATGGGCGGCAGGAGAGGTTGCTTGTGATGATTGACAGATAGCAGCTTGGTCTTAGACGCATTGAAATTAACAATCCACTTCTTACCCCAAAACTACCACAGAATGTAGATTCCTCTCAAGATCAACAGCGAGGTTATGTTTGTCCGGCAAGCCGAATTTCTTACTGATGCGGGAGTAAACTGCGGAGATACTTGAAGAATTTAACTAATAAATCATTTAAAAGAATATTCATGCAGTATTTGTAATTATATCGTGTTAACCTATGTAAGAATCTTCGAGCATATTGCAGAAAACAGATATGACTCACAAGTAAAACATTGTGAATTCTTAGAATTATTTGTGTCTAACGTACCACGAGTCTCGCGTCAGGAGATGAGCCTGTATGGATATTTAAATTGTGATTTCTGTTATTTCAGACAATTCTTATATTATATTTTCCACTTTGTTTAAACATTTTTTCACTTCATCTGTTTAGACATATTTTTACTCACGTCTGGCTTACGACCATATCACGTTGAATACACCGGTTCTCGCTCGATCACCGAAGTTAAGCAACGTTGAGCCTAGTCATTACTTAGATGGGTGACCGCTTGGAAATACTAGGTGTTGTAAGCGTTTAGTGACGGATGTGCGTTGTGGTGCAGTGGATATCGCCTCGGAAAGAGAAATCGATGAGCCGAGTTCGAATTCCAGTTGAATACCCTGCATTCACTTAAGCACTGGTACACTTGGGAAAGGTATTAATCCGTCCCTTCTCCCTAATTATGGGTTAAATAACAGGGTAGAACTTGGGGACCCTGCCCTTAAAAACAAATCCCAATGAATCTTGATAATCTAGAAAAAGAAAGAAGTATTACTAGACACAAAACTTATATAAAAAAACAACAATAAATTGTTGAAAGAAAAATGTATTACTAGCAATAAATAAATAAAATTTAGTTGGCAATAAATGACCCGCCGAGGTTGATATGATATAAAACAAAACAACCAACCAAAAATTAAATCACTACTAGTTCATCTAAGACAAAATCCTAAAGCAACTTAATGTAGAGAGTTACCAAATGTTTGTTTTGTTGTTTTGTAGCGGACTGTACGTAGGTATTATGATAAGGACATGATATATATATATATATATATATATATATATATATATATATATATATATAGATAGATAGATAGATAGATAGATAGATAGATTGATTGATTGAGCATAGATCTAAATTGACCAGAATTATTGTTGCCATAGATATATTCTTTGGTTAGTCGGTTTAACATAGAGTAGTTTGTACTAAGAAGCTCCTCGAATGAATTTGATCCCTATCAAAAGGAACATGAATGTGATATAGATAATTTGACACCATCAACATGACAAAAGGTCTCCTGGCTGTGAAGGTCTGAGCTTGTGTGGGTTTAAAGAATATTATTCGCCCGATTATAGGCTATCTGTTAGTTCTAACCTTAACGGCAAAGACACGCCATGCTAGCTATTTTAGGAAACCACCTAAAAGGGAAATAGTTTACATCCAAAACAAAACATACTGTTGTATATTATCTAAGATGGTGCATAATTTCGCAAAAAAGTTCATTTTTATGAAATAAACAAAAATATGCAAAGTGGCTAGCAAAAGAAAAATAGATTGTTTTAAAAACATTTGATTGTTTTGAAAGTTAAGAATGCGAGCACAATTCTCCATGTCAGAAAAATATTTGATTGTTTTGAAACCAGCGTAGCCAATGTCAGAAATTGTTGTCCTGGAAATGTTCGTAAACATTGTGTCAAATGATGATGTAGTTTCTTATATAAAAGACAGATTATGAGTAGTAGTCATTCCATTGGCATTGGAGAACTGATCCCAGACCAATAAAGACACCGGTAAAACCGCAGACAGAGCGCGGCTTTTGGCTTGCTCGATGTATTTGTGCTGACACTTCTACCCGCTCTACACCACGTCACGTGAAGAGGACTAAAGAAGTTGCATGCCTTTATTTATTTATATGTGTGATACGGTCCTCATTTTATTAAGTGATAATATTGTCATTTTATCAGGGCGAAACATGCAAGCGATTTTATAAGAGAGAAGATAACAAGTTTTGGGATACAGTCGTCGAATTTATGATAGTCGTTCCATTGAACATATACGTCGTTTTAGTTGGAGATTACTTTTCGTCGTCTTTGTATAGAGAACGCAACACATTGATCATATATCGAGATAATAATCGCCTGGGTATAGAACAATAATATATACAAGTTTTCGACTCCATCTCATTGAACCCGTATTTCAGTTGGGTAGGGAAGACATTCGCAATGACTGAGACTCCCTGTGGAAAAGTCATCATGTGTTTATTTCTTCTAAATACAGCGAAGAAAGCATTTTCATGTAAAGAGTTATTCATTATTCTCTTTGTCCGCATTGCCATTATTCTTACAGCCTACCTTTTTACTCAGATCATATATCTCACCTGTAAAATTTACCATTAAAAAGTGTTTATTCGAGCCTTCTTTTGCTCCGTGTTGGTTTCGAAAGAAAGGAATATTGAATAAATTTTTCTTCAGGCATACAATCTTAAACAAAAATTCGAATGTCAGTCTTGCAAAAAGACCGGAGTTAAAAAACTTCACTAGCTTTAGCTTTCACCTATGCTTCATAGATTTAAAAAAAATAGTTATCTTTCTGTCTATTGACATGGAACAAGTGGTTGAAATAATGTAAAACGTTACATGACTCAAAGAGATCTGAGTTTAATACCTGGCCACACTAGAGTGAACGAAACTTTAAAGAAATGAAATTAAATAAGACGGGTGGTCCTGGACATTGACGGTAAACTGTATCCAGCAGCAAGGCCTCTTATTGGGAGGTTATGAAGACCATGGAACAACTTTTTAATTGCTTTGTTCTCAGGTCTACCCTGACCCGGAGTGGTAGCACCTGTTAGGGTCCCAGTTATGGGCAAACGGCTAACCCCACCCCCAAACTGGGGTCAAAACACCATGATACTATAAAAATACTTATATAAATAAAAGAAGATCTTTTTTAGAAAAATATACATTTTTGAAGGAAAAAATATAGCCAGCAATACTTTTTTAAAAGAAAAAAATTGTTACCAGCAATAAATTTTTGAATAAAAATCTAGAGCACATCTCCAGTTTTCAAAAGGTTAAACAAAAAAATCATCAAAATCTGACTAAATCAATCTTCTCACTCTAAACGAACATTAAAAATACCTTAAACCCCATGGTTTTGTCATCAAATAGAGGTTGATATGCCGTTAAACAAAACTCAAACTAATTAAAACTGAGATATCAAAATAAATAAATTAAATTAAAAATTAAAAAAATATGGTCATGGCAGATCGAATTAGAGGAATCTACCTCCGCGTAATAAATAAAAGCTTTTGATCAAAATTTCAATGTATATCAACTGACGAAGGCAGAATGGTACACACCCGAAAAATTGTGTATGTGTCAATAAATCTCCCCAAATTATTTAAAATGTGTAAATAGATACTTATCTCTCTATTAAAAGGTGACATAGTAGGTTACTCGCCGTTTAACTCTACCTTTCAACGTTCTGAGAGCATTAAATTTGTCAAGCCCTCTATCCTCGTATTTCAGCTGATTTTTCAAATTCTAACCCTAAGTAATTTCCCTTAAAACTTACTCCTAATGTCCATACTCTCTCCATGAAATTCTCGGAATTATTATGCTGTTTTCGTTAAATATCATATCATATGCCGCCCCGAGTAGTGTGAGAATCAGTAGGATAGTTTCGCTAACCGTTCTTAATAGATCTTCAATGACTACGATTCCGTAGGTCCATTTAGAAAGATTAAAGGTAAAATATTCAAAGTAATGTTTATGTATGCCAAACGGTTTTGCGTTTACGAAGTAGATTTTTAGGTAATAACTGAGAACATGGAAATACTTCAGGACTCCGTTTGGTTCATATAACAATGGAAGCAGCCATTACGTCATGATAATATTAATGTATGGATACGAGGCCGAGTAGTTAGAATATTCATTTTCTGATGATAAGACCCGGGTTCGAATCTCACCAGAGTTGACTTTTCAGAAAGGTGGTTTTTTGATGTTATCGATCTTGGGGAGGCATTCCAAGCATGCGGCTCATTCGAAAAAAAATTCTTGAAAAATATACTCCGGGTTTAACAAAGCCTTGTGTGTAAAATTACGGAGATTGAACACTGCGATGTTTGAGCTAGCACGAAGACACCAGTCGTCGTGACCGAGGGTTGATCACGTTGGATAACGAGCCCTCTCCTAAAAACTGTAACTCAGGTTCGCTTAGTATAGATTCAAATGTTTAAAAAAGCACAAATGCGACTGAGCATGCGTCTGCAATGGGATTAGCTGTACTAATTAGGCAGACAATCTCTAATACAAATTACCAGCCTTTATATTAAAGCATATGATACTCTCACTAAAGCCTTTTGAATAATTTCGAACAAATAATTATGTTTATACTTTTGATAATAGGGAGAAATATGACTTTTTCGTATTTATTAAAGGAGACAATTTAATAGACAGACGCAATCAAAAATCGAAATCGATTTAGTTATCTGTTTTTGATATAGATAACAGTCGCGTAGTACTAGTAATGAAACAAGTGGGACTTATAAAGAAACCTCAACGAAAATAATTATGAACCTATGTTTGGAAGACGATACAGGTTAACGTTCGGATTATTTACACACATATCGACAGTTGTTTTATGCCCATCTCCGATTGTAGACCTTCGATCAACACCGTAAATAACATTTGCCTTTATTCACATTGGCTCACTTTATTCATCCGAATGTTCTCAGTCTCCATAAACCGGAACCTTTTTTTCACTTCCCCTCTAAATTTCTTAGTATTTTCTTTAAAGAAAAACATTTATACTGTGCGCTTTCATTCATATCTAAAACTGGATGGAATCCACCGATTCAATGTTTTTTGTTTGCTTTTTCTCTTATCGGGTCGTAATTCTATTCTTATCAATCGATTGAGACGATTCGCTTTTTTGAGTTTTGCTTATTTGTTTGCTTGTTTTAAAATCAAATCTATTATTCGTTCCTGGCTGGAATTTCTACTGAAAGAGAACTGTTTGAATTTTTTTCCTTTTGTTTAGTGTTAGGGACTCGATTCTTCCACTTATATAAACTAATAAAATATTGCTTCAAGGAAATGGAACCTTATAGACACCCAGTAAATACTAGCAAATTTTATGGAGTTTTGATTAAAGAAAATATTTGATCGCTGTTTCCACCTTCAGTTAAGTGAATATCAAATAAAGGAATTATTAATCTATATATTTTATTTTCAAGTATATTTTAACTACTTGAATCCCTTCTGCTATTGTTTAAATACTTTGCACTCGAGACTTGACCAGAATCCACTCTAAGGGAACAACTAATTTCAGTTCAAACTTATGACAAGCGGAAAATATTTATAGTTTACATTGCTCGGACTATTATCCTCATCTTGGTTGCCATTTGTACGACGTTTCAGCCGTTTATAAGCCCCGGCCTTTTTCAGGTGCTAGGAATTTCGAACCAAACTTTTCATTACGAAAATAAATGTAAATAGTGTAAATACTGTCTCATCTCAGAAATATAGACAAATACTGGGAATTATTTTCATACCACTCCAATCTGCATATAAGGAAAAAAGGGATCTAGAGTATGTCAAGATCGTTTAAAAACTTTAGCTAAATTCTTTAGTCCGAATTTTATAGCTACGATATGCTATGTGACCTTCACGCATTTGAATAACCCTCATTCCTTTGTATTCCAAAAATAAGGAGACAGTTCAATCTAGTGAGCTTTCTTTTCCAAGAACTTCTATTTTGAGGAATATAATCCTACACGGATACATCGATAAACAATAAAATACTCAATCCGAGTGGTAATCGCTATTTCTCCCCCTTCTCATAATCTTCTTTTCCAATCATCTTACATTTCTATCACGCACCACATTCTTTAACCACTGGCTTGAGTGACTCTCAAGCCTTGTATTAGCTGTATTCTTGTACAAAGAAATATGAAAAATGTAATATCATAATTGGGGATCCAATGAATTGGGATACGCTGGACTTGTAAAATATCATTTCCCAAGAAAGGCCTCATTTGTGTTGGATTTGTAGGATTGACTCTTTGAGCTTTGATTTCCACCAAAATGAAATATCTAGAAGATTTGACTAGTTTGTGTCCCTAGTTCTTGTATCAGTGGTACTCTCTCTTTAAACCTGTTCTTGTGTTATATTCAGTTATAATACTAGTGCTAAAATACAGCCTTAACGAATTAATTAAGTTCAGTATGAAGTAGAATCTTTAACCCGACCTTATTCTTCAGGCATCACTAATTTCAAAATATGGTGAAGCCTGGGTTATTTTTGTCTTATGGTGTCATCTACGCTTGAGACGTTCACTTTACACTAGGCTTGAGTCATGTTTCTTTTCGTGTGGGTATTTGTTTAAATAAAAACAAAAATAATCTTACACATATCCTCAGGAAGAAACGGAACACATAAAGTTAAAAGAAAATTGAAAAACAAAAAAAAAACTTTTCCGCACAGGAAAGATAGACGGCCAGATGGAAAGAGGAAAATACTGCAGAACATACTTAGTGAATAAATGAGTAGCAGAACAGGAAATAATACAAAATAAAAAAACACAAAAGATTATTTACATTATTCGGATTACTCTCCTCATAATCATTTACGACGTTTCGGACGTTGTACACTCCGGTCTTCATCAAGTGCTAAAAAATTTGAAACAAACCCTTTCTTATGATCACTGGATATATCATTCTCATTCCATGTTCTCTCAGAGAGATGTAACATTAGTCTTCTTGTTAAAATTGTAGTATATTCAAAATAATTATTCATAAATTCGAATTGATCAGAATCCAAGATTCATTAAGAGACATGTGACCTCGTGACCTGGTTCGCTGTAATTTCGATCTTGCAGATTAAATATTATTTTTGACAATGTTAAATTTTAATAATAGATAATTAATTAAATTTTATTGTTTTTGTCAACAAAACTTGCATTTATATATAATTCAGAGTCATCTTGTACATATACTTGCATTTTAGGCATTATTACAATTAACAGAATGAATGATCATATTTTTCCTACGAAACAGTAGATTTAACCATCAAAGGCTTTAGGTGAAAGCACTTCGTTGCAAAAGTCGTTGTTGTTGTTGTTGTTGTTGTTAAAGAAAAATAACGTATATAGAGTCAATATATATTTTGTTGCCAAAATTATAATATAGAGGTGAACAAAAATTAGCCTTCAAAAATAATTTTGAAAAGAAATAAAGGAAATAATACTATATGACGGAAAAAGATAATATCGTTTGATTTTATATTTAAAGAATAGATAGATATCATTTCGCATTTCCATGCACAACAACGCTTATATTTATATATAGTAGATATAAAAGTGTGATTGCCAAGAAGAAGCTACACGAAGGTGAATCAAAACTAAAAATATATAGGAAAAAAGAAAAGAAATTAAAGCAGAATGTAAGTAAGACCTGGTGTGGAGCAAAAACATTATTTTTTTAACACCATATTTGTTTGTTGGATATCGAAATTCTTATATTTGTATTAGTGTTTTATACAGATAATGAAAAAAAAATATCGAATAACCATTACCTCTCAAGACATAAAGCTGTACTTTATATAGGGGAAAACATCCAGCAGATTTCTAAAAATACGATTGTAAAGAATATTTTGCGTTCAACCGTATAAAAGAAAGAGAAAGTATGTGGATGGGTAACCAGCCAGATAACAACTCACGCGTAGATAGAACAAAGTACAGACAGAAAATATATATGATTGCAAAAAGAAAGGAAAATGAAGAAAAATGAATCTAACGAAACAGAGTGATGTCTTTCTAAGAAATCGGCGATCGGAAATTTGGGTTATGCTTGAACAATGATATTTTGCAGTTCTGAAAGAGTTTAACACCGTCTATTCATTGAGGTCTGTTCTGATAGAAAAAAAAGAATGAGAGAAATATAACTGTCAAGAAAAAAATAAAACCACACCCAAAAAGTAACATGAGAAAAGTTTCAGAAATATCTTCGCGGAGAACGCCTTCAACAATTTCGCTTGCCATGTCTCTTGCGAATGTTAACAATCATAGTTCTATAAATTTTTGTTGGTTTCATTATCAACGCACTTTTTCTTGCTCTCTAAATGAATTTCAGAAATTTTTGAAGAATAGTTGAAAATGTAGTCATTTAATTTTAGAGCAAAAAGTTAGATTAATGCTACACAAGTTACAGACAGTTGATTTCCTGCATGAAATATTTAGCGAAAGAAAAGATTTATTTTATTTTAATTTTATTTCTGAAGTATGAAATATTAAATCTGAAAAAAGTTTTAAATAATTAAATTGTTTCGAAACTATGGGTTAAAATATGAATTTCAAAATTTTTCGAAGAATATTTGAAAATGAAGATATTTAATTTTAGAGGAAAATGTTACATTAATGCCACACGAATTAAAGAGGGTTGATTTCCTGCATGAAACATTCAGCAAAAAAGTTTTTTTTTCTTCTAAAATATGAAATATTAAATCTGAAATAAAAAGACTTAAATAATTAAATTAACCATTGGCGCTGGGTTTTTTTTTGTATTTTTACATATTTTGTTTTTGTTTGAAAAGCAGTTTTTTTATATATTATTTTTTTTAAATTACGGGAGAACATATTCACATTTTTTTGTTGACCAATTGAATTTTTAAAACGTCGGAATAAAAATTAAATATAAAGTCTCATTTGTTCTTCACCGCGTTTGAAACGTGTGATTTGATTTCTGTGACGTAATTTAGCAACTATCTTAGATGTTAGATGTTTTACGGAGCAAATGTAAACAATAGGCTCCATTGGCAAAAATGGGCGAAAGGGAAAATTGCTGAACTTAAATTCAAAACTAAATTCTTGGATAGTTTAATTACTGAATAACTGAAAATGAAGTAACTTCAAGAGGTATGGCACGTGAAAATCGATCAATCTTCCCTGCAGGACGTAATAAAGATTTTGCATTCTATTTTCAAACAAAATAGCGAAGTTTTCAACTGACAAAATATCGGGAATTTTTAAAAAAATGATGAGCACAACAGTCGGAAATAGGTAAACATCTAGAATTTCAGGAATAGTGTCTTTTATCTATGTAATTAGTTATCTAATAACTAGGACACATTCAGAGGATGATGCGAATTTCTCTTGAAGTTAGTTTCAAATTAATTGACTGATAAAATCGCGATTAATTTTTGAGGTAAAACATTCCAAAATTCAAAATCGGCTATTGAATCTGCCGAGGAAATATTCCTTTGAAAACATGTTTCAATCATTTTGATTATTGAATTTAAAAAAAAAATTAATTTCTGAGTAACTGAATCATTTTGTAAAATTAGAAATATTGTTATTGACGGCGTCAATAAAGCGTGGTCCGATCGAGAAATCGAACAGCAAGAAATGCAATTAAAACTAATGGTGTGTCGATGCGCAGGCATTCTCTCAGCTCGCAATCACGATTTTTCAAGTTAAAGCAAAAGATTTCAGAAATTCTGGTCGATTTCTCCTTTCTTCTTTCTCCCAAATTACCTGTGAAGCCTTTACGTGTAAAAAAGATACTTGCAAAACGTCATGACAAAAACCCTTTTATGCAATTTGGCATTTAACATCACAGCAAATAAAAGATTAAAATCTCCCCACTGAAATCGAAGGATTAACTGAATATATTCAGTAATTAAAAAGAATACAATCTCAAGGGTACAATGGATGCTTTTTTCTGTCCGTTGTAGAGGAAAGATGTGCATGAGTGACGTCATTTCCTTTGAGAAAAATATTACCACTGAAATAATTCATTTCCTTTTATATTTCAACGTTAAAATGTTGAATGTTTTGAAGGTGTTTTTACGTCTACAAAGACCAATGTGTTGATAATCACTTATAATAGTAATAATAATAAAATTTCTAAACCCACTTACCATTGCAAAACTTCGAATTTATGCTTTCTTTTTCTTTTCTGATTCAGAAATATACACACGCACGCACACAGACATACATATACATGTACTAATCTATCTATCTATCTATCTATCTATCTATCTATATATATATATATATATATCGACGGAGTATATTGCAATTAAAGTTCAAGCGTGTGTTTTTTTAATGTTGTTTTCTATAATGATATTCATTTAAATCTCTCTGCTTTGCTAATGGATTTAGATCGGGGCAGTTCCCTAACCCGTCTGGTTTTGTCACTTTGATCCTCTTCAAATTATTTTAGCGACCTTTGAATAGTAGCATGGAGTAAAAGTACTGTGCATTGATGTTTGTGGAAATGCTGTTACCGTTTCAACTGCGGTAGTTTCAAGTACCTTGCACCATTCCTGCGGCGTTCGTGGAGGTCGGTTGAAGAGTTCACCTACGTCACATTTGAGCATGACACCCAGAAGGATCTGGTTTGACAGGTGCTTCTTAAACTAAATTTTATACCGTTCATCAAATCACTTACCATGCCAGCTTTACAGATAACAAATTGTTTCAAATTTCATTCAGATGCAAACATAACTCGCTCCAGAGTTTCGCTTTCTAGGGTCCATTTTACATAGCAAATATCAGACGCTTGGATTTCTTAGCGAAATTTAGCTATGATTTACGGGCCCGTTTAATTATTTCAATGCAAATTTAGATGACGTTATTTTGTCAAAGAACTGGTCTTTTTACAATTTACAATCAGAGCGGTATGTATCTTCCTACAAGTAAATGTTATTAGAGTAAAAAGATGCGAATAATACAATTCTTTTCTCTAGAACTGGATCTCTACTTTTCCTTTTGTTGCATAATATTCAAAGGTCGCTAAAATAATTTGAAGAGGATCAAAGTGACAAAACCAGACGGGTTGGGGAACTGCCCTGATCTAAATCCATTAGCAAAGCAGAGAGATTTAAATGAATATCATTACAGAAAACAACATTCAACTAGTTGGGTAAAGCTTTTAAAAAGTCTGGATAAAAAAAAAACAAAAAAAAAAAACACGCTTGTACTTTAATTGCAATATACTCCGTCGATATATATATGTATATATATATATATATATAAATAGATAAATAAATTCATACTAGTAAGATGCTGAATGAACAGAAATTTTGGCACTAAACAATTAACTATGCACACACACACAAACACACATATATATAAACAACGTATATATATATATATATATATATATATAATCAACATATAATTATATATATATATGCTTTTTCGAAGCAATGTGTAATTCTTACCACTGCGACATAAATTCTGAATTTATAGCCGTTTAATAATGTTGAGCGTTCCTCTCGATATATATATATATATATGCAGATAGATGATAGATAGATAGATAGATAGATAGATAGATAGATTAGTACATGTATATGTATGTCTGTGTGCGTGCGTGTGTATATTTCTGAAACAGAAAAGAAAAAGAAAGCATAAATTCGAAGTTTTGCAATGGTAAGTGGGTTTTGAAATTTTATTATTATTACTATTATAAGTGATTATCAACACATTGGTCTTTGTAGACGTAAAAATACCTTCAAAACATTCAACGCTTTTAACGTTGAAATATAAAAGGAAATGAATTATTTCAGTGGTAATATTTTTGAGTCCCTCTCAAAGGAAATAACGTCACTCATGCAGTACTAAAAAGTAAAGTATCCCGTTAACAAACTGAACACTAGATAATTCTGCTAAAAATGCATATAAAACATTGTCATATACTAATTTGTCTGTGGAACTGAGTCAGCGTCTCATAGATTACTTCTTACGATGTTCTCTTGCTAAATTCATGATTGTAAAGTTACCAGGTTGTCTTAAAGATATGGTTATGGTAATGGTAATATTAATTATTTTCTTACAAAAAACATTTGGATTCATTGACCTAGCAACTAGTACTGCATCCGTTGAAATTTACAAAATATTATTTCTTAAAATAACCCTTCCAGAAAATCTGTTTCTCAAGTTCCAGTAGCTGTTATTGCTATATCCCGCATTGATGGAGACTCCTTACTAATATTCTTAATTAGTAAAAATGAAAGTAATGTGGAATGTCATCATTCTTTTTCAACCATTCAGTCAGTTAAGAGCGATACGTGAAACACGCTTGGGCGATCATGTCTCGAAAGAGACATGACTGATTGGGCAGAAGATTGCAGTAAGTTGCCATTGCTTTCTGCGGTAGACTGGTTGCCGACCAATGGCTATAGAACCTAATCTGTCCTGTTATTTGACTCGTATTTAGAGGAAGGCGATGTATTATATTATTAAGTAGTAATTTCAGGGGGATCAGTTTATTACTTCATAACAATATAAAACTGATCCCCCATTTTATGCCCAGTAGAAGCCTTAATCATGTTTCTAACTATTATATTCAGTCAGTCAGTTAAGTGCCATACGTGATACACGCTTGAGCGATCATGTCTCGAAAGAGACATGGCTGACTGGGCAAAAGATTATCCCGAAGTAGGTTGCCATTGCTTTCTGCGGTAGACCGGTTGCCGACCAAGGCTATAGCATCCAATCTGTCCTGCTATTTAACCCATAACTGGAAGGAAGAAAGGGATTAATTTCTTTTCCCAAGGGTATTTGCTCGTAAGTGAATGCAATGAATTCAAACCATTACTTTCTCTTAAATGCGTTATCAATTTTACTTGTTGCTGCTGCTGGATGGTAGACATTAAGTGATGTGGATTCTGTACATTAAAATCCCACCTTTTTGGAATTAAATAAACCACAGATGTTGATATGACGTTAAAAAAAACTCAAATTCAGACCCATTCTATATTGATATAAGCTTCGCTCTCTTCTTATAAAGTCCCCTTGTTTTATATTTACATAGCACTGCTAAGCGTCACAGTTCTCGTGTAACTTCTATACTGAGATTATTCCTGACAGAGGTAGGTGTAGCTTGGTCTTGGATTAGTAAAAACGTATACACCTTTTTCTTTATGACGATTGTTTCAGCATTTGTGTCATTATTGGTTTCTAGATTTCCCAATGTTTGTAGCTTCGTTGTCATTTAGCTATTTGTCTGAATTCCTGTTCTACTAATCATGAGAATATCTCATATTCCTCTGTTACTCCTTCTTTGACCTGTAAGTATCTAATATTTTCACCGTCTTTCTTGGAAAAGTTAACTTTGGTTTTGGATATATTGTATATATGTCTACTTTGTTTTACTTTTCTTTAAAACTTCTTTATTGCTTACAAATTCTCTCCCTGTTATTCTCATCATCTTTTTTATAGAACTACACTTTTCTTGTCTCAAAGATTTTCATTTTTACTGCTATATAGGATGACGTATTTACAAAATAGCAATGTATTACTTTCTTTGTTTCTAACAAAATCATCGTCTTTTCTATTACTTTGCTTACCTTTTGAAAGACATATTTTACGATGAAAATGCACCTTTGTCATTCGTTTAATTTTGCTGTTTCAAACTTGTAATTCACTTAGTGTACAATTTATCTTTTTACCAAACAAGTATTCTGTCTTATTAAAGTTGATGTTTAGTCCTTTTGTTTCATATTCATTTACTAAGTTATATGGGAGTACTTTTAATTTTCATTTTGACTCCGCTATCAACACAGCGACATCTTCATATTTAATATATAGTGAGCCCCAATGATGAATTGGGAAAGGATTTTAATTCTCTCAGGATAGCTTTACTGTAAAGACTGAATAAGTTCAGGTTAGAAAATGCATCTTTATCTTTCTGTTAGACAAAATTTTGATTACTTTATGGAAAACATCCTTTGTTGATTTTATCAAGATACTATAAACTGTCATTGTTGATAGCACAATTTGGATAATCGTGGACACCGCGAGTGATAGATTTTTGAAACTTCGATAAAAAGTATCATTTTATATATTTACTTATCTCTTTTATATAGATAAGTTTTTTCTTAAAAAACAGTATAAAAAATAGCTTATATGTAAATTTATGTGACATTCGTTAGTCCGTTTATCGGTCCATCACACTGTCTTAAATATCCATTGAAACAAACATTTTGGGAGAAGTGAAGCAGGTAAGTATGGTTTTCATCAAAGTAGTTTTCGAAACAAATCAGCTAATTCCAATTTCATGAATTGATTTGCGAAATTTAACGAAACGTAGAACTTTGAAAAAATCAACAAAAAAGGATATCTTCATAAGATAACATGAGGATTTTAACACGAGTTGCAAAAAAAATCTACCTGAAAGAAAAAGCAGAGTGAAGCGACGTTAAAGCGATGTGAAAATAATTGAAGCCAAGATGCCAGGTCATGATCTTTTACATTGCAGAATCTTCTTTGGATTCGCTTATAAATAGCGAAATAACCAGGCCAGATGCGGCAGCAATATCTAGTTCACTGATGAATGGTACACCTATAAATGTGCAAGATATATTCTACACGAGAAAAGGTAGATAGTAACCAAACAGTGAACATATATTTCTGGAACTAAAAACAGTAACTGAATCAATATAATCTCTTTACTTCATTTTATTGAGAAACGTTAGTGGGTGAAGATGCAATGAGGTTAGTACCAGCAATGCTTAGAAAAAAAGTAAATAGTTACCTCATACGATTAATGCAGAGCAGTTTCATTTTGAACAAATTTAAATTAAAACGCATCTATTTACTAATTGAACAAATGATTGAAATTAATTTTTACGATCAACTAGGATTAACACTAAATGACATATATTGCACTGGTTTTGTGCATTTTTTTAATAATGTCATAATACAAAATTACAAGCTGCTTGGCAGGAGATACCATTAGATACATTGAAGAAGCTTTTATATCAATGCCTGACAGAATGAAAGCTGTGATCAAGACTATTATACTAAATATTAAAATTATTTTGTATTTTTTGTTAAAGCGTTTGTTGAGTAAATCAAATTAAATTCAGTCAGTCAGTTACGTACCATACGTGATACACGCTTGGGCGATCATGACTCGAAAGAGACATGACTGACTGGGCAGAAGATTATCCCGCAGTAGTCTGCCATTGCTTTCTACGGTGGACTGGTTGCCGAACAAGGCTATAGAACCCAGTCTGTCCTGTTATTTAACCCATAACTGGAAGGAATAGACGCATTAATACCTTTCCCAATGGTATTTGCGCGTAAGTGAATGCAATGAATTCAGCTGGAATTCGAACTCGGCTCCCCGCTTTCTCATTCCGAACCGATATCCAATGTAATCACAACGCACATCCTCAATTACTTTAATTAAATTGTTTATTTTCTGTCAATATGCCTAATAAACGATGAAATAGTTCTTGTCCTACGACTTTTACACAGTACTGTAGTTAAATAAACCTGGAATGGATAAATGAATACACATTCAGAATTCTCTATAGTTTCAGTGGTTGATGACTATATTTCAAGTGTTGTAAAAATGTTACCTTTTTTTGACTACCTATAGTCGTTGTGATGTGTCTTCTCCTAATGCGGAAATTAGATTATCATTGAAATCTATTAGATGTCCGATGTTATATGTGTGTGTTAAGTTCAAATGTTGGCTAAAGTTACTAAAATTGACTTCAACCCGAAAGTCATTGGGAACGAAACAAATCAAATTCTCCCCGTCCTCTGAATCATCGCCAGATATATTAATAAAATATCTTGAAAAATAGATTAGCCAAGAAAAGTCTTGGCTCATCTATTAACTCATAACTACTTTAGTTGACTAGACAAAAAATTTCCTATCGTTGTCAAATGTGCCAAGTAATTAGTTTAAAATAGAAGAGATTACCTTGTGATTTTAACAGTTATTGAATTTAATATGAAAACAGCAGTCTGAAATTATGATGCAAAACCAGAAAATCAGATTTCTTTTAAGAAGAACGTAACAAAATCATCAGCAATTTAGCAACACATAAATGAGAAAATAATTAATACACATACATGATAATTTTTTACATCTTAATATAATGACAATTCTTTATAATAACTAGTCATCTAAAATCCATTGATTCATATTACAGCAGGTTACATTTGAGACATGATGTTTTAATTGTTTCATATAGGTCTGCTTTCATGTGGTATAATTTGCTTCCTTCTTATAATTTTATTTTCAAACTTTAGCAAATAATTCTGAACGGATTCAAATAAGTAGTTGATGATGTCTATTCTATTATCTTTTTTCCTGTAAAACATTTACTCTCAAAAATCTACAGGTAAACTTCGATTGATGTGAAAGGGTTCGTATTTTCTTCTTCATGTGCCGTGTCCTTTCCACTTGGCTTTGTCCCTTGTCGCTCTCAATAATTTTTCTCTTCGTATCTCTATGCTCTGCTCCGCCATAAATTTGCTCAGACTTAACAAGTACGTCTCGCTCTGCTTTACGCTGTCTCTTCTTCCGTTTATCTGACCTATGAGTATTATGTTCTCTAGTCCCTCTCTCCTCCTTATATGTCCCAGGAACCTCATTTGTATCTTCCTGATATTTATTATGAGTTTTTGTTCATGTTTGCATCCTTTCCAACTCCTCGTCGTTTCACACGTGCTCTATTCATGTTATCCTCAGCATCCTTCTGTAAAACATCATTTCTGCTGCCTCAAGCCTCTCCTTCATCCTTGATGATATTGGTTCAGCATTCAATTACATACAGAAAGACTGATATCACATAGCATTTCAGGACTCTTTTCTCTGTTTCTGATGAGATTTTCCTGTCTTTCAATACTATGATTAAAATCTGAAATGCGTCTTTATAAATGCCAATGCGTCTGTGATTTCCATGTCGCACTTTCCATCTTTTGTAAAAACACTTCCCAGGTATTTTACTTTTTTATTTTAGTTTCTCCGACCTGTAGTTGGTATATTGAGCTCCTAAAGAAAACTGAATGTATGGTCATCGTAATAGTACCATTCAGTTCAATTCTTTTATAGATTTTTCAATATTTCAACAATTGGTTGGTCTGCAAATCCAGCCACTATGATCACATTTTTGACGTCCCTGCTGATCTCTGTTAGCGACAGACACATTTGTTCATCATGCCAATTGTGTTTCACCCGCGACTTGTCTCTGACAATTACTTCAGAAAAATCATTTTAATGTATTTCTCGGACCGATGTTAAGGGTTGAAGTTATTTTTTTTTTACTGACAGGGGTTTACCTTGACAATATCGCAATTTATGAAGCAATCTACAACTTTTGACTCTTTTCAGTCCCTCAATAGCAGCATGTCTAAAAACCTGTGCTCAATGGTTGTCTCTCTAATTCGTCTTAGCTTCATTTTTCCCTCAAGACGACAAGATTTCAAAGTCTTTCTTTTTGCTTTTAGTTCTGTTTAATTTTCAACAGCTCTCTTTATTTATTGATGAACACCGAGAAGCAACTCGGATGTATCCAAAAATGACATTAAGTCTGTCAATAATTTTGTTATTTTCTGTTAATTTTCTTCTTTGTTAAAAATTTTCGATTATTTATGCTTCATCATATATTATGAGAAACAAATGTAAACTATTTTCTTACGTTTCAGAAGACTTAGCCTAATATTAGTTTAATCTTCGTAATATCTTCTGGCATTAGGACATTTTACATAATAAATCCTATATAACATGTTGAAACTACATAACCACTTTAGCATAATCTTGGTTTTAATGTGAAAATTAATATATGATGAAAATTTTCAAGGCAATTCCGATTTATCGTGGTTTATGCAATTTACATAAGTTAAGGCTAACTGTTTATACAATAGAGAATAGGCAAACCTTTACGTAAGAAAATTATTTCTGAACTTTTCCAGAAAAAAATGTATAATATTTCATTCTATGTGGATGCACCAAACCAAAGACCCCGTACCAGGGGAAGTACTTAGTTCTGTGATTAACAGAGGTAGATGAACAGATCATTAATAATAGATAGTGAATATTATTTTCACTTCTTCCCTGGTATCGTTAAGGTTTCTAAATAAGGATATTGATTCA
This sequence comes from Ascarosepion bandense, assembly GCA_037127315.1. NCBI lineage: Eukaryota > Metazoa > Mollusca > Cephalopoda > Sepiida > Sepiidae > Ascarosepion > Ascarosepion bandense. Next base: position 2,102,483 of record JBBBDQ010001268.1, on the reverse strand, counting down.
GAGAAATGCCACTTCATTTTGTAATTGAAAGCAGTAAAACCCAGAAGAATATTAGTATTGTGTAGTGAGTTCGACGTTTAATGCGTGTTTTACATATGTCATCTTGCATAAGAGAGAGGAATGTTTTGCAAATGAAGCTGGAACTCTTGTGAAGTAATTTTTACCGAGATGACGAAGCAGACCATTGATATCTCGGAGAGAATTAAAGAAAATTGGGACACTCAATGACAGCGAAATTAGCACTACTTTAGGTTGAACATTATATGTTTCTCTTGAAATATTTTTTTCAAGAAACAGGTTTCACAGCTTTATTGTTATTTCTCTTCCTGGTATATGAAACGGTGTTTCATTCATAAACGTTTGTTAAGATGTTACTTTTAAAATGAGATAAAATCAGCATATTAACTTTATTATGATTTTCTCTTCGAGATATTGTACCGTCTGCCGTCTATGCTAATCTAAACTTATTTATAAATGGAACTTTGTCTGTGTGTGTGTTTCTGTGTGTGTGTCCGTTACCTATAGACTCCGAAACGGCTCAACCGATTTTCTTGATAATTTACACAGTTTTAGTATAAGCGTCTGCGAGTGTTCTTAGCTAGGTTTTGTGTCGAGGTACCCCAGATAAATATCGAAAATCGATAATCGAAAGATCGGGTTATAGAAGGATTGGTCCGATTTTAATTAAATTTGATACACTCATAGACAAACATAAGAAACGATATTCAGAAGTTTCAAGGATGCAGTTCTTACAATAGTGCAGAAAGTTCGATATCGATACCAGGAAATCAAAATTTGACTTACATCCATTCATTTTTCTTTCAGTCTACGGGTTCGCTTTAACTGGAAGCAACTATTGCTTTCTAGTCTTTCGTGCCAACGTACAAAGATTCTGAGCTCCAGGACCATGGATTAGTTTTAAAGCTTTCATTACACCCGAGCAATGCCGGGTTATAATGCTAGTTAAATATATTTAAGTGATGTTATTTTATTCCTTTGATAATTTTCCAGTTTGTTTAATATTTAAATAGCTCAACACCAAAAATAAACAAAAAAATAAGTAACATTCTGTGTTGATTCTCTTGTGCCAGTCTGTGAAATCCTTGCAGAAATTGTCTTGGCAGAATCTGAGTTAATCTTTACCCATCGTTGCAAATAATTTAAAAAGTATCAATGCTTAAATAAAATAGAATCATAAGCCGTATCTATTTTATTAATAACCAGTCATATGTAACATGTGCGTTCCGACAGTTTATATAAATTTAAATTGAGTTTATTCTAATTTGGCTTTTCGGTAAAATAAAGAATTACTCTGACCATGTCTTGTAGCTTCAAATCTTGTTCAGTAACTTCGATTCTGACCTGGTTTTAAATATCGATTAGGGCATTTTCATTCTCTGACAAGTCAGTACCTTGGAGCCTTTCCTTTCTTTTGATGTCCTATCAAAACTCATCTTTGCCCTTCAAACTTCCTCAGATCTCTTTGTTTTCTTTGCTCCACCAACAAAGGCAGGCCACCTTGCGTACACAGTTTGCCCACTACAAAGAAAAAATCCATTTATAAGTTTGCAAGGAAGTGCACTTTGTCGAAGCGCATCGCTGGAATGGGTTTTCTGAGCTACAGATGCAAGAAGTCGCTTTTGTTGGTTCAATATCTACCAACGAACAACAGTATATTATACGGGGGAAAGTTCTGTTTATCTTTAACCTTAGAAAAAGCTATTAGAGCATTGCATGAATTAGTATCATTCTTTAAATTAACTTCATTGTAATTAGATATATTGAAACAGTTGTTTATCTCTAACTTAGTAAGTCAATTTTGAAAATGCAAAGAAGGGCTATTTTTTTACACATTAAACCACATACACACATGTCCAGACATGTAAGCTGATTAAAATGTTACATCACAAAGAAATACTAAAATACACGCAAAGAGAATAAATATTTGATGCAGAATTCAAACGCTCATGAAAGATGATTTCACTCTTTTCTCTCTATCTCTTTCTCACTCTCTCTGACTCTCTGTCTCTCGCTCTCTACGCTCTCACACCCTGATTGAGCAGTCTGGAAAAATAGTAGACTTTGATAAACAGTAGCTACTCTGGCATGTACGCATCGCTCATTCAGTGAAATGAATTAGAGTGCACTAGCGTATAATGATATGCGCTAAAAATTCTGACTACTTCCACCGAACGACCATAGCCCTGGGGTAGAGTCGCCGAAAGACGGCATTTCGTGTCGGGTTTCAATCCTGGGTAAAAAAAGTAATCGTAGTCTAACCGTACTGATGAGCTGTGACAATATATATAATATATATATATATATATATATATGTATATAAACTTATTTATAAATGAAAATTTGTATGTGCGTGTGTGTCCGTTACTATAGACTCCGAAACGGCTGAACCAATTTTCTTGAAAATTTTCACAGTTGAACTATAAGTGTCTGCGAGTGCTCTTAGATAAGTTTTGTGTCGAGGTACCCCCGATAAATATCAAAAATCGATCATCGAAAAAATCGATTTATAGAAGGAATGGCCCGATTTTAATCAAATTTGATACACTCATAGACAAAGACATAAGAAACGATATTCAAAAGTTTCAATGTTGCAGGTCTTACAATAGTGCAGAAAATCGATAATATATATAGCATTTCACGGCCCACAGGCTTCTCTCTGAAAACACAGTACGGGTTTCGCTTCACCAGGTCTACTGATGATATGCTAACGACCATTACCGAGTACATATACCGGGCTCTTGACAAGAATGGAGAAGCCCCAACCGTTGCCTTGGATATCTCCAAAGCGTTCGACAGGGTCTGGCATACTGGCCTCTTGTGCAAACTGCGGAGCTACGGGATAACTTGACATCTTTTTGAGCTCATCCAGTCATTCCTCTCTAACCGCACATTGAAGGTAGTATTAAATGGGCATGCCTCCCAAAACTACCATTCGAACGCGGGCGTCCCTCAAGGTTCTATATTAGGTCCCACGCTCTTTCTGATGTACATTAATGATCTCCCCGACACCATTAGATCCCAAGTAGGCATGTACCCCGATGACACAACAATCTTCTCTCGCATCGATCAAAAACCAGGTGTGGGCGACAAAGCGAACTTCGCTGCCGTGCTTGAAAAGGAACATCCAATCTGTAGTGGCCTGAGGTAGGAAATGGCTAGTAAATTTCAATGCTTCTAAGACGAAGATGTTATCAACTAACCACCATAGACAATCGCATCTACCTCCCATTAGCATGGGACAGGCGACCCTCCCAAAGAGTAAAATACTACGCCTCCTTGGCCTTACACTTTGGGCGGACCTTAAATGGAATGACTATATTGAATCCATTGCCAAATCTCCCGCTATGAATGTCGGCTCTCTGTGCAGGGCCCGGAAATTTTTCCCACCTGAATCTATTCTGCACATATACAAATCTACCATCCTCCCGTGTATTGAATATTGCTGCCATATCTGGTTGGGTGCCCCTCCTGCTCTCATTGGGCTTCTTGACAAAATACAAAGGAGGATCTCTAACGTGGTTGATACTGACTTGGCAGACCGGCTGCAGCCGCTCTCTCACCGGCGTGATGTGGCTTCCCTGTGCCTCTTCTACAAGTACTTTCATGGCTTCTGCTCCGATGAACTTAGAGCACTGGTGCTGCCTAAGCAGGAATTTACACGAGATACTAGATTAGCAACTAGGTCCCACCATTTTACAGTTAAACAGATAAGATGTAACCGTAAATTCTACTCCAACAGCTTCTTTTCTCGCGCTTCACGCCTGTGGAACTCCCTTCCACATGTCTGCTTTCCCGACAGCTACAATCTCCAGGTGTTTAAATGTAGGATCAATAGACACCTCCTATCACTCTAACTCCCAATTATTCTCAGAACACTCTCATCTACCCAACCCTCATTCTCGATATCCTTACCCGCCTATCACCCACCCTCTGACATTTCCTATATTTAAACATTCTGGGTATCCCTACCCGCCTATCACCCACCCTCTAACATTTCCTATATTTAATCATCCTTTCTCCAATTTATATAGCCCCCTGCGCAGTAGTGCCAGTGACATGCCTTGCTCGGGGTGAAACGCTTATGAAAAAAAATATATATAAAAAAGGCCAGATGTTTGTGTGTGTGTCTGTTTATCTGCCTGTATGTTTGTTTTTTCAGCCTTTTATTTTAGTTTTTGCTTCGGGTTTGGCTGTAAGTAGGTATAATTGTAGTTCTTATTCTCAGATATGATATCATATATTCAGAGAACATATTTAGCCTTCAAAATTTAGTTTACGACGAAAAAAACTTATTTGATATCGATACCAGGAAATCAAAATTTACTTACATCCATTCATTTTTCTTTCAGTCTAAGGTTTCGCGTTAACTGGAAATAACTATTGCTTTTTAGCCTTTCGTGCCAACGTCCAAATAGTCCGAGATCCAGGAGCATGGATTAGTTTTTAAAGCGTTCTTTATACCCGCGCAAAGCCAGGCTATACTGCTAGTATGTATATATATATATATATATATATATATATATATATATATATATATGTGTGTGTGTGTGTGTGTGTGTGTGTGTGTAACTTATAAGATCTGCATTATATTAGATATAAAAACACTTATTTCTCGTCCATCTCCCAACAACTTGGCATTTACAATGAAGATCCAAACATTTACGACTGCCTCATTATTAAAACTCATCAGTCCAGAAAAGTCAAAATGGCAGCTGGTGTTCAAAACAATATCAAGACCGTCGGTAACTAGGGCAACAGATGAGTTGGCAATTTTAACACATCCAAAACTAAACGCCTCTTCATTAATCATCTGAGAGACACCTCTGTGCCTCCCAACTGCAGACTGGCGTCGAGATCTCATCAGTGTCCAGTTTAGCTGGTTAGAAGTAACGGTAAGTTTTATGCTATCACTTTCTTTTCTCGCATTTCTCGCCAGTGGAAGCCTCTCCTGACCCTATGCTTTCAAGCCAACTTTAATGTGGCCAAATTTAAATAAAATGATAATCGTTATCAATCGGTCCCTTTTTACTATTTTCTCTTTCTGCTCGCTATTAATAATCCGGTTCCTAATTCTCCAACACCTTGTAACCCCTTACGTATAGTGTATCTATAGCCTTTCCAAGGATGCTACCATATATATATATATATATATATATATATATATATATATATATATATATGATACAGCGAAACAGATCTGTCTGTGGATGACTATTTACGCTCTCACACCCTGGATTGAACACTCTGGAAGAATGGTGGACTTTGAAAAACAGTAGCTACTCTGGCATGTACGCATCGCTCATTCAGTAATGGATTAGAGCACGCTGTCTATTGGGTGGGTATAATGACAATATACACGCTAAAACGTCTGCCTTCTTCTACCGAACGCCCATAGCCCAGAGGTAGATTCGGCGACTGACGCCATTCGGTCGGGCTTCAATCCTAGGTTAAGTGCAATCGGAGTCTAACCGTACACATGTGATACAGTGAAACAGATCTGTCTGCGGATGACTAAATATATATATATAATAAATATTTTAAGATCCCGTGAATGTGCACATTTATTGTTGTTTTTATTATACATGTTATAATACATTAAGTGACCATATTTTTGAGACTGAATGTATTTCGACTCTAAAGTCAATTCTCTTCAATAAACTTGTAGCTTTACGTATCGAGTTCCTTTTCTTTCTGAGGTTCAAAATGTTGTTTATAAATAAGTAAGTAATAGTACGTAAACCTGTAAAACAAATAAATGAAATGAATAAAATAAAGCAAATTTTGGTTGGCCAGTGGAGATGTTTGAGGTTTCTCACATCAGCACGTGTATGAATGGATAAACAGATAAATAAATAACTAGATAAATGAATCAAGTGCTTTTCTTTAATTGAAATGACTTTGGTTTAGGGTTTTAATCATTAGCACCTAACAATTATCTTAAAGGCGCCTTCCCTATCTTGTAGTTTCTCTGTGATTGTCTTCTATCGTTCATCAAGTTTTGATTGCTTTGACGATCCTTTTTGAATTTTGTGTTTGTGTGTGTGTGTGTGTGTGTGTGTGTGTGTGTGTGTGTGTGTGTGTGTGTAAATGTGTGTGTGAGAACATTTTTTGCTTTCGTCTATAGAACAGGTGAAGAGGCTCATCCCTTGTTTCCCTGCTTAGGATGTTGTTTCCGGTTTTCTCTTTTCCAATCTTTTCACTCTTTTCTTTTTTTTTTTTAATTGGAGTAAATAGTCTAAACTATCGCCCGGTTCACACTCCACCCACGTCTATTGAACAGGTGAAGAGGCTCATCCTTTGTTCCCTGCTTAGGATGTGGTTTCCGGCTCTTTTTTCCAATCTTTTCACTCTTACGTAGCCCCACTCCCCTGCGCTTCAGTGGTGTTACCGCCTTGCTCGGGGTGATATGATTAAAAAAAATGTTTATAAATTGATTTTTATGAGTTTATCTATCTTTTTATAGTTTAGAGTTACCATTTGAATTTGGTGTGTGTGAGCATGTGGATGTGTGTGTGCATGTATGTATCTGTGCGTGTTTTGTTTTTCTTTTTCGGTGTGTGTGTTTTAAGTTTTTCATGTAGTTATGTTGAGCGAATGTTTGTATTTTTTATGAATCTTTTTTCCTTCATTATTAGAGTGTCATAATCTGCACTTTGGTAGATAGGTCTTTTTTTTACCCCCACTGCATTCATGCAAATTTTGGGAGGCATATAATTGTCTGTTATTTGATGTTTTACTTATTGCTTTTAAGAAGGAATGCCCTATTATTCCTGCATTGTGTCGCTCACCCATATATCTTTACACATTTATCGCATTTTAGGGCGTAAACTACATATTTCGAGTTGCAGCTCAGATCCGAGTTTATTTCGAGGTTGAAAGTTTTTCCTTCTTTTATTATTATGTTGCATACTCTCTACCTTCTTTGTTGCATTTTGTGATCCCCTGTGTTTACACATTGATACACACATACATACACACATACATGCACACATACACACATGCATACATACATACACACATACATACATACACACAAAATTCAAATGGTAACAGGAAACAATAAAAAGAAGCAGAGTACCTATAAAAAACATTCTAAAGCATAAAGACTACATCACAAAAAAATCTGGAGTAGATAGACTAAACTATCGCCTTGTTTACACTCCACCCACGTCTATTGAACGGGTGAAGAGGCTCGTCCCTTGTTTCCTGTTTAGGATGTGGTTTCCGGCTTTCTCTTTTCCAATCTTTTCACTCTTATGTAGCCCCCTGCACATCAGTGGCGTTACCGCCTTGCTCGGGGTGATATGATTAAAAAAAAAATCTGACACACACACACACACACACACACACACACACACACACACACACACACACAGAAACATAGACACAGCAACTTCAAAATATATCATCAAAGCAATAAAAACAACCAGATGACCAACAGAAGACAATCACAGAGGAACTCCGTGATAAGGAAGGCGCGGCTAAGATTAATTTAACGTGCTAATCATTAAAACCCTAACCCAAAATCATTTCAATTTGGGATAAGCACTTGATTCATTTATCCATTTATTTATTGACTTATCTGTTTTTTCCATTTACACACATGCTGATATGAGAAACCACAAACATTTCAACTGGCCAACAATTGATTTGCTTTATTTTATTTTATTTATTTGAATTAGTGAATTACTTACTGACTAAATTATTTATAAACAATACCATGGCCCTCAGGAAGAAAAGGAACTCGATACGTTAAACCACAAGTTTATTTGCCTGAAGGGAGTCAACTTTAGACTCAAAACACGTGTAACGTCACAAATACCATTATGATCATTTAATGTATCATACTATGTATAATGACAACAACAACAATAAATTTAATACACTTTAACAGAACTTTCACGGCCTCTCACACGTTTTATTCTATACCATTTACTCTCGTTGGAAAAACCCTATTTTTTTCTTATATATATATATATATATATATATATATAATTTTTAGGGGTTACTTTATTGAAGATGCGGAAGTGATAAGGTTAATGTATACCGATATGTTTGAATGATAACTCTCGGCTCTGGACTGGATGGTCAGGGATCGAGGTAAATTGGATGGTTTCCTACTATGTAATTAGCATGGCAGGTCCTAGCGCTTACGATCAGACTTTATGGAAACACCTGTGATAAAATACGTCTGAGCTTGTTCTATGGCAGTAGCGAGAGTGCACTATCAGGCCAATAAGCGATAGGTTGGAGCGTGGAAAATAATTCTACTCCAACAAAGACCTAGAAAGATTTTCAACGCTCTCAAGACTAGAAAGTAAGCACTGACCACGCCAGCGATAATCGCCAGGGAAGGTAGTTATTTGCGAGGACTTTTATGAAGAATTTTATATTCAAGATAACTTTTCTAGTGATTTTATATTTGGAGATATTTTGTGGTAAATCTTCGTGCCATACCTTGTTGAATGCTTTCTAAATACATAATATTATACTTGTTGAGGTATATGTGTTAAGAAAGACCTCACCAATTCTCTGTAAATCAGAAGTTAAGACTTCATCAGTGCATCGGGCTGATTGAATTCCATACTGCTCGATGCACAATTTTTTTTTTTAATTATAAGTTTCTTGTTGATAACGGTCTAAAAAGATTACAGATAAGATTTATGCGACAGTACTGGAGGGGGAGAATCGATTTCCCGCGTTCTTGAAAACTGGACATAAGCTTGCCATCTTTATAGGCTTGGGAAAATATTATTGATCAAGGAGTCGGTTAAACAAATTTGCTAATATAGAAAATCATTCTGTATTGATATTCTTAAGGTCAGGTCAGACTATGTTCAGGTCAGATCGGATTATGTTCGAGTTAGGTCTGGTCAGACCATGTCCGCTACTGGTACCATGTATCCAAGCCACGGGTTATGCCAAGATTCGTCATCGGAGGCCACATTTTAAACAATATAAAGTACGCAGATGATACAGTGATGATAGCAGACACGGAAAGGAAAATACAAGACCTCCTACAGAAAGTAGCTAAAGAGAGTGACAAGAAAGGAATACACATATACTGCAAGAAAACAGAAGGCATGGTTATCCGCTAAAAGGGTAGCCCAAAATGTCAAATACTGGTGGGGGTTACTAAAATCAAGCAGGTATAAAAATTTAAATACCTGTGAAGTTTTAGAACAGAAGGACAGAAAGTGTGACACAGAAATCCGAAGGCAAATTGGCATGGCGAAGAAACATCCCAGAAGTTGATTAAAGTATTATGAAACAGAACATTTTCGCTAGAAACAAAGAAGAGAGCACTGGATTGCTATGTGATGACGGTTCTTCAATAAAGCAGTAAATGTTAGATAATATCTTCGTAGATGAAAAAAAAAATCAAACAGCTGAAATGTGGTTTTAAAAAAGGATGCTGCGAATGTCATGGATTGAGAATGTGAACAATGATGAAGCTTTGGAAAGGATGGACACGAAAAGGAAATTAATACTGAGCATCAGGAAGAGACAGCCGAAGTTCTTGGGACATGGAACGAGGAAGCAGGGCTTGGAGAACCTGATACTAACAGGCCAAAGGGAGTTAAAAAAGAGACAGGGGAAAGCAGCGGATAGCATACTTGAAAGACCTGATCAGGTGGATGACGGAACGAGGGTTGCATAGTGTAACAGGAGGAGGCGTGCTAAAAGCCACCGGGGATAGGGAGATGAGGAAAACCATGATCGCCTACGTCCGGAAACGACAAGACATGAAGAAGAAGAAGAAGAAGAAGAAGAAGAAGAAGAAGAATGTTCCTGTGAGGTACGGCTACAGCGCATTCAAAGGTGAACCAGGGCTGACTGTTTGGTTTTGCTGAAATGTTTGGGGTGTATAAAACACTCTATTCCAAAAATGATCAATTCGGGTAATAGGGCAGTGGTTTTGGGGTAGCATGTGTGAAGAAAGTTGGGAAAGGCTCTTCAGTCATATAGTACTGAAATCTCTCCCAGTCTTCCTTAAATAGCAAAAAACTGTTCTATAAACTGCAAATTAAAGGATGTCATTGATTTGGAGTCAATCTAATCTAATCACCTGACCAGGGAATTATCATACATGCCTTGGTGGGAATTGAAACTTTTGGTGATCATTAGCAGGGTGTTAGAAAAAACGCGACATGGGGGTATTTTATTATAATGAACTGATTAGCCCGGGAAGGTAAGCTTCTGCAGTGTTATTGAGGCATTTATTCTCGTTTCAGACAGGATGAAGTAGTCATTTACAGACTGAAGAAGATAGCAAGTTAAACAGACATCCACTAGATTTGACAGCATAAATAATCTAGGTTGACTCACCTGGTGACACTGCCTTGACAGTGGCAATCGTCATCACATCTCACATTATACAACTGCTGATAGGACAGTCTCATTTGAAGTTAATTATCAGATCCGTGACTAAAAACAATAACGCAAAAACACACAAAAGTTTACTTCAAGCATCCTTAACGTGTGGGCAAATAATCTAGTAAACATTCAGGTGCAATAATCCTAAGGTATTTATCTTGTACACACAGATGTCTGGGCAACGTAACTAATCATTAAATCAGATTCATCAGAGCAGATAGAAACCTAGGGTACCAAGGAAAGTGCGCTCTTATACACGAGGACTCAAGACTTCAGTGACGAAGGATGCTCGGGGGTGTGCATATGCATCCCCTCCACCATTCGAGTGAGCATTAGAAGAAGAGTCTTTAGGCTAAGGCCTTCTTACTTAAAATTAAATGTTTGAATCGTTCACAATACTTAACAACCATCGAGTTATTTTTCAATTTTTCTTCTGTTTTCTGCCCACTTTTAATCCGCTGTTAACGAGACAGCTCAATATGCTGCAATGGTTAGAAAGCCTGTCTCACTAGAATAATTACAATTGAGTAGTGCGTTCGATCCTCACTGGGTGTCTCATAACTGCGGTCTTGTGCCACATCTAAGCTGAGCTTCGAAGATCACCATAATTAGATTAGGTGTTACCTATTGGCAAAATAAAATACCAAATCTGCTATTAATTGATTAAATAATATAAAGAAAAAGTAAGTGGGAAGAAACTTGAAATTTGATATCAACAAATTCTACCCTCTATATATGAATATCAGATAAATAAATATATTACAAGAATTCGTAACTTTAAATGAAGGAAAGAAAAATCATAATCCACTATCAGCAATTCCTATTATTCCAAAGAAATAAAATTCTTCTTCTTGGGTCATGTTCTTTCAGGAGGTAGGCAATCATGGACTTCAACTTGGCTCTCTCTCTTGGCGCTCTCAATATTTGTTCTTCTTAGTATCTCTTCTAAACCCTGCTTGGTCGTCTATTTGCCTAGGCCTATTAAATATATCTCGTGCTGCATTCCCCTGTCTCTCTTTTCTTCTATCCATCCTGTGAGCATTAAATTCTCCAGGCCTCCATTCCTCATTACCCAACTTTTTATTCCTGATGTTAAAATGAGTTTTTTTTTATCGTTTGCATCCTCTACAACACTTCGTCCTTGCTCAAATGCTCAAGCCATGGTATCCTCAGCATCCTTCTGTAAACCACATATCTACTTCCTCAAGCATTTTCTTCATTCTTGATGATATTGTCCAAAAATCCATGCCATACAAAAGCATTAATATCACATATCAATCCAGTACTCTTTCTTTGTTTATAATGATATTTTCTTGTCTCTCACTTCTTTGATTAACTTTTGAAATTCGTCCTTGGCTTTCCCAGTGTGTCATCTAATCTCAATGTCGCACGTTTCATCTTTTGTCAGAACACTTCCTAGCTATATAAACTTCTTTAATTGTTTTGTTTGAGTTTTTTCCCGACTTGTAGTTGGCATTTTGGTGTCTTCTTTTCAATGATGACCATTTTGATGTAGGAATTAATAGCGAAGTTTATCAGTGTACTTATTAGGAGAAATGCTCTTATTGCGAAAACAACTCTATAAATAAAATAAAGAAATTTTAGTTCTAAACAGTGATCACTGATTAATGGCAGCAAAATTTATAGGGTAAACGATGAGCACCGATAAAACTGAGAAAGGTTTTTAAACATTGTGGGCTTAGAACAGACATAGAATAAAAGCTTATAGAAGATAACTACCAAAATGTCTATTTAAATATATACAAGGGGAATATCAAACTTTCGAGGAAACAAGGAAATATTCCATTACATCTAAGCACTCGGTTTGATAACCCTACTCATGTGCCTTGTGGTGCAGTGGATATCGGCTCGGAACGAGAAATCGGGGAGCCGAGTTCGAATTCCAGTTGAATTCATTGCGTTCACTTACGTGCAAATATACTTGGGAAAAGGTATTAATACGTCTCTTCCTTCCAGTTATGGCTTAAATAACAGGACAGATTGGGTTCTTTAGCCTTGGTCGGCAACCAGTCTACCGCAGAATGCAATGGCAACCTACTGCGGGTTAATCTTCTGCCCAATCAGTCATGTCTCTTTCCAGACATGATCGCCCAAGCGTGTTGCACGTATGGCACGTAACTGACTGACTCACACTTGTCACAATTTTTTTACTCCACAGCTTCCAAACAACCTAGGAATTCAATAAATCAAGGGATATTTTTAAAAAAATATTAAAAAAACATTGCAAAATGGCTGACAAAATTGAGCTAAAATATATGTGAACACCAGCAAAACAATAGTAAAAAGAATAAATTAAAATAATACTATAGTTTCAGTAAGCATAGCCAATATTTGAATAACATGTTTAAATTTTATTTAAAAAAATTGCAAATGTCGACAACATAAAACAACTATCATGTCACCTTCCAACAAATCTTGTTGCTAACCAGTAGCTTTCTGTTTGGTTTCGGGTAGATCGCCCGCTCCACAGATTGGTTTGAAGCTTCCAGACGAAAATAAACAGAGTCTAAACTCAATACTGATCTCTCTATCTCCACTGTCAAAGGGACGCTGACAGTCATTGACTCGGACCCGTTGTATGGACAAAAACCATTGCCGACGAACCAATCAACGCCGTCGGCCTCGTTCTCACTTAGCATAAAAGGGCAGGTCGAAGAATATTTCTTTGAGGGGAGACGACGCATCTGACGAAACGGACTGTCTGGCATGGTTTTACGCACACATTCATCACAACACAGCAGCCCGTCAAGCAAAACACCTTGTACGCTTTGGCTCTGGTAAGTGTGAATGTTTATCGTCAGTGTATTGATGAATTTTGTTTTCTACTCAAACCGAACCTACAGTACAACAGCAAGTATTTTAGCCCACCGACAGATCTTTTATCTTTCTGTATTTTTTCCAACAATGGAAGTGTGATTTTCCACGGATTTTATTAATTAAATTATTTTATTTTTATCGTGTTGCTTTGGAAATATCATGCGTTATATAAAACCTGCGCTTCCCTGAATTCATTTCCGTTCAATTTGTCTTATGTTCGTGCGTGCATCGAGCCATAGTCACGACTAGAGACGTCTTTTAATAAGATTTACCGTTGGTAACCCCTTTTTTTTTGCTCGATCTCGGCCATCTAGGCTGCAAGATTTTACTGAGTATATGTTAGGCCTTTATGAATTTATCTCATTCTTCGTACAGTGTTATAACCTTTAATCGAGACCGTATTTGGATAAGAATCTACGTTTCGGAAAGCTGCCTGTTGGTTCCACTAACGGTATCTATCTATCTATCTATCTATCTATCTATCTATCTATCTATCTATCTATCTAGTCATCCGCAGACGGATCTGTTTCGCTGTATCACAGCTCGTCAGTACGCTTATACATCCGATTGCTTTTAACCCATGATTGGAACCTGGCCGGATTGGCGTCAGTCGGCGATTCTACCGCTGAGCTTTTCCAAAGTCTACCATTCTTCCACAGTGCACAATCAGAGCGTGAGAGCGTAAATATATATATATATATATATATATATATATATATATATATATGATGAAATACTAATATATATATATATATATATATATATATATATATATATATGATGAAATACTAATATATATATATATATATATATATATATATATATATATATATATACAACTAAATAGACTCTCTAAATATGCAGGCCGTAAATTTATACTGAAATAAACCTCCGAAAAAACCATTAACAAACAGAACCTAAATCCGTTACAATCCGGTGTACTAAGACGTCGGATAAATGGGGAGAAAAAAAAAAGAAACCCGCGGAACAAGAACAAAACATTCAATACTCCGCAGTAAAGAAAAAACCCCAAACGGAACCAAGCACAAGAAAAAGTTGCTCAATACAAAGTACGAAAGATACAATAGTAGAGCAAAAACACACAAAAATCTAGAGTGAGCCAAAACCTACCGCGGTTTCACACTACGGATCGTCAGGGCAAATTGCATATATATATATATGATGAAAAATTACTTTGTAATTTGATATATTCATGTATAAAATTGCTTAATATCATTGATATAGTGTGTATGTGTGTATATATAAGTGTTTATATTGACGTAAACTCGGAGCATATTTACCTCTTGAAGATAATCTTATTATTAATATTTTCAGTGGTAGCTCGACGATTTATATATGTATCTACAGATATTTAAGCACGCATAGTCTGATGTTTGCATTGACGCATGTAACCGACTGTTGCTACTTTGCATGAGCCTCCGTTCCCACCCCAACAGAAACACATACACATAAACAAACAAATATTTATATGCGTTAAGTGTGCGTGCTAAATACAGGATATGCTATTAATCTCCATCATGGAACATTTTCGTTTCGAGAAACAGTTACATTCATGTTACCCTTCTTTCTTTATGAACATTTCTATTATTTTATTTACACCAAAATTCATAACCACAGACACCAGTTGGAAACACCTACCACCTTATTAGGCTGGGCATAATTTTAATAATCTTGCTTGTTATTCCATATGTCTTTTACTTAATCATTTATTACCATTACTCATGACGAGAACATTCTTTAATTATCTTTCCACTAAAATAAAAGGGAGTAAGTGTATTTCAAGTGTGTGACTTTCTGAAGTGTGTGACTTTCTGAAGTAATCATTGTTTTTTCTTTTCATAACAAGAAAGGATTAAATTTTGAAATACAACTTTTTATTGTGGCATTTATTATTGACGTAGTATGTGAAACAATACTTTTAAATTTCTGAGTGCAATATATACAAAAGAAAACTTTGTACATTACAATTTTACGATGTACAAAAATGATTATTGTAGGTTGCAAGGCTTTTCTTGAATATTAATTTTACTGTCGGTTTACATTTAAACATTTGTTTCAATTTCTTCCTGTCATCTTTGGAGCCGTTCTGCATCCTGAAGAAGGTGATTAACACTTTCAGGGAGACAACAGAAGTTTTTCAATTCAAGTCTTCATCAGAATTATTGGAACAAAAGTGAATATATACAAAAACAAACATATCACTTTCAGAGAATGAATGTTTTATAACTCAAATAATTTTCTGTCTCCTAATGCATTATTTGTAGATTATTATTATTATTATTATTATTATTATTATTATTATTGTTGTTGTTGCTGTTGTTGTTTTGTTGTTGTTGCTTGAAAAAAGAGTATGACCTGCTTTTGTTTAATATTAACATGTTCAGAATTAAACAAATATGCGGCATTTTGATATATGCCCTAAATAAAAAAAATATTATAAACGGATGAAGTGAACAAAGCTCTTCAAGAAATCTTCTATACTTGTTAGAACCGTTTAAGGGATTTCCTAAATAGATGGCGCAAAGGATTTTGTTTTAATTTGTAGTTATTATATCAGATACAAAGCTCCAAATACAACACGAAGAATTTTAATTTTTACTGCAACATTTTTCCATTGCGTCCTCTAAGATTTTGAATTTATTATTAATATTGTTATTATTTAATTTTCGATTTCTGCGATGATCATGTTACCTAGAAAGTGTGCGAAAAACTGAAGGCAGTTGGGGTGTGTTGTTATGGCTAAATTTTATTTGTTTTTCTGTCATAATATTCCAAATGTTATATAAAGAAAATTCTTAATGTGTGGGTTTTAGTTATCAAGACAATATTTTGTACAGTTCTTTGGCTGGTAATTCTAAAGAGTCTTTCAATGTATTATTTTCTTCCTTTTTTATCATTCCAAGTGCACTTACTATCACCGGTACTATTTTTGTTCTCAATTTCCACATTTTTCAAGTTCAATTCCCAGGTTTTATACTTTGATAGTTTTTCAAATTTCGTCGTTGTTACGTCATAACCCGCTAGACAAGCCATATAACTTTTCTGTTTTTAACAAAAAATGTTCGGCTTATTTGCTTCAATTCTCTTGTCTATGTGGATGGTGTAATCCATAGAATAGTGACATCTTCTTTTTCTCTTTCTCTTTCTCTAACCGGTGCTGGATGATGTTCATACCAATGTTTATTTATATATTTTGAAAGTGTTTGTACATTGTCCACTGTAAATATTGCTTCACTCTATCGTGAAAAGTTTTATATTCATTTTTGAAAAGTATAGAACATCCCGAGATTAGATGATTTATTGTTTCCTGGTATTTGTCACAGAACATGCATTTTAGATCTACATTAATATGTTTGTGGTTTTTCCTGAAAGTTGATAGTGAAAACACAGTAGACATGCTATGCAGGAATAAAGCCTTCAGCTTCAGACTTTAAGCCAGATTCTGGTAACCATCTATTAGTATTAACATTACATTATCGGGTTTATTAGCATGTTTTGGATATTGACCGTACAGCTGCTCGTTTTGCCAGCATTTTTAATCTGTTCATGCGCTTTATTTTCTGCTTTCTGTTTCATATTTTTTGCTGACAAAAATTGTTCTTTGATTCTACTAAATGTAAATCTTGCCTGTATTTACGGCCTTCTTTCATTATTCAATATATTTTTCTATTTTCATGTTGCTTAATCATTTGTATCATCAAGTCATTTGTTGCTTACATGCATGTTAGTAAGCCAATAGTTGTTGCCTTGTATGAAAATTCTCACTGAATAATACCTCTTCCACATTCTTAACAGGGTATGTATAAACGGTTTGCATCAGCTCACGAATGATGCAACTTATACTTAGAAAAAATCTCTCTTGTCTTAGAATTAATTCATCTGATATCATTTATAGTCCAGGTCAAGAATCTTTCAGCGTTATCTTTGACAGAGTTTTGTGTGTATCTTGGTTTCTTCATTAGAATCTGTTGTTTATGTGTTGTTATTACTTCTTATTTCCGATAATATTACCTTTTTTTGTTTTGTTGATTCGTCTATTCTTTTTATTTATTTCATTTCAGCCTTTGTCAGTCGGATATTTCGTATGATATACCTTCTTACATGAGCTAGTTATTTTCGTCAATATACGTTCTAATTGTTTGTCCAACATTTTCCCAAATATTTGGTTTGTGATGTTTTTCTGTGATTTGTGTAACGCTTCATGCAATGCAGTTATAACGAACTTATACTTCTCACAAGACCATTTTATTTTTCTTTCTTTAAATTTACCGTTATGGATCTAGCTGTAGAATTTTCACAGTCATCATTGAGACTATCCCAGTTGCGGGTACCTGAAGACTCATTCGTTGTCAAGGAATTTCTTCCTATGGCAGATATTTTAACCTCAGGTATGGCTTCTTTTGACGGACTGGCTGCTGTTTATCCACTGCAAAAGCCATACTGGATTTTGTTTCTATTATTTACACGAGTGAGACACGGTTAAAAATTCAACTCAAATTACCCGGCACGTTAGGTAAAGGTATTTTACAAACAGGGTTTTCAAGCATGTAGGGGATCGTTCGCGACCTCATAATGCAGTAGCCATTCACCTCTTAGCAATATTAACACCTTAAATTGCAGGTTGTTTTTCAGAGTTTTAATTCTTCTAAATGCTTAATTAATTGACCGCTTTTTACTTTAAGTTAAACAATGTAATTGGCATTGTAAAGCAACGGTAGTTTTAATTAACGCCATATGGTGTAGAAATGTTATTACTGGTTAAAGAGAAAGTGAATGTTAATAAATCCTAATATTGAGAATTAATTTTGATATGTGGATTTAAGATTGTTTATATTTTATGTGTTTTGGAAAATACCAAATAAAACTAAATAATGATAAGCAGGTGCACAAATTTCACATTTTAGATTTTATATATATATATATATATATATATATATAATCATTATTGCCTAACGATATTTTCTTTGTTCATGTAAAGGAATATGGAGAAGGAGGCGAAGGAGGCGATGAATAAATTTCCGCCATTTTATACCTTTAAATTAGAAAATATTCTTTGATTTTTTTTTAGACTGAACAATATATTCAAATCAGTTCTGTGTGAAAAAAGAACAACATGACGCAATTCACTCAGTCAAAAATTTGGAAAATGGCATGCGGTTGTGCTTGGCATTCACGCCAGATATTCCATGACGGACATTTCAGAATGTTTGCGTATCAATATGAGGGCAGTACAGAGGATTCAAAAATAGTTCGATGATATATCTAATAAACATCATGGAGTTTAGAGTGATGATTAGTGATGTCGACACTATGACCCCGTTTATGTTCATAAAGATCATCAGACTCCAAACAGAAGATTGCATATAGTGCAAGGAGTTAGTTCTGCTTTGAGTCAAGTGGCTGGTTACGCAAAAAAAAGGAAAGTAATCTTTATGTATGGTTACCAAGATGACACAAAATCATCTTTAAATATGAAGAAATAAATTTGTTCAATACAATCGCTTGAACCTTGCCCGCCACACGACTTCGAAAAGTTGGTCGGTCTGCTTGTTTAAGTTGCTTAATGTAGCCATAATATCTGCTTTCAGTTCATCTTTGTTCTTACAAGCAGTTTTATTTGTTTCTAACTCAACTGCCTCCTACATATCATAATCAAAGGGGTTCCAGTCTCGTAGAGTGTAATGGGGTTATTTGGTCAAAGAAATTCTCTGGCGGCTATGGTTAGATTCTCCTACATGTGTGGTAAGGTGCAGAATCCTTGTTGCAAGACTCAGAGCCATTATAGAAAGCAACATCTTGGCTCAGGATGAAGCTTCCTTCTCAAGTGACTTGATAATGGTTTTCTTGTTGAGTCTGAGGCTCGGTGGTAAGACGAATGGAGGCATAACTTTAAAATTATAAGTGATCTCAACAAACATATTTCTAATTCTCGTTAAACTCATCTAATATTTCACTGGATTAATAAAACAGTGAACGATGTAATATATATATGTCCTCATGCAAATCTGTTTTGCTGTATCACAGCTCATCGATAAGTTTAGACATATGATTGCTTCCAGCCAGGATTGAAACCGGACATAATTGACATCACTCGGCGTCTCTACCTCTGAGCTACGTTTTGGAATTAAAGACTATTATTGTGCTAAACACAAAAATTATATTAAGATCGGCCATGCCAACTATTAAGACAAAAACACGAGTCGACCGTTTTTGTCCCCACTCTTCAAAACTCTAAACGAGGAAATATGAGAAATATACAACAGTTTTGGCTAACATAAATGTACGGGAAGGAAACTTTCAGTTTTACTAATAGTTATTACATTTGAAGATGCTAGAACCCTAGCAGAGCAAGTCCAAGCAAACAAAGACGGAAACAGGGTTTCCAACACTATCAGATGAAACAACGAATGTGATCTGGCCTAAACAGAGAACCAGTACACACTGAAATCCAAAACACAAATCGGATTATTTATAAGATGATCGACCACAGAAGACCTGTATATGTTTAAAATAAGACAGGGTGTTTGCTGTTGTTCAGTAGATTCTTACTGATTTAAAAGAAGAATTTAAAAAAATATTTTTCGGATTTTATGTCGGATGAGTTGTATCGATGTGCCAATATCCAAACATAATTTCACGTGGCAAAATGACCGACACTTAATATTGAAAACAAAACGTAATGCACCCTTCGCAGCGTTGGATCAATCAACAAATATTTAAAAAGACTTGAAAATTGGTGTAATTGAAAAATATGTGCATTTAAAATGGGCAGCACAATGAATATATGTCAAGAAAAAGACAATAAAATTGCGTGCCAATTTTTTGAATAGATTAAACAAATATTTAGAATCTCAAACCACCACATTATCAAGTGAAGTAGAAATTTAAGCCAAATAAAACAGTGGAACATTTTTACGAGGCTGGGAGTTTCTGAAGTATATTTCAAAATAAAGATTGAGTAAGAATATTCAAAGTTAATAACTATAAATACGCATGAGATGTCAGGTATTTACTGGATCGGTACAGAGGAATCGAGATAATTTTTATTTTTAGCGACTTATATTATGTAGGAGTTCAATTGTGACCTGGGGTGAATT
Organism: Ascarosepion bandense; assembly: GCA_037127315.1. Classification (NCBI taxonomy): domain Eukaryota; kingdom Metazoa; phylum Mollusca; class Cephalopoda; order Sepiida; family Sepiidae; genus Ascarosepion; species Ascarosepion bandense. The sequence goes on along the minus strand of JBBBDQ010001268.1, from coordinate 2,082,129 downwards.
CAGATAGCAATAAGTATTCAATATTTAGGGAATCCCCGAAGAAAAATAGATTTATCGGGATTAGTGAAACTTCTGAGTTCATGATAGAATGTCACTATTCGTTTTCGATGTTTGGAATGTAATTAACCTCTTTTCCTTTTCCCCCCTAAGCTGTTATAGATTGGTCAAAGTAGAGAGTAGATGAATTTTGAGGATGCATAAATATACTGATAAATAAAAAGCATGAATATTCACAAATGATCGGAATAAACTCTTAGATGTTTTATGCAAGTAGAAGAATAACTGGGCTGAGATATAACCATTGTGTAACTACCTGTTATATGTTATCTTCAGCATCTTACACCTTAGGGAAATCTTTATATTTGAGAAGAATCCTATTGTGACCCCCATAACCAGACATTTTGTGAAGTAACCTAGCTTGTCAAATGTCGAAACCTCTAATGCAATAGTATATATATATTTTTACTGCTTTTGATTCTGTAAGTAATTGGCAGTTAGACTATCAGCTTTAGATCTGATTGATCGAAACTTTTACTGTTTGGTACTAAAGTGTTTGTTTCTATCAAGACGATTAACTAATTTCTTCTTGATTATAGCTTCAAAAAATTCGTTATGTCATTGAAAAAACGAATGGGTTCATACAGTAATGAGGATGACCACCCACGGGCATTCTTTTAAACAATGAATACAATTGACACTATCTACTGACTTTAGAAGAATATATCATTTTGTTAAGTGTTATTTAATTTCTGGCATATCTTCGAGTTAATATTAAGAACAAACACTGAGGTTTGAGCTGAAACAGTAATGTGAAAGTCTTTTATAAATTTGGAGATTTCCCGGACTGTAATAAAACTATTTCCTGAGACTATGCTTCGTGAGACAGGGGAAGTCATGAAGGAGACAGCATCTCTCAATGGATGTTCAGTTAGAGGCAAATATCGAAGAGCTTTGATGAAGATGAGATGACTTCGGGATCATTCATAATAGAAACTGACGCTTTGCCTCTATTCATTTTTTTTTAATCATTTCACCCCAAGCAAGGCATTCCACTGCCACTATTGCGCATGGGGCTACATAGGGGAAGGTAAAGAGGAAGGAGTGGTTAGGTGTAGGAAATGTCAGAAGGGAAGTGATAGATGGGTAAGGATACCGAGGATGAGGGTTGGGCAAGATGGGAAGTGTGTTTGAAAGAATGGGAGCGAGTTAGTGTGTTAGGAGGTATCTATTGACCTTACATTTAAACTCCTAGAGATTGTAGCCAGCGGGGAAGCAATCATGTGGAAGGGAATTCCACAGTCGGGAAGTGCGAGAAAAGAAACTGTTGGGGTAGAAGTTGCAGTTGCATTTTATCGGTTTCATTGTAAAATGGTGGGATCTAGTTGCTAATCTAGTTTCTCGTGCAAATTCATATCTAGGAGGCAGCAGTGATCTAAGTTCATTGGAGCAGAAGCTGTTAAAATATATATAGAAGAGACACAGGGAAGCCATGTCGCGCCGGTGAGAGAGAGACTGCAGGCGGTCTGTTAAGTTAGTATCGATCGGATTTTTGTTTGAAGATCTTTCAGAAATCTTTAGACTCAATTTATTTGCTTTCAACATTGACTTTAATTATTGTACACAGCTACACTTTACACTTTCTTGAACGTTTGCAGGGATTATTAGAAATTCTAAATGCAGTTAGTTCACTACACCTTAACGTGTAACAGATATTGTTGTACTGTTTTTTTTTACTGGAATTTTTTCTTGTGGTATAAACACACGAATTCCAGAAAGAATCTTTTTTGAAAAGAGGGCAGGAAGTTTTTCAAGCAATAAACCAGTATATAATTCTGGATATGTTACAGTCGATTTTGGAATATCGAAAATTTGTCTTATGAAACGCCAAACCGAGGGAATGTTTGATTTGGCATGAACTTGACATTAGCCTGTGAATAGGCTAAAGTGTCCGGGGGACGGAAAAAAACCTCAGCGAAACATTTTTTCAGCGCAGAATATGAAGTAGAGTTCACGAAGTTTAGCTTGTTTTTCTGCCCTATCAAGAACCTGGATGGTTTATTTAATGATCTGTGTTAATACTCAGACGCCGGAGAAGTCTTTGTAGGATCTACGGTTATTAAAAATTTTGGTTTCAGGAGAATAACTTTTCATTGCAGTGAATATTGAAGTCGCCACAACTACAAATTGCTACCTGGGCAATATTCAGTGAGGATATTATCAATCGTATCGAATAATTAATCGAACTTTACATTTCAGTCATCGTAAGGATCATACCGAGTTGAACATAATTTAGACAGTAATACTGTAAATGATTCATCCAAATATATAATAACACAGCCAAACACCGCCTATACGAACTTTTACACTGTACACTTTTCTGAAAAATAGCTCAAACAAAAAGAATAATGTCATCTAAGGTTCTTTCACACTTGCTTTGCTTACGTATGCGTAGTACTTTCCGTTGTATTTCTCTTCCGACCGAATCTTCTTTTTCGTATTGGACTGATGAATCCAGTTTCTTTCTTTGCCTTCATGATATGACTGACAGTTAAAAGGATGACTCAAGAAAAAACCGTGATCTCTCAATAGGCTTGCAAGTGTCGTCATGCAGCGTTACAATTTTCGTTCGCTTCCTTGGAGTAATGTCCATCGCAGACAATGGCCATAGAAAAACTAATCAGCACTGGAGACAATAATGACTGGGCGAGGTAAAAATCTGATACAATCACAGATGACATAATAATTTCATCATGCACCTGGAAAATAGATTCATATTGCTACACAGCACTGCAAATGACCCCTACTGAGGTAAAAACCGAAATCGATTATACCCTGTCACTCAAGTGGGTTTAAAACTGACTATATGTTTATAAGTAATGAAACTAAAGCAGTTGTTGCAAATAATTTACGCAATGATGTATTTCAGTTTTCTACTGAATGTTTAAATCGGGATTTTAAACTGTACACAGTTCTTTTTCTAATATTCTATATTTTTCTATCGTAATTCATATTACAATATGTATGGACATATCAGTCAGTTAAGTGCCATAGGTGACAAACGCTTTGGCGATCATGTCTCGAAAGAGACATGACTGACTGGGCAGAAGATTATCCCGCAGTAGGTTGCCATTGCTTTCTGCGGTAGACTGGTTGCCGACCAAGTCTGTAGAACCCAATCTGTCCTGCTATTTAAGCCATAACTGGAAGGAAGAGACGGATTAATACCTTTCCCACGGATATTTGCGCGTAAGTGAATACAATGGATTCAACTGGAATTCGAACTTGGCTCCCCGGTTTCTCGTTTCGAGCTGATATCCACTGTACCACAACGCACATCCGAGTATGGACATATAGCAGATTAAATAATAGCGTATTTACGATAGATGAGTATAACCAACGCTCTAAATAACCTGTTATATGCTAAAATTGTCCCATCAAATGAGAGGAAAATATGGAAAAAGTAAATAAATAAACGAACATTGGAGGTTTAATAAAAATTTAATCCTGATGTAAAACACATCAGTTTGAAATTGGAAGAACATTATAAAAAGTAGAAAAGACTGACCTTTTTAGTTCTCTTTAATAAAATTAAACATATGTATCTGCGTGTGTGTTTCTTATAAATTACCTATATCAGATATAATAACACCTCCTTCAGCAGAAGCTTTATGTATCCCTTATTAAACGAAATTGTAATTAAGAAAAAAATATATATCCAACCACAATTTACAAGACCCCTTAGAAAAGATTATGTTGGAAAACACTAATGTTGTAAGTAGATCATATTACTAAAAACATTTATCTACAAATGAGGCCCTGTAGATTATACATTTCCTTCCCATTATCAACCCACATTTTCATCATTGGGAGTGTCGTGCTGAATTTAAATAAAAGACAAAATAATTCCAGCGCGCTCAACACGCTTCAAAATGGCAAAGGAATTGTCCTAAATTGGTTGGCACAATGGAGGATATCGACGGTTTATGCGCTCTCTCACTACCAACAAACTGAAAAATGCAACATACAATAACGCTGAAAAATAAAATAGAAACTAATAGACATTTCTTTGTTCGTCATATTTGAACGAGATATATTTAAAAGAATGTTTGCTGCTTAAATATACATCATATATATATATATATATATATATATATATATATATGATGTATTTATTTAAATTATCGCATTCTTTAAATATTATTCTTTTAAATATATCTCGTTAAATATGACGAACAAAGACATGTCTATTAGTTTCTATTTTATTTTTCATATATATATAAATATATATATAAATATATATAAATATATATATGAATATATATATATATATATATATATATATATATATATATATATATATATATATTGTTAAATTGAAATAAAGCTTAGTGTCAAAATTGCTGTTGTTTACAGTAGTAGAAAACCATTTTTGCGACAAGTTTTTTCTCATAAAGTGCTGGATAACAAAGTAGTGACAGATAATTTTTTGAATTAATGTGGAGAATTTCGTCACTAATCTAACAAGGCTCAGCGAAGTGACAAACTTGTCCACATTAATTCTATCTCTCTATCTATATATATATATATATATATATATATATATATATATATATATATTTCCAATCCCATCATGGTCGTTTTGTCAGGAAATTGACGTCATGAAGTTATTTGTCCGGAGGACGAGATCGTAGCCTGTGGTCCCTTTGGAAAGTGTCTGAAAACTAAAATATGCTTTGACCAAAGCATTGTGACTAAAACTGATAGGAGTCGTCGATAGTTGTCCTAGATACAAGTTACGAGTCATAGTGAGTGTCCTGGCTAAAAACAGTAACTAAGGTTCGCTCGGCATAGATGCAGTATAGGGCACTGGTTAGGTATGAAGGAGTTAAACAAATACAGGGCTGTCTGAACAGGCGACTCTAGTGGGTTTAGTTAGCCGCCCTGATAGATGGGTGTTCTCGAATACGAGTGAACAGCCATTAAATATAAATGCATCCTCGTAACAATATCACGTGTGCATGCAACACGGATATATATATATATATATATATATATATATATATATATATATATTGATTGTCTAATACTTAGTATTTGGTCTTAATAGGGTTTAGACCAGGTTCATACAACCATGGATGATAGGGGTAAACTTAGGTTCATACAACCATGGATGAAAACGTCATAATCAGTTTTAAATTAAACAATGCGCATTCAAAAATTCCTTGCTACCTGAACGTTAAAAAACACCGTTACAAGACCATTCTTAAAAAGAACAACGGTAAACTGTAAAATCAGTAAAATAAGTTATTAAAAATCGCTTGAAGACACTAGACATGGTTTTAACCTGGGTAGCGAAATAACTCGTTTAAAAATGGAATATATATATATATATATATATATATATATATATATATATGTGTGTGTGTGTGTGTGTGTGTGTGTGTGTGTGTGTGTGTGTGTGTAACCGTATCTTGAAGTTAAAACTCATTTATCAGATGTATGTAATTCATCGCATTGGTACACATTTTGACATTTGTGTTTTTCTTATTACTGAACAAAGACTATGAATTCTCGGACAATGAAGCGTGATGACACACCTTATATTAAAGTGATTCTAGTGTCTTGTACATTTTTTCTTATATCTGTCTCACAGCCACCGATTTACATGACATTATTCTATCCTTAGATTTAATAACATGATGCCAAACAGTACTCTACATCTTCTTCCGGTTGCCGGGAAGAACAGCTGTTCGCAAGGGAAATACTTCCGTATTTCTTCCGCCGAATGTTGGCGAAAAAACTTACTAATTTATTTCTGTCTGGATGTCATATTCCTCAAGGATTTACGCACTGATAATATGAAGACGCTCTATTTTCGCGATTTTGATTTTGTTTGTTGTTGTTGTAAGTAAATGAAATTGTTTTTTCTTTTTTACTTCATATTCGTCTATTTTGTTTTCATATATCAGGTTGTAAAAGTTTAGCTCCAACCGAAAATAAAGATATTGTGTATCGTCGACATTTCTGCACTTTTCCGCGATACTCAAGCAGGTTTTCATCTTTTGGAGACTTTTTCAACTGTTTCACGCTTTTGTCATTGTCATGAAGATGTGTACAAATTCTATCACATTTTATTTTCTTTTTAGAATGCTTCTCGCTCCGTTCCTGGATTCAGCATTTTATCATTTTTTTCCTAAAATTAATATTAATTCGATACACTCGAAGCAGTCACTATACGTATTATGTCTAATACTTTTTAGAATGCTTCTGTGGCTAGTACAATACGTGTTCAAATCGCGATGTCAATTTTTTTATAACTATATCGCAAAAAAGCAAGGTACTTATTGTCACTGTTTTGAAGGGGTTACATAGGAGGAAAGTTATGAGAAAGAGTGACTGGTTATAAGGGATGTCAGGAAGTGGGTAAGAAAAGGATGAGAATACTGATGAGAGTAGAGTGGACGGAGAAAGGAGCATGAGAGAGAGGATGCAGATTAGTGAGATAGAAGATGACTATTGACTTTACATTAAAATACTTCGAGATTATATGTGTCGAGAAAGCAAATAAATGGAAGGGAATTCCACAGGCGGGAGGTGCGAGAATTTTTGATCTTCAGTTAAAAACTTCCGAGATATATTAATTTTGCTCCTATATTTTAGATTTTACACGCACACGCCAATGTGGCTCGCACAAACGACATAGTGTGTCTTTTTCTTGCTGACACCCATACGATCTACCTTCTTTCAATTGATTGTTGTCTTTTTTTCTCGCTTCCTTCTATCACCGTTTATCCTTTACTGTATAACTAAAAATATATCTGCTCTCTCCGTTACTGGATTCAGGCTTTTCATCTATTTTTCCTAAAATTAATATTAGTTCGAGACAATCGAAGCAGTCACTTTACGTATGAACTCTTTTTCGTGAGAGAACCAGGTTCATTTTCTAAAGCCTGAGGTCTCAAAGCATTGTGCTGTTAGATGACTCGACTAGTTTTTTGTCTTTAGTCAACATGCATCGGAGCAACTCGACATTGTGTTAACGTCTGAGGCCTTAGCGAACAGGGCTATTACCGACTTTGGCTTGACCAAATTGTCGTCCTCAGGTTACCGACCCTGTTAAAACCGAACCTTTTCTCATATTTCCCTTCATTAGTTGTGCAGGCAAATAAGCATTTCATAGAAATTAAATGTTTGTTTTTTATTACAGAAGGTAGCAGTGGAGAGTGACAAAAAAGGACTACAAATAAACTTGAAGAAAACTGAATGCATAGTCATCAGCAAAAGTTGCAACCCTAAATGCCAAATACAGGTGGGGGATACTAGTATTAAGCAGGTACAAAACTTTAAATACCTAGGAGGTAATCTAACAGGAGATGGAAAGTGCGACACAGAGATCCGAAGGCGAATTGGCATAGCAAAAGACGCGTTCCAGAAGCTGAGTAAAGTACTAACACACAGGAAAATTTCACTAGAAACAAAGAGTGCTGGATTGCTATGTGATGTCAGTTCTTCAATACGCAGTGAATGCTGTACAATATCATCGAAAATGAAGACAACACTGGAAGCAGCGGAAATGTGGTTCTAGAGAAGGATGCTGCGGATATCGTGGACTGAGCATGCAAGCAACGATGAGATGTTGGAAAGAATGGCAACAAAAAGGAAATTAATCATGAGCATCAGGAAGAGACAACTGAAGTTCCTGAGACACGCAATGAGGAAGGAGAGCCTGGAGAACCTGATGCTGACTGGACAGATAGAAGGAAGGAGAGACAGAGGAAGGCAGCGGATAATATATTTGCAGGACCTGATCAGGTGGATGACAGAACGGGGTTGCCAGGAGTACAGGAGCAAACATACTAAGGGCTACAAGGGATAGGGAGACGTGGAGAACCATGATCGCCTACGTCCTGAAGTGACAGGGCAAATAGAAGAAGAAGAATTGCAAGATCGAGGATTGGGTGAGCCTAATTCAAATTTTGGTCAGGATTGTTACGTTCACTTTTTTTAAATGTATTAATAAATCGTATCACCAAATGTAGATTAATTTGCAGTCATGACAGAACTAACTGATCGTGTTTGGCAGCCAATATACAGAAAGGAGAACTCTGTATTCAGAAATCTATGGTGGTCTGAAATGATACATGTATTAAATGTTTCTATGCTAGGATTATTATTTTTTTTTATTTATGTGCCAGAGATGATGGGTATGATTGAAAACGAGCTCCCATAATGAACATAAGAAATTACATTGGTTTGCTGAGTGCTTTCATGTTCAAATAGTTCTAAGCTCATTGAAAGCTTATATTTGTTCTGAGATAAAATGATGGTATATAATTGTTTTATGTTTGAAAAGTATATAATAATTTTAATATGTGCCGTTTAATTATAAAAGAAACTTTCAACATGTATTGACCAAGACGCCAATACTACTGATCAATGCCATCAATCCCATAAAGAGACCTCGGACGGACAGTCTTCAACGGGAAGACTAAAATCTTTTTACACAGACGTCACACAGGAAACTGCCGAATGAGTCCCTGTTTGCTCTTTGGTTGAAGTAAGATATTCTGCTGGTCTGGGGTTTCTGAGGCCACATTATGATGCATTTTTTTGCATGTTTCCTTCTTACACATGTTGCATTTGACGACTGACTGGTACTACTAATCTAAGCCTCGCATTACCGAAAAGATCAGTAATTATGTTACCACACAAAGCAAGAACTAAAATTAAACCAGGTAAACATAAATCACCTAAATCAAAACATCTTTAATTTAAAAAGACTTTTTCTGGAAATTGATTTTCTTAAATCTCATTGCTGTCATATGACTTTATTGATAGTGTTTTTTGTGTAAAATTTTATTTGAACGAGTGTGGAAGGTACACATACTGATTACATTATTTTTTCTCATAGAGTTACATGTGAGATCCATTCAATTTCTTACCAATAATTTAAAGCCAAAAATTATGTGATTTTCCTTATTTTGTAGAGTTCTGTGTCTGATTATGTAGCGTCAATCAACAATGTTCAAAGCATCAGCATTTTAACTATTGATCTTAAAATGTTGTTCCATGCAACTGGTATTTTATTTATTTTGAACGACGTTTGCGCCATGCAGTACATTTATACGATAGTCTCCATGAAAAGAAGACTAGATATTTTATGTTAATTTATCTATTTTTGATGAATTTTCAATATTGGGTTAAACTTGCTACATCGCAGCTAATTCCGTGTTCAAATTCCTTATATGTTGAGATAAATTTATGATAACCGATTCATACACAAAGCAATAAGATATTGATACTCTCGACTCAATTTACATTTTTTCAATTGCCATATCCCTTCATGTTATATATTATAGTTGTTGACTACCTTTATTTTTTATTTACTATCTGTGAGTTGCCATATTTTAAGAAAAGTAAGTCTTCGGTCTCTCACTCTCTCCACGACATTTTTCAATTCATAATTCTTTGTGTAGAAGATAGAGAAATGATTCCATAGATGAGGAAAAAACTGACAGGTTCATGCATTTTCTAGTAGCATTGGTGTGAAAGTGAATGCTATAGACTAAACGGGAATTGAACCTGGAAAACTGATTCAACAATTCGCACCAATAATCGTTAAACTACTCATTTGTTTATTTTACGAAATACATTTAAATAAAAGACAACATTTCCAGGCATTTCTCTAAGTAAATAACATGTCTGAATATGTTTTACATGGGACTCGTTATTATTTTGCTTTCTACACAGAAGGCAGGTAAAACATTCCTTAAGAAATAATAGGGACAAAGCTAAGGCAGTGAAATTAGTCTCTATTCTTCTTAAAACTCTATACGTTTTTAGGCGAAAACACGTTCGTTGACCATGATAAATAGCTTAATAAGGCCATTATTTTATTTTCAACGACAAATAACTGTTGGCTGCAACAATGCTTGTTCATGAAGGTTATGTAATACAAGAATTATTTTTAATATTTTGACTATCAGAAGCCAATTACGAAATCTGACTTCAAACGCCAACTCTATAATAGCCAACTTAGGGAATAAATTTTGTTAATGAGTTGATTTATAGCTTCGGATAAAGTATTAACATTATTCTCGCACTAAAAGTATTTCTGTATCAGAAAATGCCAAACACACGATTATATGCAGTAATAAAATCTGCCAACTATGAGTTACTTTGTCGGAAGTTAATATATTAATAACGAAGTCATTTTTCTTTTGCAATTGGGTCACTGTAGAGACAATTAAAATACATCTTTAAATTTTTTTGCAATATTAATACCATGATCTCATTCATATGCATTATATATATATATATATATATATATATATATATATATCATTTGTAACATAAGTATGTTATAACATCACGACAACGTAGGTATATTGTGCTAACACTTCTTGTTTCTTGTCAAGTGATGGTGCCGATTGCGAAATGAATTTTTTTTATTAGGTTAAGAACTCATCTCCCCCGCAGTACATTACAAATTCCGCTATTTTAAATCTCTTCATTAGATAGATAGATAGATAGATAGATAGATAGATAGATGTGTTTTCACTGAAATTCACCATTTAACCTCGGCTCTACTCGAGGTAGACTTTTACAGAGTAAGAAGCACAGCTTATGCTAGTAATTTGCGAAAATAACGGTTAATCCTAAATTTGAGCAAGATTGTAGAGATTGGGGAAGCTTCCATATGGTAGTCGGTCCCACTGAGCAGAATTTCACGGGAAGAAGCTGCTTAACTGAAACAGTTCTCACCAATGAAATACAGAGTTGTTTGATTTTGGGCTCGAGTCTATGACGGCTTTTAACCACAAACGTTTGAACTGACGGAAACCATGGATGCAGTTCTTTTGAGCACTTTCATAGCAATAGCGATAGAGCAGTGAGAAGATTTTCGAATGCCACTAATTCGAACATTACTGACATTTACACGTATTTGTGACGACTGCTGTTTTCTATAAAATTTAACTCCCGGTAAATGAAGACCTTTACATTTTACTTGTCCTGAAAAATATCTAAAAACTTTTGAACTGTTTAGGTGGCATCTTATCAGGCAAGGTTAAAATTCTTACTAATTCTTCAGGAAATTCAAAGGTCCCAGGAAGGAAAGTTAAGCATGTGGTGATTTTTTATTAGCATAGTTTTTCGACCTTTCTTAGTTAAGTTTTATTTTTTGATGAATAATGACACGTGAAGGAAACAGTCAAATATTTTTTTTGCATTGACTGAAGCATTAGGAATCATTTCGTGATACTGGAAAATCTTTGTTCCAGGACCGTTTAAATAGAATGGGTTAAATGATATTAAAGTATAACTATTATGGTTGTATAGTTACGAATAGAAAACAAAAACAGAAAGGGGTTATCGCCATTTTATTGTCTAACATTTTTTAAACTAAAGAATTGAGTTAAAATAACATATGCAGTAGCACATCACTCAAAAGTGCTCAAGTGTGACATATAGAGGGCATCACGAAAAAAATTCCATGTGATTTTTATGAAGTACTAATATTCAAATTGCACTTGACAAAATTTGGACCCAATTAGTTTACAAGTTATTTATTAAGTGAAATTGCTGTTGCAAATTTTCAAAACGATAAAATGATATGAATTTCGCGTTTATATAAAGCACTGGTTTCTGTTGGAAAAATACTGTTCAAGCAAAGCAATGGCTTGATAAGTGTTAATCGGACTATGCTCCGTAAAACAACTGTTAAGAGGTGGTATGACGACGTTTAAGAGGTGGTATGTCGACGTTAAACGAGATCGTACAAACACAAATGATGCTGAACTCTCAGGTTGCCCCAAATTGTCAGTTTTCCCAAAATACACAGAAAATATCCACAAACTCTTTTTGAGTGATTTTATATTGATATAGCGTGAGATAGCAGAAAAGTTAAACATATCAGAAAACTTATATTCAATATTTTACACAAACATTAGTTAATGATAAAGCTGTGTTGAATTTGGTTGCCTCATCGACCATTCAGAACGTTGTTTGCAACTGTTTTCAAGAATCTGTTTTTGCGTAAATATGTGAAATGGATGAAACATGGATCCACCGCCTTACTTCGGAGTCAAATTGGCAGTCAGCTGAGTCGACAGCAGCAGGTGAAAAGCATTCTAAAGCGTTCAAACACGCAAACTTTACCAAATTTAGAAACAGGATGATTGAAGCAAATAAGCTAGACATAGTTGTCAAAAACAGAAATTTTGAAAAACAATGCATTCTACCTGATATATTTCCCCAGACGACTGTAATATAGTAAGAGATTTTAAAATCTATCGAAATATAAAGGTCTGGAAATAGAATAGAAAAAAAATCAAAAACGAGAAAATTGGAAACAAGAATAATACTAGTTATAGTATATACGTTTGGAATTATAAAAAAAAGAATACAGCAACATTGTGGCCAAATCTCAGAACATCACAACTTAAGAGTAATACAAAAATATTGTCTTGATAATTACAGATCATACATTAAAAATGTCAATGTAACGCACGTGATATTATATGAAAACAAATCTTGAAATGTCGCCATAACAATAAACAACTTGCTGCTTTATGTCTTCTCGCAGAGTTGGTCGATGGTGTGACCATTGATAAGAGTAGAATTCGAAATATAATAATAATAATAATATCAAAAGAGGTATATTTCAAGGTGACTCTTTGTCTCCCTTACTATTCTGCAAATCATTAATAGCACTAACCAGTCAACTTAACAAGACAGAATGTGGTTATAAAATATCCCAAAAGAAAATAAGCCATCTATTTTACATGGATGATTAAAGTTGCATGCTAAGAATGATAATGAGTTGGAAGATCTTCTACAAACTGTAAAATGCTTCAGCGAAGAAATTGGAATGAAATTCAATTTGAATAAATGTGCAAAAGCTAAACTTTTACGTGGATCGCGACAACAAACATCCTCAATTAGCTTAGACCCTGCTGTAACAATGAAAGATTTAGAGCCCAAAGAAGCTTATAAATAGTGAGGTGTAAATGAGAGTGAAAAAATTCACCATAAAAATGAAAAAAAAAATAGTGCGTAAAGAGTACTATAGAAGGCTACGACTGATATTACCAACTGAAATCATTTCTCAGAACAGAATTATGGCCATTAACAGCCTTGCCATCCCATTTGTCCGATATAGTTTCAACATCTTAAACTGGAATCTAAACGACATCAGGCGAATGGATTCTAAAACAAGAAAGCTTCTTTCTAAGCATAAGATGCATCATCCAAAGGTTGATAGAATTGTCATACAAGACAACAACTAATGTTTTACTAACATACATAGAAGCAACGAAGGACTGGATCATACAATTTGTCAAACAACATGAAAACAGAAAAAAATACTCAATAATAAAAGAAGGCAGTAAATACAAACAAAATTCACATTTAGTAGATACAGTAGTAAAGCAAAACAGAAGCCAAGAACCGGCTATGCGGCAGAAAATATGAAAACGAAAGCCAAAATAAAGATCATGAACAGATGAAACAACACTGGCAAGACAAACCTCTGCATGCCCAATATCAAGAACCTGGCAATAAATCCAATGTTGCTAAAGGTAATACACCTCGATGCTGACGTGCTTCTGGATTCAAGTCTAAGACTGAAGGCTTTATTCTTGCAGCACAAGACCTAAGTCATTTCACTAAGAAATTTCAGGCAATTATTATACATAATAATGTGGATCAAAATGCAGGTTTTGTGATAAATACCAAGAAGAATTTCAAGATGTTCTGTGCTTGCCCCAGATGAATATAAAAATCGTCTCGATAGAGTTGGGGCAATATTTACATTGGGCAATGTGCAAACATTATGGAAAAGCTGTAAACAAACACTGGTATGAACATCATCCAGCACCGGTTACAGAAATAGAAGATGTAACCATTCTATGGGATTACACCATCTACACAGACAGAAAAATTGAAGCAAACAGGCCAGGACATTATTGTTAAAAACCAGAAGGAGAAAACTTGTCTATTAATTGATATGGCTTGTCCAGCGGATTGTAACATAGCAATCAAGGAATTTGAAAAACTGTCAAAATATAAAGACCTGGAAATTGAAATAGAAAAAATGTGGAAATTGAAAACAAGAGTTGTGCCAGTGATAGTAGGTGCACTTGGAATGATAAAAAATGGAACAAAACAACACATTGAAAGAATCCCTGGAAACCCCAGCTTAAGAGATATACAAAAAATTGTATTATTAAGTACAGCCCACACACTAAGGAAAACGTTATCTATGTAATGCTGGGGATGATAGGGAGGATAGAAAAACATGAAATGGAGTCATAACAACACGCCACTACCTGCCTTAGGTCTCCCCGCAGACTTGGTTGGTAGTGAGACCAATGCAGAAATCGAAATATGATGAAAAATGACATAATAATAATAATAATCAACTAATATAATACAATAATATAACATAATAATAATAATAATATAATATTATAATAATAATAATAACAGTAATAAAGTAATATAATACTATAATATAATACTAATAAACTAATAATAATAATAATAATAATAATAATAATAATAAACAATAATAAACAAACTGGGCGAAAAATATTTGGATGAAAATCTTGTATCACAAATATATGTGAGCTGCATAGACAATTGCATTTTATTTTTATATATTTCGTTTGTACCCGATCAGAATTGTGGGTTGGAGACAACTTATTTGAAATAAAACAAAAGGAAAATAATACCAACAATAAAACCAATATCTATAATAATAGCGTAATAATAATAGTAAATAAAAGTGCTTTAATTGGAAGTATACATCTATATCCATAAAATGCCAATCAAGCAATTTCATAAGACGAAAACTAATAATAGCTTTTTCGTAGTAGGTAAATACAAAAGAATTTTTAACCAAAACGGCAAACAGCGAATTAAAAGAATATATTTTGCGAGACGATTTTTAGATTGAAAATGTTCCCTGTTTCTCGTATCCAGTATCTATCTATCTATCTATCTATCTATCTATCTATCTATCTATCTATCTATCTATCTATGGTGCGAGGGGTAATTTGTTTCCAGTTTATGTATTTAATTTCATTTTTTGTATTGAATTTTGTTGACTGTTGACTGTACTGTACAGTAGGGTCAGTTCGGCACAGTCTGCAAAACAGGCTATCGTGATTCATTTCATTCCGCCAGAAATTTTAAAACGACATGCTCTACTGCTTGGCATCCGCACCAGAAACACCCATACGGATGTTTAAGTGTCGATCGAAAGGCATTGCAAGGATACGGAAAGACTTCCTGAGTCTAATAGTGATTACGAGAAATCTCTTGACATTGTTAATTTATGCCTCTATTCATCGTCCCGCAATGTCCAAGAATCCTACATCATTTGCTGTTGCGGGCAGTAATGAGCAAGATCATAAATAATGTTACTGGAAGATGCTTTCTCTGGCAACATGACTCTGTACTATGCCACAAAAATAGAAGAACCAAGTCGGGGCAATCAGATAGTTTCGGCGAACACATCATCTGGCCAGCAAACGTTCCAAATGCAACTTAATTTATTATTGTGTGAAACATATACGCGGGAGTAAAAGAAATCTACTAGTAACATGAAAAAAAACTGAAGGTAAGAATTAATTAATTTCATAGACTTAAACAATAGAGACCGTCAAGAAGATTTGCAGGAGATTTCGAAATCGTCTCGTGGGTCGTGGTTGAAGCCAATAACGATTACGATTATACTGAATAAATCTCTTCTGTAAAATTAAGGCAGACACTTCATTTCATGGTAAATCGGTGGGTGGGGCTCTTTCAGGCGCACCAACATCAGATTCCGTCTTTATTTTAAAATACTTTGTACAATAAAGACGGAAGCTGATAATAGTTTGCCTGAAATAGGCCTATAATTAAGGAGTAAAATTTTTGGACAATAAAGAAGGAAACTGATGATGGTCCGCCTGAAATAGGCCATACTACCGATTTACCATCAAATAACGAGTCTGCCTTAATATTTCTTATATTTACACCATATGTATTTGTATACATATATATTTAGAGCTCTCTTAGAGAGTTATCCTACCACTGTATGTACAGGATACTCCTTTGGATTCGTCTATAACCACACTGCATGCTGATATATATATATATATATATATATATATATATATATATATATATATATATATATATTCTATTTACTTCTATATTTTATATTAATTTTCAGCTTTATTACAAGTCTTAAAGATTTCAAAAATCATTCAATTATACTAGTTTTTACCATGTCTTTACCAGTAAAGAAAATGTTTATTTCCCTCGTTAAAACAAATAAAATCGATGTGCCAGAAATTCAAGGAAACTTGTTTGAAATAATTGCGTGTGATACATCAACAATTATACAATCTTTAGTTGCTGCAAAAAATTGTATGTTGACTGTGGATTTTCCGAAGAAATTGTTTCGCGAACGATATCTACCATAGCATTTCCTGTGTGTTTGTAATTTTAATAATGACCAGATCTATTCCGTTTTCAACAACTCTACGCCACAACTCCTGAAATTGTCGTAACATCACAATTCATACATGAGTATGATCGTCGACAATATCAGATATCAGACTGGCATCGGATTGCCCATAGAACTTAATTTTTCAGGATCTTCAATAAAAATCATCACTAATCTATTATAAGTTTTTTGTTTCCTTTTAAGAACATGGTACTGACTATCGTATATTTTGTTATAATTATTTCTCTTCTGAGCTGTATTCTTTCAGGGTTTTGGAGATTATATCTCACCCAAATGTCATGCCCATTATAACTCTTAATAATTCTGAGGCACTTGTGTAATAGTTAGCAAGACACTTTCACTGAATCAATTACATCTAAATAGTGAGTTTGATTCTCACCGGCTGCTCCATAATTTTGGCCTTGTGACACATCTAATATACATCCAGAAAATTTTAAAAAATATGTCAAATAACAGGATTGTTTTACGTCTGAATAGAGATTTATATCCTCATTGGGTGGCGCATAGCTTTGACCGTGGGCCACATTTAAACCTCAAATATTATTTCCGTGTGCGATAGCGGGCTAGAATTCTGGTGTGAACCATTGAAAGTACTGAGTTTTCGCCTGGTATTTTCAAGAACGGATGAATGTGTCCACGCCGGATTTAAGCTAAGAAGAAAACTCAGTAGCACAATTTTCAGTTGTGAGATTAAAGAGGGCGTCTTGAAGAAAATCACAGATTTAGTCTCAGTCAGTATAATGGTAACGGAAAGAAAGATGTCCTGTTGAAAAGATGGCTGCAACTTAATATCAATATCTACTAGAGAGTGGTCAGAGTTACCTTCAAGGTATTATTACAAAGTTTGACAAGGGTAATGACGTAAGAAAAAGAATTAAGAAATATCTTGCTCGGTTTTGCTAGGGAAACGCGTAGGGGTGTCTTTGTTTTGCGTAAGAGTTTGTGCAATGAAAAATTTTAATGTCTGATTATCGGCGTTAGAAAGTTTCATCCACGTGATGTGTTCAGTATTAAAGTTACCGAAAAGAAACAGATGAACAGAAAGTTATTATCTATAACCTCAGGTATGATGACTAATATACTGCTGGAAGGAGAGGAATCTATTAAAAATGATATCTAACAGAGTTTAGTAATAAACGAGAGAAGAGTCAGGAATCTCGAGCGACAATTCCTTGGACTTTGGAAGATTATCAGAGATGTACAGACCAATGACCCTACAAGTGGATGCTGAAATCTTTTCGGCAAAGGAAACAAGAGTTTTTTGATAGCAATGGAAGAGTTTAATTTAATTTGACAGATGGCAAAAATATCTGTGACGTTTCCAAAAGTTAGAACGGATACCACGAATATTGGTGAAAGAAAGGCTAAGTAGGTAAGTATTATTTTTAAGATTTATTGTCTATTGTTTTAATCGTATTGTTTTGTTGTTCTATCCATAAGGTTCGTCTTAGAGAAAAAAGAGAACAGACCACCATAATTGTCACCATCTGTCGTCATCAACAGAAACAATACAGGGCATGACTGAGAATAGAGCAAAAGGGTTGCCTACGAAAAATACATGCTGGAACACATATCCATGCACGACATGTCACTTCATATACCCCGATATTATGCAAATTTTGATCAGAAACATCTAAGAAGTTAATTTAATATTCTCGCCAAATATCGCAAAAAGACCTCGTAGTTCCAACGATTTGGCACAGCAGTAGCAGATTCCATATTGGTAGATGGGAGACAACACATGGTCAACACCTAGCAGAGAATATAGCCTGTGCTATGTCGTATAAGAAAGAGTGGTTAAAAACTTTACATGTAGCTGATCCAATAATCAATTAAACATTTTAGAATCAGTCTGCATAACTTTACGGGAGCCTTCTCTTTGCCGGCAGAGGATCTTGTTAAGTCTCTTTATTTGTTGGAGGATATTTTATTTTAACTGCCCCTCGATAATTTTTTATACGCGATTTCACTTCCCCTCTTTATAAATATTTATTTGATGTATAGTTATTTAGTGTTCCGAATTTTTTTGGTCTTCATTTTCGTTAGTGTTTATTAGTTTGAGGTGTGATTCTAACGATTTTCTACTGATGAGATGTTGGACAAAAAAAAATCTTTAGACTATTAATAAATTCCTCGTTTTAAAAGTTATATATATATATATATATAGTATATCGAGGCAGCAAGTTATTTTCTAAACATATGTTGTTAAATATAAGAGACAATGAATGTCTATTATGTTTAATCATGAGCCGTTCTAAACGTCGTATTTTTGCTTTAATTTCAGTTGAAAATAAAAACAAAAATTCTCCAACATTTGGATAATTATTTACTTTTCTTATAAGCTTTCGGCTCACATGAGACATCTTCAGAGAGGTCGTTCAAACTGAAATATTATAAAATCCACCATCACCGACGATTTTATTTGTGTTGACATAAAACTCCGCTTGGCAACGGCAATAGTTACCAAAGATAATAAACGCAGTTCTTAAATTTGCAATGCGGTTTTATGACGTCACACCGAGGGATAGCGCGAAATGACAAGAAAACCATATAGTCAAATGCAATGTAATATGTTATTTCCTGTTATAAAGTTGATTTTATTGAATGATGGTTGTTTCGATTTGATGTACATGGCCTCTTACTGTGTGTATGAGTAAGGATCACCGTATTGTTGACCAAAATCATATATATATATATATATAAATGTTTGACGGTACAAAACCTGTAAATTGCTTTAAAAATCACAAACGGAAACATCTCTCTGTCTCATATATATATATATATATATGAAAATATCAACCGCTATTCAGGCCTCTACGGCTACTTTAATACTCAGCCCCTGAATATTACCTTGAGCATGAAAATCTGTCTCGTGGGATAATAATATATGTTAAGAAAAAGTTTAAATGTTAAATAACTTTTTTATTTTTAATCCTCATAGAATATTTTATCAAAGAAAAACAAGGAATTAAAGGTAAATTATATAATTCCAAAATATAAAGCTCAATAATCTTATTTTGATAAAGTTATAAGAATAATTGTATAACATTCGAAAGAAATAGATGTTCAAAAACATCAGAACGATTAACAAAATCTTACTCTTATAATGGATACATCATATCCGAATGAAATTAGCGCTTATAAATTTGGTCAACAAAATTCCCTGACAGCAACGCACATGATTATTTTATGTTTAGCGTAGTTGAACGAGAGACCAACAAAACTCCTTGTAGTACCGACGAAGAACAGAAAGCAAAAATTTAACAACTTAAATAATGAAAACTTTCAGAACAGATCTCAGAGATTCCAAAGGCGTTTTAAGACCGTAGTTTGAAGTAATAGCGGCTTTATTGAACAAATTTACTCTTTCCTATTTTAAGATATTTTTGTCAAATTTTGGTAAATATATCCGTTAAAATGAGCTGTCCGTATTATTTTCATTATAGCGTAAATTTATCTATCGTACCCTTAGGTAGCTCTGCCAATAGTCTGATGATGTGTGTAGCAGTAATTGTAAATATTGAATGACCTCATCTGCTCGATTTATTCGGGGCTGAAATCCATATAAATCAATATGGAACTTTGCTAGTGAATGACAAATATAACCAAAGCAGAACTTATAGATTTCTTTGGGTAGATTGTCAAGTGCGAACAGAAAAAGTATCATTTTACACGACATGCACGCGTACTTATTATATTAGATTTCAAGTATTCAATTCAACGCTTTATCAATCAATCTCTTACTATCGATGTTGTTAGAATTCTCGTTTCTTTATTCACATTGTTTACGCACTAAATATTGTCTCTCCTTTGTTATTATGAAAACCTTTTCAGTCCTCGTTCTTACCGTCCTTTGAGAGTTCCCTTTACATCCGATTAAGCTTACTGGAAATTTCGAAGTGAAAATTCTAATCTAAGAGTAGATCGTTCTCTTTCTATACAAATATTTCTTTTTTTATTATTTATTACCTCAAAATTTAATGATCGGTTTGTTTCAACTGAGTCTATGTCAACAATTCTTCTTCTTCTTCTTCTTCTTCTATGTGACTTGTCCTTTCAGGACGTAGGCGATCACGCCTTTCCACGTCTCCCTATCCCTGGAGGCTCTTAGCATGCCTTCTCCTGTTACACCACGCAACCCTTGTTCCATCATCCACCTGATTAAGTCCTTCAAATATGTTATCCGCTGCTTTCCCTTGTCGCTTTTCCCCTCTACCTGACCTGTTAGTATCAACTTTTCCAAGCCCTCCTTTCTCATTGCATGTCCCTGGAACTTCAGCTGTCTCTTCCTGATACTCAGTATTAATTTCCTTTTTGTTTCCATCATTTCCAAAACCTCATCATTGCTCACATGCTCGACCCATGATATCCGCAGTATACTTCTGTAACACCACATTTCAGCTGCTTCAAGTTTTTCCTTCATCTTTGATGATATTGTCCAGCATTCACTGTCATATCGAAGAACTGACATCATATAGCAATCCAGTACTCTTCTCTTTTTTTCTAGCGAAATTGTACTGTTTCTTCATACTTTACTCAACTTCTGGAATGCTTCCTTCGCCATGCCATTTTGCCTTCGGATCTCTGTGTCGCATTTTCCGACTTTTGTTACACATGGACTATTACTATGTCAGCAAATTCATAAATCGATGCGTTATTCTACTAGATAGCAAGTGACAAGAGTAAGTTCAACGACTTAATCTCAATCTGCTTGCTACTGACACTTCTACTAGTGCATGAGTACATTCTCCGAACCTTTGTTTTTCTCACAGCTGCTGCTACCAAGATTGGTCTGATTTCACATTACAATTTAATAACTGATCCTTTATATTCTTGGCATATTAAGAATGTTAAGGTGCAGCGGATATCGGATAAGAACGAGAAATAGGAGAACCGAGTTCGAATTTCTAGTTGAATTCGTAGCATTCACTCGGAGCGCACATATCCTTAGAAAAGTTATTAATCCGTCCTTTCTTCCTCCAGCAATGGGTTTAATAGTAAGAGAGATTAGTTTCTTTAGCCTTGTTTGGCAACCAGTCTACCGCAACGGTAATAAAAAACTACTGCATAAAAATCTTCTGCAGAGTTTGTCATGTCTCTTTCGAGACATGATCGGCAAAGCATGTATTTAGGCAACATTCATAGTATAGTATACGCACTGATGATTTTATACGTTTATACCGCATTTTGCTTCTCTGCCATATATTTTTATATTATTTCCTCCTTTCTAATATGATTAACCTTCCGAAGAGATATATCTTTTTTCCAAGGACACCGGTTAGAAGTCCCATATTACAGACTCCTATTCAAACCGACACATTTAAGCTTCAAATAAGCTGTGTCGGCGGGATTTGACGTGATGAATTGTGAATAACACTAACCCGCTCAAAACCTCATTAACGATGACTTTTGTATTCAGGCTGGCTCGGCTATCGGTGGTTTTGGAAGGGACTGTTTAACCAATTTATAAAAAACGTAAGTCCTCGATAAACCCATAGCGTGGCCTTCAGGCACATAGATTTTTCAGTGCGCAATGGGATTGCCTCCCCAATCTGAGGATATCACGATGTCATCTCCCTGAAATATCGACTATGGTGAGATTCCAGCCAGGGATCTGGGAGAGCAAACGTTCTGACCAATTGGCCAAATAATTAACATGGTTTATTGTTTAATCTTTTTGACAATAAAAAGAAGATAAACACAAAAAGTGTTATTGAGAGTAAAAGAACACGAGCGATAACATGACTTTATACACATATTTTGAAGCCAGACTAGTTCTTCACGTGACGTGTCCCTTCATGAAGTAGACGATCATGGACTTCCACTTCACTCTGTCACTTGTTCTCAATATACTTCCTCTTGGTATCTCTCCCAAATCGCGCTCTGCTATCCATTTGCTCAGGCATATCAACTAGATCTCGCGCCAATTTCCTCTGACTCTGTAATTCTCTACCTGTCCTGGGTTATTAAATTATCAAGGCACTCATTCTTCATTACATGTCCCAGTAATTCATCTGTCTCTTCCTTATATTAAGTATGATTATCTCCTCGTTTCCATCCTCTTCAACACCACATCGTTAGTCACGTGCCTAGTCCATGTTATCCTCAGTTACCTTCTGTAAAATCACATTTCTGCTGCCTCAAATCTCTCTTTCATCCGTGATTAAATCACTGTTTTACAGAAAAACAGATATTAGATAGCAAGCCGACAATCTCTTTTTTGTTTCCAATCATATTTTTTTGTTTTTAGTACTCTGGTTAGCATTTGGAATGCGTCCTTGGCCATGCCAATGCGTTTTTTGATCTCAACATCGCATTTTCCATCCTCTGTCAACATATTTCATAGGTATTTAAATTTCTTTACTAGATTTATTTTAGTTTCTCCGACCTGTAGTTGACATTTTGCTGTCTACTTTTTGCTGATGACCATATTTTCAGTTTTTTGCAATTTATGCTTAGTCTTTCTTCTCGCTTTTTTGTTGTTACACTATGTAGGAGGTCCTGCATTCTATTTCTGTGCCAACAATCAGCACTGTGTCATTCGCGTATCGTACATTGGTGAGATTGTGGCCGGCCATGACAAATCCTGGCAAGAATTTTATTTCTTTCAGAATTGTTTCGCTTTATAAATTGAATAGATACGGATAGAAAAAAACATCTTTGTCTTATACCCGTTTCTTTTTTGTATACCTGTTGAATTAACTTCCTATGCGTACGCAAGCGGTTTGTTGCTAATAGGTATACTTGATTTACCTAACGTTTTTTAGAAAACGTTGAGTTGTCGAGCATCTCTATCAAGTCTTTCTGCTGTGCTTTGTCAAATGCGTTTGCATTGTCTATAAAGCACAGACATGGTTCCTTCTGCATTTCTATTGCTCTTTCAGATACCTTTCTGAGCATAAATATTTCATTTCTTGTTCCGGTTTCTTTAACGAATTCTCATTGATTTTGTTCTATTTTTCGGTCATTTCTATCCGTGCTCTTTTGATTACGATCCGGATGATGAGTTTTGTTATGTTGCTCATTAAGTTGATTGTTCGTTGGAGTTCTCATTCCTTTGCACCTGGCTTCTTACGTAGTGCTATGAAAATTGATTTGCTTAGATTCTCCGGTATATTGTTACTGTTATAGATTTTGTTTATTATTTCCGTGAGTCTTTCTATGCCAAGATCTTCTAAGGGCATCAGCATATCTATTAGAATCTAATCGGTTCCTGCTGCTATATTGCTGTTCAATTTGTCCATTGCCAATTCCACTTCGGTTTTTATTATTTCTGACCCATCAGTATTTTTGTGTATTGTTGGTTTATCTCTCTTGTTGCGGAAGAGATCACTAATATAGTCATCCCATTTCTGAAGTAAGTTTTTCTTTTTCTTTTATGAGTGTACCGTCTTTTGTTTTTATACACCCTGTTGCTGAGCAGATCTTTTGTCCTGTTAGTTTCTTTATTTTTATGCATATCACCATTATTTATATCTCTCCTTTGGCACACTTGTCGTTGAGCGATTTTCCTTTAGCATGTCTGGATTTTCTCTTTGTTTTCTTGTTTATTTTCATGTATTCTGTTCTTGGCATTATTTAACAGAAAATTAATTTCATCTCACAAGATAAGCGAAAAAAAAACTGTTAGCAAAAAGCTTAAGGCTACATGCAGCAATTTCAAGTTCATAGCCCTAGACGTCAATTTAGCACTGAGATAAAATTCATATATTTAAGTACTTGTGAGTAAACATCGTCAGAAAGGATATCGTAAAAATGCTTATAGAAAATATGCAAAGATGTTACGTGACTGCGACTGGGAGGCTACTGTTGCCACGATGATTACAGTCATTCTTCTTCTTTATTTGTCATTTCTTTTCAGAAGATAGGTAATCACGATCTTTGTCTTGCCCCTATATATTGTCGCTCTTATTTCTTTCCTCTTGATATCTCCCCTAAACCCCGATCCGGCATCCACACATCAAGTATGTATTTCGCTGCTTTCTCCTGTCTCTCTTTCACTCTATATGTCATGTGAGTATTAGATTCTTCAAACCCCCTTCCTCATCATCGAACGATCATCGAATTTAACAAAGTACGAGATTGGCCAGTATCTATATTATGTCTTCTTTGGAATAACAGATACTTTAAGCTGAGATATGTGGGCTCTGAAATGGGAAATGGATTGGATTTAGAAATCGATGTGCCAAATTCAAAATTCAAACGGGTTCATTATATTCACTTATACGGAAGTATGTTTGTGAAAGAGATGAATTTGTATAAATAAATCATTATCTCCAATATATTATCTACATTTTCTGGATTTATATAGCCTGAAAATGTTTGCTAAACCGTAAAAAAAACAAACTGATCAACCAATATATATATATATATATATATATATATAAATTAGCATTGATATTATCACGTTGCAT
Source organism: Ascarosepion bandense (assembly GCA_037127315.1). Classification (NCBI taxonomy): domain Eukaryota; kingdom Metazoa; phylum Mollusca; class Cephalopoda; order Sepiida; family Sepiidae; genus Ascarosepion; species Ascarosepion bandense. The sequence continues at coordinate 2,057,196 of JBBBDQ010001268.1, read as the reverse complement.
TTTTCATTTTTTTCTGTGCTTGCAATAAATAATCTAAAACATCTATTTGATTCAGTTTACTATGATATAGGCCATTCTGTTCACAGTGAATCAAAATATTATTATTGATTTTAAATCATTAAAATCCTAGAATTAAAACATAGATGAGAACGATAGTTATTTAATTAAATATATCTGTTTTGCTTTTTTTTAAATAAAACAAAATAATTACTGTCTTTCTCTTGATCTATGAGACTGAATAAAATATCAATATCAAAAGGCGCCATCAGTTTAAATATAAGACACCGAGATAACACTCGTGATGACATGATGAAATTACGTTGCATCCCATTTTGGAAAAAGCCTTATTAGATTTGGATCAGACATAATCATATAATTCTTTTCCTTGAATCAGAGATTTCTTTGTCTGACAGTCGAGTTCACATCTGTTTCTTGAAGTATTTGATAAATGGCGCAGAAGAAAAGTCCCAGTTGGTAGCCGTGTAAATCATGTTGTGCGAACAAAAAGAAAAACAATCAGTGGTATCTTTATGGGCATGGCTTCTTAGCGATACTTGATAATTTATAATACGACACAGCTAGTTCCTTTACTCATCTAGTGCTCGGCAAGATGATACTGTTACTAGGATCTTTAGAAACTAGTGTTTATGTTAGGCCCTGATGTCAGCGAAGCGTATCATTGGTATTCTAGGGAAGATTTGAGTTACGCTCAAATAACTCATTGTAATATTGCTTTGTTAGTGATAACATCAGAGTTCGAGTCAGGTAAAAAAAAAAGTCTAATATAAAAAGCGAACGATCACTACACTTTCAATCATTGTTTCCCTGGATTTATGCAACGTCGAGGACAGATATGCAACTGAGATAAATCATACTGTGTAGACGCCAGGTCTCGGGACCAGTATCCTGAGGCCACGCCACCCCATTGTACCAGAGGGGTGAACCAGATGCTCGTCACCCAGGCCAGCGTGACCGGTGGTTGCGGGAATATTTTTACTTTAGCCTGCTAGTACGCGTCCTGGTTCCCCACATTAAAAACCGACCTTGTGTCAAATCTCGCTCCAGTGGGGGGGTGAGGTAAATATATAGTTCAACTCTACACCTCTCGGATCACTGACTGAAATTATATTCGTTATTAAATCTCCATCTCATCAAGTCGAGATTTCATCTTTAATATTTCGGTATATCTCCATACATCTTTCAAATTCTTACCCTCATACAACAATGTTCATTAACGGAATAACTCGAGTGAATTGAGTTTCGATCTGGGTCAACATTAGTAAAAAGTAAAATGATCTAGATGGGTGACTGATAGGGAATATAAGTTTCTCCAAGCATATGTGTGTAAGAAGTGTAAAGGCTAAGGACACGGATTGTTAATCGGATAGCATAATCCCAAATAATGTTAGATTTTTTATATTCACTTAGGCATAAATATTATTGGAAAACTTGTGAATACAACTATTCTCTCCCTAGTTATGGGTTAATTACTAAGACTTGCATCACTAAAACATCATAATCTCCAAAAATTTAAAAATAAATGTAGTTCATTAAATAAACTATTCTCTCCCTAGTTATGGGTTAATTACTAAGACTTGCATCACTAAAACATCATAATCTCCAAAAATTTAAAAATAAATGTAGTTCATTAAATAAATGGCAAAAGTTGATAAGCCGTAGATAATGAATGAATTAAGAAATGAAAGTCAACACAAAGCAGTGACATTAATACTTATGTCAGCTTTCAGGGCATTTAAGGAGTTCGTAAATTGGAAGCGATCAAAATTCTACAGTTAAAAGAATAAAGCATTTCTTAAAAGATGATTTTTTATAAGCGTGTTACAAATAATCTTACACGGCCGTCAGTAGACTGTCGGTATTTTTCTGCTAATGTTCTTTTCATAAAAAAAACTTTACAACAAATAAAAAAAATAGGTTAAAAGTGATAAGTAATTGAATAATATAGAGTTGGTACTGAATGAGAATATCACATAAAAAGCAATAAAACTGACAGTAGAATAGAGGAAAAATAGGAAAATGATAACATCAGCTTAAAGGTAGGTCAACATCTTGACCGTTACGAAGGGAAAAGAAACAAAGGAAAAGCGTAGGATGAGGGAAAAAATGAAAAAAAGAGAAAAAGAGAAAAAGTTGGTTAGTATATATTGCCTGATGATAAGCAACATAGACATTTCCGTGTCGCAATGTACAATTAATTCGTAAGTATATAATTATATTAAGCTCTATAATATTTATTATATTGAGTACTGTTCATAATAAAATTATAAAACCCTGAGTCCTCTTCACCTGGATTTTTATATATATATATATATATATATATATATATATATATATATATATATATATATATATATATGGACTAATATTTGTCTAAGTTATGCGAAAAAGAAAATAGCACTGACATTTAATTTTAGCAGAGACCTTCAACAACATTTATTTTCTTCTGGACAGTCTTCTGGTTGAATTTAGTGAATCGTGCCATAGTGTTTGACTTCAGTTGCTCTTTGTGTCACTAGGATGTTTTTGTCTCTCGCTCAACTACGCTTCTCACACAATAAAGGAAGTTTCAGTTTGTGAAGAGATGTGGTCAGATGTAAGGCGTGATATAGTCGCAGAAATTGTCTGACTGCTCTGACGAGATTCTCTTGCTTGTGCACTATAGTGCAAGGTGTTTTCGCCAGATTGAAGGCAGCTGAATCGTCAAAACTTTGCTGCAATTTTTAATATTGCTACTGAGACAGGATCCATGGCACCACAATCTACATCAGTAATTGCTCATTTGACATCGTCTAACGTAAACTTGAAACCTAATGACTTAGAAACGAATGATTTGCTGGCATATTTTTTTATTTTTTTCATAATCATTTCATCCCTAGCAAGGCATTCCACTGCCACTATTGCGCAGGGGGTTGCATAGAGGGGAAATTGGTGAGAAAGGATGGTTAGATATAGGAGATGTCAGAAGGAGGGTGATAGACGGGTAAGGATAACAAGAATGAGGGTTGTGTAAATGGTGAGAGTGTTGGGACAATAGATGCAAGTTAGTGTGGTAAGGAGGTATCTATTGACCTTATATTTAAACTCCTGGAGATTGTAGCTGTCGGGAAAGCAGACATGTGGAAGGGAATTCCACAGGCAGGAAGCGCGAGAAAAGTAGCTGTTGGAGTAGCAATTACGGTTATACCTTAACTGTTTCACTGTAAAATGGTGGGACCTAGTTGCTAATCTAGTATCTCGTGTAAATTCGTATCTAGGCGGCACCAATGATCTAAGTTCATCGGAGCAGAAGCCGTGAAAGTATTTATAAAATATGCACAGGGAAGCCACGTTACGCCGGTGAGAGAGTGGTTGCAGCCTACGTAGTTTTTCCTTGTTTAGTTTGATGAGTCCAACGAAACATTTTGAAAAGTGTATTTCTGATGCACCCTGTATGCATAGATATATACAGATTGATTGAAAATTATTTCCCCATTTGGTTAAACACCTATAATTTCTTATTTAATTTTAATTTTTACAAGAAATTAAAATGATAGTAAAGCATTTAGCATCAGAGCTTATTTAAAATTTGATATGCACACAAAATTTCGCTACAAGATTCCCAAGCCCCTCAGAAATAGAGTCAACTGATTTCACTAGGAACACTTTTGATATAAAAGAGATTAATTCTTGTATTTGTCTTTCATGTTCTTCAAATGTCTTGGTTTGGCATAGTAGTCTTGCTCTAAACCCGAAAGAAAATGTCAAAAGGCGTTAAGTCAGCACTCCTGGCTTGCTTCTCATACATTAAATAGAAAGTTACTTTTCATTCTCTCTCTCTCTTTTTCATTGTCTCTCTCCTTCTCGCTGTGTATATATATATAGAGAGAGAGAGGGCGGGAGAAGTACAGAGAGAAAGGGAGAGAGGGAGACGTATAGACAGACAGACAGATGAACAGAAAGAGGAGATGTGTATATATATATATGTTTCACCTTCCTATATTTCTTAACATAGCTAGGTATATCTCTTATTATACATAAATAAAGGAATCAAATATTATACATATATAAGGAAATGTCTATCACTATATGTAAATATGTTTTGTCAAACATGATTGGTTGAATAATATTGACATGTTCTGTTTATGCAATTTTACTAACATTTTCAAATTTCCGAATTAGTGGTTTTCTAAATTCGATCAACTTATCAAAGTTACTTTTTATTTTTCCCCGAGCATTTCCGAATGTTGCTTCATTTGCTTTCAAGGATTGTGTTTTGCAGATGTTTTTGGAATTGGTTTTTGTTAATTCAGGCGTTCTATCGTTTGCTTGGAAGCAATGGGACGTCATTTAAACTCTCAAACAACATTTAAGAAGTCGTCTTTCCCCATAAACAATCGTACGTTGAAGTGTGTGCACAATAAATTCACTTGTAAAATCCAGTTTTTATGCTATAATAAAAAAATTGGAAAGACTTAACAAGTTGATATTGTTAAACTAAAGAAGTTCGAAAATATTATTGCTGCTGAAATACATATTTCAAACAGCCCCCACACACACACTATATATATATATATATATATATATATATATATATATATATATATATGGTGTGATGGATAAATTACCGTCTAAATTACACAAAAGTAGAAACAAGACTGGCAGCTTAAATTAGGAAGAATATCTGTAAATACGAAAGAATAAATATATTCAATGAAATTGCTGTTAATCATAACCCCGGCCTTAAGAGGACTTCAGCTTCAACTACAATATTTCTGGGTTGTTTCTTTCTTCCAGCTGGTGAAGTCTACCATGCACGTTATCTTTGTTGTTATAAAGAGTTTTGCTAGTATCTTGATCAACTGCGCCCCTCACATATGAAGACTCCACTCATGGTAGAAACCTCGGTCGAGTAATAACTCGTTTTCAAATGAGAGAGAGTAATAACTCGTTTTCATATAGAGAGAGCGGGAGGGAGAAGTAGAGAGAGAAAGGGAGAGAGGGAGACGTATAGACAGACAGACAGATGAACAGAAAGAGGAGATGTGTATATATATGTTTACTCGATTAATAACTCGTTTTCAAATGGAAAATATTCAAAAGTTCTCACAATGTAATTGTATTGAACACTTTTTGATACAAATGTGTACTGGTGTAATATTATTATGACCAGAAACTAATTAATTATACAATCAATATGTAGTCATCCGCAGACATCTGTTTCAGTACGGTTATATATATATATATATATATATATATATATATATATATATATATATATATATATATACTGATTGAGCATTCTGGAAGAATAGTAGACTTTGAAAAACAGTAGCTACTCTGGCATTTACACATAGTTCATTCAGCAATGAATTAGAATACTTTTAGCTATTAGGTGTATATAATGATAATATAGACGCTAAAAAGTCTGCCTGCTTCTACCGAGAGCCCGTAGCTCAGAGGTAGAATCGATGACTGACGCCAACTCGGTCGGGTTCTAATCATCAGTAAAAAGTAATCGGCTGTCTGACCGTACTGATGAGCTGTGATACAGCGCAACAGATCTGTCTGCGGATGACAATAATTTTCATACACTTTTGGACAAATCTGCAGTGTAAACAATCCCGATCTGGCAGGTCGCCTCTTGTTATTTTCTCATCGACGGGATGTGACTTCGCTCTGTCTCTTCAGCATTCATTTTTATGGCTTTTGCTTTGACGAGCTTAGCTCCTTGGTGCCACATCTACAAGAATTTATTCGAGCAACCTGAAAAGCAACAAGCTTCCACCCTTTTACCGCCAAAACAACCAAATGCAGCCACCCTTTTCTATTACCGCAGGTTCATTTCTGGCACTATCCGCCTGTGAAACTCCCTTTCGTATACTAGCTTCCCTGATAACTCCAATTTCCAAGAGATTAAAAATCGCCAATCGCCTTGATTATCATTCTTCCCTTATTTTTTCCCTAACAACCCTTGTATCTTGTTCTTTCTTTTCACTCTACTCTAACGCAAGGTTCTCTACACCAGTATTCCTATCCTTGTGTTGCCCAATTTCTGGGACCCTCTCTAACCGGTTTCTTTTTTTTCCTCTTTCTCTTCTATCTCCACCTTTGTAATCTTACACTATCCGTTTTGTAGCTGCCTTCGCCCCAGTGACAGTACTGTTTTGCTTTGGGTGAAATAATAAAAAAATGTGCCATACGTGATATACGCTTGGACAATCCTGTCTTCAAATAGACATGACATACTGGCAGAATATTAACCACTGTAGGTTACCATTTTTTCCTGTGAGAGACTGGTTGCCAACTAGTGTTATAGAACGCAATCTCTCCGGCTATTTAATCCATACCTGTGGAGAAAAGAGACGGATTAATAACTTTCTCAATGATATTCACGCGTAAGAGAAGGCAAACAATCCAAATAGAATCCGAACTTGACACTCCGATTTCTTGTTCCGTGTCGATATCTACTGCTCCATATCGCAGACATACTTTAGTAGAAATTCGAAAAAAGGAAAAGCAAAAATTATATTTATAATTTTAATATTTTGAAACTGCACATGAATTAATCTTTTAGTCTAACAACGCAAACGGTTATGTTTGCTTTTCATTATATTAAGGATTTTGATTGGTCGTTTTGTTTTATGGCTCATCAACATTAGTGGGTCATTTAATGCCAACAAAATTTATAAATACATTCATAGATATATGTTTCCACTTTTATACTTCCACAGTCTTTTGACCCCAGTTTGTGGGGTTAACTATTTGCCCATAGCTGGGACCCTAACCGGTGCTACCACTCCGGGTCAGGGTGAACCTGGAAACAACAGCAATTGAGAGGTGGTTTCCATGCTCCTCACAACATCACAATTAGAGATCTTGCTGCCGTATGCAGTTTACCGTTATACCAAGGATACTTAAGGTTTTTGATTACTTGGTATAACATTATCTTTTTTTATGACTACATTCACTTTATTACTTCAATTGTTCTTTAAGTGGTACTTCCCGCAAAGGGGTGCGTTGGGCAAAGATTAGAACTCTGCCGGAGTGAACAATGTATCCAAAGGCAAAGTAATGTGTTATGGACAGATTTAATCGTGATTTTATTAAGTGTGGATTGTTTGGATCCAATCTGGCCATAATACATTACATTGCATTTGAATACATGGTTCCGTCGTCATTTCGCGCTATCACGCGGTGTGATGTCATAAAACCGCATTGCAAATTTGCGAACTGCGTTTGTTATTTTTGGTAACTATTGCCGTTAACTAGCGGAGTTTTATGTCAACACAAAATAAAATCGTCGGTGATAGTGGATGTTATTGTGTTACCGTTTTAATAACCTCTCTGAAGATGGCTCATGTGAGCCGAATGCTTAGAGCCAAATTAATAAAATTTATCTGAATGTTGGAGAAATTTTTTCTTTACTTTCAACTGAAATTAAAGCCAAAATACGACGTTTAGAACGGCTCATGATTAAACATAATATGCATTCATTGTCTTTTATATATAACAGTATATGTTTAGAATATATATATATATATATATATATATATATATATATATATATATATATATCTCACTATCTTTATTCATATAGGTCTTTTTCCCGTATAAATCATTTTTTTTTATTCTGAGTCACATTACATTTCTTCACAGGCTAAGATGTGGGTGATAGTTTATTTTGCTGTTCTTTTTATATGAGACATTCGTTTTATTCTTTCATTTTGTGGTCGAATATTTCAAAAATGTTGCACATCTGCAAGTACTTGCCGTTAGGTTATTCATAATTTATTTCATATTTCAAAACCATTAAAGATGTTATAACATTCCTGTAAGCTGTCACATTATTGTCGAAAATCGATTACTTAGCCAACCTGTGAGGTTGTCTTATTTTACAAAAATTTCTATTTGGGTTTATATTAAAACTCTTATTGTGCCCTTCTGTCGAGAACTTCGGTTAATCATCGAAGTAGAAAATTAATATTTAATGCTTCATTTAATTGAGCTGATAAAATTTACTATTCAGTTTGACTCGTCAACATGACACTTATTAACATACATAACAGTCATTATGACCTACATACCTTATACTAAAACAGGTGTTTCAGTATTTGTTTCACATTTTAGTACTAACATTGCTGACCTGTTCTTTCAGCAAGATTTAACACCTTCCCATAATGATTTGGCTGTAAGAGCCTGCCTTAATGAAAACTTTTCACTGCGTTGGTACGGTCGAAGACATAGCACCAAATGATCACTTTGTTCAGCTACCAAAACACTAATGGATTTTTTGTATAAAAACTGGTTTATGAGAGAAACCCATGCACAGTGAACGAATTGAAATATTACATCTCAAAATTATTTATAGAAATTGATGCAAATCTGCATTTGTGTTGTGCTAATGCCATAGTGTTCTGTAAATGTTCGAAGAATGTTGCAATGATGAATGGAGATATTTTGAGCATTTCAGAGATTAAAATATGGTTAAAATATTTACGTAAAGTGTTAAACTAATGTATGGTAGACACTTTTGAACTAATATAATATTAAGAAATAAATATGAAGAAAATTAAATCATGCAAAGTTCTTTTATCTCTGATGTGATACGTGTACCTTACATTATCTGGCTGCAATGTGTGATAGCCTATACTTAATCCATTGTAGCAATTGTTTCTAAAACCGTATTTCCAACATACTCGTTCTCACGTTTGTATTATCGGATACTAGCAGGCAATGATATACTTCATGACTGGGTACTGTACTCCAGTTAACGCATTGGTTCACCGAGCTCTTCTGATGTTTTATTTAAACTTGAAAACAAGTATGATCCTTCGTTAAACTCAATATTATATAATGTCAATTTATAATGAATATAAGCATATATATATATGAAAAACAGTAGCTATTTGGCATCTACGCATCGTTCATTCAGCAATGAATTTGAACACTCTCAGCTATTGGGCGTGTGTATACATATAATACACACGTTAAAAAATTTGGCCCTTTCTACCGAGCGCCTGTAGCTCAGAGATAGGATCGCCGACTGACGCCCATTTGGTCGGGTTTCAATCCTGGGTAAAATGCGATGACTATATAATATAATATAGTCATATAATATATATAGTCATATAATATAATATAGTCATATAATATAATAATATATATATTCATATAATATATATAGTCATCTGCGGATGACTATATATATATATATATATATATATATATATATAGTTGGGGAGATTTGTTGAATACCCTACCATGCTTTCGAACTTTATGTTTTCGCTAACAAATTCCAATTTTGGAGTCAATTCTCCTTACGAAACCGAAAAGATCAAAGCCTTAGTAGTGCAATCGGATGACATCCCCAAATTAAATATTTAAATTCTATACATATTAAAGCTTTATTTCCATTCAAACATTTATTGAACACTTTCTAATACAAATGTTTATTTATCTAATGCAAATCTACTTTAAAGCTAACCTATATACATGTGTGTGTGTTTGTGTGTGTGTGTGTGTGTGTTTGATATATAGTACTATCTTATGCTGTAGTAATATAGTACTATCGTATGCATATGGTCAACAGTATAGGCGCAAAAATCTCATCTGAAGTTTGCATTAAAGTCTGAAATCCGTTAAAAGTTCAGTATATATTCCATTTTTAATAAACATAAAATCACTATACTGTAGACTTGTATTGAACTCACAACTCTTTGGGTCAGGTCACATTAATTAACAAACTTCTATATCGACTACAGGCTATAGCAGTGGTGAACAAGTAACTTTCAGGGTGAGAGAGAGAGAGCTCATGACTTCCAAAAGCAGCATTACTGCGCAAGGGATGAGAACGATGTAACCCAGTGATTGTAATAAAGGTTTTGGTACAAAATTTCTAACACCTGAAAAAAGCCGGTATGTACAATAGCCGAAACGTGGTAAAAATGGCAACATAGATGAGAACAATAGTCTAAGAAATGTAAATACTGGAAATATTACCTCATCCCAGAAATATAGAAAAATAATAAATTCACTATCTACATTATTTACATTTGGAAAATGGATTTGCGTTGTGGTAGACATCGGCTCGAAATGAGATTAGGGAGAACCGAGTTCGAATTACATTTTAATTCGTTGCATTTACTTACGTGAAAATACTATAGGGAAATGTATAAATCCATCACTTCTCAGTACAAGTATGGTTTGAATAGCAAGAAAGTTTTGGATTCTATAGACTAAGTTGGTACTCAGTCTGCCGTAGAAATAAAATGCAATTTAATTCGTGAAAATCTTCTGCATAATCTTTCATGCTTAGAAAGAGACATGATCGCCCGTTACTTGCATCACGTATGGTACTTAACTTACTGAGACTCAGATTCTTATCCTCATTTTTGTTCTTATTAGCTGTCACTGTGCCCCTCCGGCTTTCATCAGGTGTATTTTCGTCTGAGTAACTCACTGGGAATGCAGAACTGAAGTTTTTATTTGATTTACATGGGTAGACAGTTTTCGTTCGACTACACCTGTCTAAGTATATCTTTTCGGTTAGTTATGAGCAGTACTAAAATTAAGAACTAGACAGAATTAAGAACTTAGATATAGATAGTAAAATTAGAACAGTCTGTAACTCCTCCCAGAAATTCAGATCGAAAATAACTTTGCTAAATGTTTAACTCATGGAGAGAAAAATTAACTATATGCAGAAATACATTTCCATGAGATCGAAAATATTTCTCCTTTAACATAAGTTGATTATATCATGCAGCAACGCCTATCTAAATTGCAAGCTGAAATAATTGTCTAGTAAATGAATTTACCATCCACGCCTAATATTTTCGTTCCAATTCAGTCGACGCCATATTTTATCGGTCATTTTGCAGCTACTCAATTACTTTTTCTTCTTCTTTTTTCTCCTTCCTCTTCTTTTTCTTCATATTCTTTTTCTTCATCTTCTTTTTCTTCTTTTTTCTTCTTATTCTTTTTTCTTCTTATTCTTCTTTTTTATTATTCTTCTTCTTGATCATCTTCTTTTTCTTCTTCTTTCTTCTTCTATCTGTCGTGTCTCTTCAGGATGTAGGCAATCATTGACTTCCATATCTCCCTATCCCTTGCAGTTCTTGATACACTTTCTCCTGCTACTTCTCACAAACCTGCTCTATCATAAATTCGCTCAAGCCTATCAAGTATGTCATACGCTATTTTCTCTTGCCTCTATTTCCTTTTTCTGTCCTGTGTGTATCGAATTTTCTAAACCTCTCTTAGTCATTCCTTAGAAATTTCAGCTATCTTTTTTTCTGATGTTAATTATCAATTTACTTTTTTGTTTTTATCCTCTCCAAAACCTCGTCCTTTCAGACATGGTCGGTCCATGGTATCCTCAGTTGTTACAAATTTTAAGATTGTATTTATAAACATGGACTCAGATGAAATGCGTTCATCTCAGAGTTTATATCGGCGAGTCTTACACAAAATGATCTGATCATATTTAGAGTTTTTTCGCACAGAGAAACTATAACGCATATCTACATCACAAGCAGTGTGAAATATAGAAAAATTGAGCATTTATAATAATTCACAACAGAAATTTTGTCAGGGGGAGATACTTCTATGTTTCTCGCGAAGCCATATTTAGATTTCTATTTCGAATCAGCTAGATATTTCTGCTATATCAGCATCCACTACTTATTTAAGCGGTTCGATTTCGCCCAACCACGGGCAGAGAATCCCAGGCTCAAAAAGGAAGGTAGTTGATCAGTTTGATAACTGGAAAGGTAAATGAAAGACTGGGCAATGCCGTTACTTTATTTATTGACATCATTAAGCAGTCGTCACGTGACCTCCGCGAAATCATATCGACTAAAGTGAGCTAAACGACATTTTAATTTCCTACATAATTATCTACTACATAAAACCCCATGAAAAAATATTGATTTTTTTTGTTGACTATCATTCTTAACTCGATTATTAAATAAGTATTTCGTTGACATAGTCACGTCATCCTAGATTCATAGATTTTTGCTAGAAAACAGGAACGTTAAGTAGATGCATCTGAAATGAGGTCAGAACTGTTTGAATAACCAAGGTTCATTTGTCTAGATCTGCGCTTTTAAACGCACGCACACACTATGACACGTTCTCTGTTGCAAATATAAAATATAAAGATGCAGAAACGATCCACGTTTTCAACTCCATCAGAGATGTCACTTCGAAAATATATCGTCGAGCTGTTTAACATTTTGTTCACCTCTTTTATTATTTTATTGTTGTAGAAATAGATCAAAGTTTTTAATTTTTTTAGCATGCATCAATTTAATTAAACATTTCTGCAAAGTCAGTTACCATTTTTGAGCCTTTATTTTTTAATTCTAACAAGGCAGATATTTTCTTATATGTGTCGTTTTCTTTCAAGTCGTACGTGATCATGGCCTTCCACATTTCCCTATCTTTAGTAGCTATTAACACCTTTCTCCTTGTTACCCTTCAAAACCTTACCTTGCCATTTATTTGATCAAGCCCATCAAATATGTCACGCTTTGGTATCCTATGTCTTGCTTTCCCTCTATCTGTCTTGAGAATATCAGAATCTCCAAGCATTTCATTTTCATTACATGTCACATATGCTTCAGCTGTCTTTTCCTGATGTTTCCTTTTTGTTTCTTTCCTCTCTAGTACTTAGTGGTTACTAACAAGCTCGTCTATGATATCCTCAGCACCCTTCTGTAGAACCATATTTTGGTTGCTTTATGTCTTTTCTTCTCCTTTGGTGAGAGTTACAAGCATTCGCTGTCATATTGAAAATAAGACATCGCATAATAACCAAGTACTCTCATGGAATTTTCCTTGCTTTTCAGTACTCTACTTATCTTCTGGGATGCGTCATTGTCTGTACAGATATAGTCTGCCTCACTGGCGTTAAGCTTGAACTTCTCCTGATATTGCATCAACATTCACTTTTGAATTTCACTGTTGAATATAAAAAACATGATTGATGAACATCGAAAAAATCTTCGAATTGAAACTATAAGCCTGGAACGAGCATTTTAAACTAAAAATATTTCACTTATTGCATTGTTCGAAAATTCTCAACGATTATTTAAATTAAAGATTTACGTAAACATTAATTCAGTTTAAATCAATGTAATTTAAATTTAATTTTCTAATTGTTCACCTTTAATATTTTTTCAGTAAACTTAATGACAATAACTTTCACAGAAACCAAACTATTTTTAGTAATAATTTGAAAATACTGCCATCTTTGTAACATATAGAACAAAATGCATTTTTTAGTAAGGAAATGATGAAAAATTATCTACATCTATTTTTTTTTATTTTTTATTTATTTACTCACGCGGTAACTTCTAACGAGTCTGTCAAAGGGTTCAAAAGGTAGGTAACTGGGAACAGTCATTGAGGGTATATACATGTTGTCACGTAAGGTGTATTAAGAATATTTCCACATATATAAGTAAACGTATGCAAATATATAATTATTTTTCGGAAGTTTTCATTTGAAAAACAGTTGATTTGTTCAAATAATAATAATTACAAGCACGCACATCGTAATTACGTTATTGGTGCGATGGATATATTGTCGCTATTGTAAATTTGTAATGCGAAAGCCTAAATCAAATACCTTTGAACGTAGTAATTCCTGGACCATGTCATGGCGGTCAGACGATGTACGCAACCACATTAGGCCTTAGATTTGGCTAACTAACTTTCAAGACTAAAATTTCTTTTAAAATTATATGTGCACACAGTTGAGCGAAAGACCTGAAAGACTGCATATATCACCAACGATGAACAATAATTACGGCAGCATTCACTATCAATAAGACTATCTATTTTGAAATAAAGATTGGTTAATAAATAATAATTGATAATTGAAAATTAATCCTTTTTGTATTTTAATCTTATAATGCAAAGTTTGAATTTTTATTATGAATGATCCATATTTACAAGAATAATATACTTTTTTTCATATATTTAAATGTCCCGTTTATACTAAATCGCATGTATTATTTTAAGACTTAAAATGTTTGTGGTCTCAGTATAATATATATATATCTATGCCAAGAACCATATATGATTAAATTACGTAGCGGTCAATTTATAGTCAGCACCTGATAATACCGTTGTACATGAGTCTCTAAGTTTTGCTCTTAGTAAGGATATATATATATATATATATATATATATATATATATATATATATATATATATATGTGTGTGTGTGTGTGTGTGTGTGTGTGTGTGTGTGTGTGTGTGTTTAGTACGGAGGACAAGTAAGATTTCATGAATAATTGTTAAGTTTTTACAGCATTCTAACTTTGTTCTATTTTGTAGAATTTAACAAATATAAAAAGTATCCATAATTTGCATCGTCCCAAGTGCATTCGGCCATTTTTTAGCAATTTTCAGGGTATTTTTTCTGTTTTTAGCGATGTTATGTTTTTCATATTTTTACTCTTACGTAGTAATCTTATTTCCTTAGATAAGAATTCATTCCAAGCCTTCACATGTCAGGCGTGAGCTGAATTGGCGAAAGCAACTTTCCATCAAAAAACAAACAAAAACGTTTCAACAATCCGTTTCTACTACTAATTAATGTAAGGATGATTGTTGGAGAGAAATTCTTGATATATAGGACCTAATAGCGAGATATTAGTGATTTTTATAGAATTCTTGTGTTTACTATCTGAATTGTATTTAAGGGCTCCTGTAAATTATGGGCAAATTAATGTTTTAAATGTCACCTTTATTTGATAAGTGACAGGTAAGGCGTCTTCAAGGAGGTTTAAGTGTGTGTAATGTAGGTAACTGGTTTGTTACAAGACACAAAGTCTTGGACTGGAAATTGAATATATTGGTATAGTACATTTGATGGGGTTATTTTTATTAGTGACATCAAACTCTGTAGTTTTCCATTTATAGTTTATATAAGGTTATACGCATATATGTGTGCTTCTGATAATTTGCGCGTGTATACAATGTAAATAATGTTGGCTACTTGTTTCATATTTGTTTGTTATAATATTTAGCTAATGTCTGCTCAAGCATGTTTGTGTTTCTTCAATAATCAGAAATGAAAAGTGTATTTTATAATATTAACTCGTCTGGTCTGATGTTCCAATTTTGGGGCGGGAGAATATAATCTGGCGTGATCAAGTAGTTCAGCATGGCCAAGACGTAGAAAGTCTTAGTCACGCCATCACTTTTACAAACATCGAGATATCTTTGCAGCATGTCCGTCTACACAATCTAACTCTGCGGGAATGGCTCCATCCGTAGTATGGTATTCATTCACTTCCCAATAATGACCCTTCACATACATATTAATATTATAAAGACACCTGTTTGTCAAATACAACAAGGCGGATTTCGAACAATGGCTTCATGCTTGAAAGGATAACGTTCTAATAAATTGACTAAGTGTTCTCTATATAAAATGAAACAGAAAATTCTCAACATAATTAACTTTTTCGCCAGCAGGTAGAATTTATTGCTGAATATTAATCACATTGGATATAATAGAGTGAAGTTGTCATGTGTTAGTTCAGTTAATGTTTCATGTATAGGATCAGTCAGTCAGTTAAGTGCCATACGTGATACAAGATTGGGCGATCATGTCTCGAAAGAGACATGACTGACTGGGCAGAACATATCCCGCAGTAGGTTGCCATTGCTTTCTGCAGTAGACTGGTTGCCGACCAAGGCTATAAAACCCAATCTGTCCTGCTATTTAACCCATAACTGGAGGGAAGAGACGGATTAATAACTTTCCCAAGGGTATTTGCGCATAAGTGAATACAATAGATTCAACTGGAATTCGAACTCGGCTCCCCGGTTTCTCGTTCCACTGTACCACAACGCACATCCGTCATGTATAAGATACAAATCTTATATCATCCAACAATTAACTAAAACACATAAAAGAAAATTTCTCACCCACAAAAATGAATCGAAAAACCGAAAACATTGAAAAAACCCAGACCAAGGCAAATTTCACAAGTCCGGTATGAAAATTAAGATTCTAGATTCTGATTGGATAGTAAATAGCAAATTGTTTTATGATCTCGGTAAATTTTTCTTCACACCTAAAATAATTAGGTATGCTGTTGGGGTCAGTCACATGACTAAGTTCCCCAACTTAAATACGTTTCTTGATGGAAAAGAATCAGTCAGATGGGAGCAGGAACTAAAGATGGGGCGCTAAAATATAACAAAAAGAAATTTCATGCGCCGACCCTGTCATGCCTCGTCAACATACATTTATTCTTCCTCCTTCCAATTTTACTTTCGTGCAGTTTATTTATAATCCTTTCTTGTTATTTCTTCTGCTACCTTCTGTAGGAGGTCTTGTAGTTTCCTTTCTGTGTCTGCTATCAGCACTGTATCATCTGCGTACCGTCAAAGAACAAACAACAACAAGATAATTCAACTATCTCCTAAAAACCAATAAGTACAATTTCCTTTATTCCTTGACCTTCCTTTTCACTTTTTAGCCGGCCATAAAACGGAAAGAAACGCAGACTTTTTCAGTAACTTTTTAATCTTTCCAGCATATATCATTCTGCTACTATCTTCTAGAATTCTGGACACTTAACTCTTTATTCTCTACTCTATTACTTCACTGGAATATCTAACTACTTATATTTTATCTTTGAATATTTTCTTCTTGAAAAATTGTTATTTTGTTTAGATAATAAAAATTTAATTTAACATACAAAACAAAATATTTTATGCCTCTATATTTTAGCATTCAACCTTCTGATAATTTAAATTGTGGGGATTTCGATAGTATATGACAGAAGACCAAATTTACAAACTTGCCATGCATACGGTAAAATGTGTATCAATTTTTTCATGAAAAATATCCTATTATTAAAGATCATAGGGCTAGAGATAGGAAAAGAACAAAGCGTGTTTGTAAAAAAAACGGAACAAAAACGCAATATCTATATTCAGAATGTTGTTAGAATGAGCAATACAAATGCAAAAACACGTTTACTTATGTTTTATAAACTACGTAAGGCATTCGACAAAGTACGTAAAAAGACTTTGAGATGCTCAGCTACATCGACATATTTCGTAGAGACATTATCTTAAATAAAAAACTATAATTGCAGCCCACTGCTTTCATACGGACAAATATATGTTTTAGGTTCCAATCCATTTCTTAGACTTATATATATTGTTTTAGACATGTCAGAATAAATAAATTGCAAACATTGTGTCTGTCATCGTAAATAATTGAAAGATGTAAGAAATGAGCTGTATCCAGTTCTAGACCATCTACAAAACACTTCCTGTCTACATTCGCAATATATAAAAATACTGATCTATAAGACAACTATCCTACACTAAGGAAACCAAAAATAAAACTACAGATTCTCAATGCAATTATTGATTCAGAAATTTAAGCCGTCAATTAATAGAATCAGATATGTAGTAATGTTCTAAGATGTTTATAAAAAGAACAGTTTTTCATGCTTTAACACGTGCATGATCATGACATTACAACATAAAAATAATCCATTTTTGTTACCACAAATCACACACTTGAAGATGGTCTCTGAAGAAGATTGAAAGTACTTGGGAATATTGAGAAATGAATAATAGAATCATCTGTCAAAGATACAACATCTTTGAATTATAATACGCGAAAGCATATCCGTGAGTATAAACGGGTTTTACTAAAACTAAGCAGACACGATGATATTGATTTTGACATGTGTAAAAGACAATTTGCTACATATATATATATATATATATATATATGTGTGTGTGTGTGTGTGTGTGTGTGTGTGTGTGTGTATTTCTCCCTTATAAGTTACAAAATGAAAAACTTGTCATTATTCATCATATTTAATTTAACCGTTCTGTTTTTAAATTTAATGACTCTTAAATTTTCATTTATTTAATGAGTACTGTTTTCTATATCTTAATTTAATAACTTCAACTTCTGACGCTCTTAGTAAATTATATTATCGAAGAAAACATTCATCGGAAGCAGTCATCTTCTTTTGCCAAAAAATATTATTCCGTATAGAGACATTAATTCTATTATGTGTTGTACGGATCTATCTCAAGGTACTCTGAACTTGGCTGTTAAATATAATATTTTTAGCTGGTATTCACTCACCTGACTAAAGAATAATCTTTAAAGCTTTGGAATATGAAAACCGTTTCATTCGTGACAAAAAATGTAGATATTACTTTTCAAAAAGATATATACTTATTTATTCCTTCCCTGTGGATTTTCTCAATAAGGAATGTGTGCACTCAGAGAGAAAATATTTTGCACACCTCGTAAAAAATTGGGTGATATCTCTAAATTAACTGTATGAATTCTCAGCGTGAGAAAATAACCGAATTTTAGGTTTTCAAAAAATAAAAATTAAATTAAATTCTTCCTTACTCATAATATTTTTGTATTGATCGCAGATATATACCATTACTGTGTAATTTAATTTTCTTGAACCGGGCCTGAAATCAAAAGAAATGTTTCCTTGTTTTTTTTTTTTTTTTTTTTAGTTTTCTGTTTATTCCGCAAAAAACTATTCTTCAAAATGCACTTTGTTACATAAAAGTTCATCTAACCGCATATGTTCCCCAAATACTTTCTTATGTTTTGTCTATTTCAGTTAGTTGTTCTTCTTCCCTCTTAAATCTAATAGGTATCGTTTTACACTTAGTTTCGGATAACCAATACTTACCTTATACAGCCGCTGCTTTATATATAATGGCATACACCTGATGTTGTCGCTCTCAGTGTAACAGGCAAGTTTCTGAAGTTTTACCTAATAAAAAATAAATTCATTATTATTTCTTGCTGTATGACCGAACATGCATCTCTTTATTCTTACACTGACAACGTTTAGCTTTATTTTTTATATTATTCAGATATCGATTCTATTTACTTCACTGGTTAGTTTTCTTATTATTGTGTTTTCTATAACTATGGATGTTACATGTATCTGGGCCTCTGGGAAAGATTTCATGAACTATTCAGAGTTCTTGACATATATCAAAATTTGCCTGTTAGTGGTTTGACAGAATCAACCAGTAATATGCTCAGAAGGTGACATAACAAGCCCCTGCAACTGTCTATAGGTATCAACGTAAGAAGAAAGTTGTTAAACTTGAAGACTATTACACATAGAGCTTCTTGATGTAACGTTGAGTCAGCTGTCTGTATTTATTCAGGGTGATAAGATCCGTGTTTATATTTTTGATCTCTAACAGTTGCCATACCGTTTTTTAGGGTCAGATTCTTTTTCACATTGCTTTATTTTCCCCACTGAACTGTAACATATATTTCCATTGCAGAGATAAAACTTCCAGTTTTTGTTTTAAACAATCCTGTTATTTACTCTGCTATGTGAATTATGAAATTCTTAATTGCTCATCTCAATAATTAAAAAAATAATTCAAATTTTTACATTCGCATTAACTAAAATCATTTTTCTATTCGTATGCTTATTAGCATCTGAATAGCACAATGATTCCTTTTAGTGCTAATGGAGAAATTTAATAAATTTTAATCTCTTGTCGAATTGCTTTTCAGTTCGTGTTGATTTTGAGGAATAAAATGTAACAGTATCAGTAGTTATCTAAACTTATTTATAAATGGAAATTTGTGTGTGTGTCTGTGTGTGTGTCCGTTACCTATAGGCTCCGAAATGGCTGATCTGATTTTCTTAAAAATTTATACAGTTGTACTATTAGCGTCTCCGAGTGTTCTTAGCTTGGTTTTGTGTCAAGATACCCCCGATAAATAAGGAAAATCGATAATCAAAAAAATAAGGTTATAGAAGGAGGGGTCCAATTTTAATAATACACTTTTAGACAAAGGCATAAAAAACGATATTCAGAGGTTTCAAGGTTCTTAAAATAGCGCAGAAAATCGATAATATATATATATATATATATATAAGGCAATGTGTTTGTGAGTGTGTCAGTTTATCTGCCTGTATGTCTGTTTTTTTTTTTCTGCCTTTTTATTTTAGATTTTGCTTCGGGTTTGGCTCTAAGTAGGTATAATTGTAGTTCTTAGTCTCAGCGATGATACCATTTACTCAGATGACTTATTTAGCCTTCAAAATTCAGTTTAGGTCGAAAAAAACTTATTTGATATCGATACCAGGAAATCAAAATTTGAATTACATCTATTCATTTTTCTTTCAGTCTACGGTTTCGCTTTAACTGGAAAAAACTATTGATTTTTAGTCTTTCGTGCCAACGTCCAAAGTGTCTGAGTTCCAGGATCATGGATTAGTTTTATAGCTTTCATTACCAGCCTGGGTCATTATGAATTATTTTAGTAAGTTATAAGATATAAGTTATAACATAAAGCAGAAAGAGGGTTAAGGACGAAAGGGTAGCGTCGGTAGAACGTTTTATTGATCATATCGTCTTCAATTTCCTGGGTATGACGATAAACTACATCCAGCAGTAAGGCCTCCGAAGGAGAAATTGTAGGTTTTCAGGAGCATGGAGCTATCTTTCAATTGCTGTTATTACCAGGTTCACTCCGACCTGGAATATAGGCACCCGTTAGAGTCATAGCTATTTAGAAATAGTGACTACCTCAAAAGAAAAAAAGAGAATACTATGAAATTATAAAAATATATTTTTATCGAAAAATACAAGCAATGCATTTTTATATAAAAAGTATATTCAAAATACCTGTGCTTGAAAAACGTATGTGGTTTAGCTTTGAGAAATTTAAAGCTGATTTAACTAGAACTAATAAACTCTTTGAAAGATGGAATGGATCATTTTGACGCAAATTTCATACAAAAATACAAAATATGGAAATAATTAAATACTTAACAGAAGCACTTGCAAGAAATTCACATAACAAAAGTAAGAGCAGGTTTATAATATATAAAGTACGACAAAAATTACTGTGATGTAAATGGAAAACATTAAAGATTATTAGTGTTTTCAGTAGTTGACTATTTATATTCAACATCATAAAACTTAAGCTTATATGTATTTTTCTTACTAAATTGGCGTATTAACGATATTTATATTTTGAATAATTATCGTTTGCGTATTTGCTCTTTTATTTTTTTAGGTTTTTATTGAAATAAAGAATTTTGTGTTTCAAATATTTATTATTCATTATAATTGTTCTTTCGATTTCATTAAAACAATTTGCAATTCGAATAAATGCTTTTAGAAAAAATTTTCGGAAAATGTTAACATAATCTTTGTGGTAATTCACTGCCAATGAAGAAAAGCAACAATATTCACGTAAGGCGTTAAAGTTTATGAGATACTTTTATTTTCTCAGTATTAACTTAATGCCTGGATTCGTATCGGAGGTCACAATTTAAACAAATTAAGGTACGCAGATGATACAGTGTTGATAGCAGACACAGAAAGGAAACTACAAGACCTCCTACAGAAGGTAGCAGAAGAAATAACAAGAAAGAATTATAAATAAACTGTACGAAAACCGAATGCATGGATAAAAGAGGCAGTCCAAAATGCCAAATACAGGTAGGGGATGCCAGAATCAAGTAGGTACAAAAATTTAAATACCTGGGAAGCGTTATAACAGAAGATGGTAAGTGCAACACAGAGATCCGAAGGCGAATTGGCATGGCGAAGGAAGTATTCCAGAAGTTGAGTAAGGTATTAAGTAACAGGACAATTTCGCTAGAAACTAGGAAGAGAGTACTTGATTGTTACGTGCTGTACTTTCTTCAATAGGGCAGTGAATGCTGTGACAGTGCCATCAAAGATGAAGGAAAAACTTGTAGAACCTGAAATGTGGTAAGGATGCTGCGAATATCATGGATCGAGCATGTAAGCAATGATGAGGTCTTGGAAATGATGGAAACAAAGAGGAAATTAATACTGAGCATCAGGAAGAGACACCTCAAGTTCCTGGGACACTCAACGAGGAAGGAGGGCTTGGAGAATCTGATACTAACAGTCCAGATAGAGGTAAAAAGAGACAGGGGAAAGCAACGGATAACATATTTGCAGGACATAATCAGGTGGATGACGGAACGAGCATAGCAGAGTGTAACAGGAGAATGCGTGCTCAGAGCCACCAGGGATAGGGAAAAGTGGAAGGTCATGATCCCCTACGCCCTGAAGGGACAAGGCACATAGACGAAGAAGAAATGTTACCGTAAGTTTCTGTGGTTGCAAATCACGCCTGTGGAAATCTTTTTCCGGCTTCTTTTTTCCCTACAACCTACGATCTTAAAGATATGAAATGATATATATATATATATATATATATATATATATATATATATATATATATATATATATTAATAATTGCAATAATAACTGTTTACTTGTAGAGAAAACATTGAAATTCATTGACCGAACAGATCAGTTTACTATCGACTGAAACATATAAAATCTTTCTTTTTGTTGGTTTCTCTCTTGTTGAAACATTTACTTAATTGATTTTAAATCTATTTGGAGCAAAAGCCTGAATAGAAAATTGGTAGAGCCTATACGGTACGACTGACATTATCTGATTCGCGTTCCAATCACTCTAACAATTTATCAACTCACCACAAACTCGTTTTTCTTAATTCGATCCTGCATTTACAGTAAGACAGTTGTGGTCATACTAAACCAACTATGAAGAAAATTTTTAAATATGTACAAAAGAGGCCCTAATCAGTGATGAAATCGTTAAACATCTGTTATTGCAGGATTTCATACTGATAAGCAATGTTGCTTTTATTCTTCTAGGGCAACTTCTCATGTTCTGATAATAATTTCGGAAAAAGTCTCTCATAATCTAAATAAAAATAATGAGACTTCGGTTGCAGCTTTGGACAACTCTAAAGTTTCCGACAAGGTTTGGCATGTAAACCTTCGCAAATTAAAAATTTGTGGTGTCAGTGGCCGAGTTTTTAAACTGCTCTGCTCTTTCTTAAAAATGAAATGCAAGTTATCCTGAACTATATCCTCATGCACTAATGTAGATATTCCCAATGACTTACTTTGTTTTTATTTGTTTATTTTCTTAACAACATTTCTGCTGTCATTATCTCCCAAATTGGTATCTATGCTGATAGCATAACCATTCACTTCTGCCTCGATACAAAGTCTGATCGATTCGATGAGTTCCAGTTAGCAGCTCGTGTCAAAAAGTTCAATCAGTCTGTTATTAACTGTGGCAAAGAATGGCTTTTCTTATTTTAGAACCTCCAAAAATAAACTGCTCTCTATTAATCATGAATGTTACTAACATCTAGAAAAGAGCTTCACGTTCTCAGCTGATCAGAGAGTTAAGTGCAATACGCAATACACATTTGGGTGATCATGTCTCGAACGGGATATTACTGCTGGGGCAAAAGATTTTTTCTCAGAAGTATGCCATTATTTGATGCACTACTATAGAGCCCAATTTGTGAATACAATAAATATAACTGGAATTTGAACTCGGATCTATGATTTCCCGTTCCGTGTCGATGTTTACTGCATCACAACGCACACTGATATGAAAAGCACATATTGCATTGCTAATCAGCTGCTAAGGCGGTTGGCACACTCAGAAGTATTAAAACCTTTTTCTTTATTCAATCATTCTTACACATCTGTAAGTTTACAATTTCACCATACTTAGAATATTAGTGCTACATATGGTGCGGTGTTCCTGTCATGTATATAGAGATCATTGATGAAAATCTGCAGAAGAATTAGAAATATTTTGGTCTTAAACTGGCGTACTGGCTTTAGTCACTTTTCCATCGCCGTATAGTTACCTTTCTGTGTTCTTTCTATGAATGCTTCCATGGCAACTATTAGGATTAGCTCTTCTCCAGGGTAGGTATACTGCGACTTTAAGCCCATAACTAGACTGGCGATGTGGTAACACGAATAAACAGTTGGCTAAATCTAATCGTAAATACTATGCAAACAATTTCTATTTTCACAGATATCTCTCGTGGAATTTTTTTCCGATTCCATTTTTCCAGCCAACTTTAATGTTAAAAGATTTAAATTCAAAGTCAGTCGTTTTCTACTGTCCAAGTGATTACTCATCTTTCGTTCTTGCACCTGATTAAAATTTTTGCTTTTTAAACATTTGTGTTCTCTTGTGGATTCCGGGTGAGGAACCGCACAAAATAATAAATAACAAAAACAGATATGGCGATGGAAAATATAGGTTATATTGAACGTAATATACAAACTGGAATGTGGATTAGTCAATTTAGGAATACTATTAGGAGAAATAAAATTCTATCCCCTCTTCGGAGCTGTTCGTTCCTGGTTACCCTCCCCTCTTCAGGAAGGACTCCAATGTCCATATGCATGGGCTTGGTGTATATGCCAGCAAACAACTCCGCCTAGCCAGGGTCACATCTCTTGAATCCATTGATCATTCCTTTATGTGATTCCGTCTCTCACTTCTAAGCTCGGTTAGCAATCTCTACTTCCTCTAGCGCTCCCCCTCCTCCTTTGACTGTACGGTACTTGATTGCATCTCTACTAATATCGACAGGGCCATTTCTTCTCACTCATCCGCCCATATATTTGTGTTTGGCGATTTTAACGCCCACCACACCAAGGTGGCTTGAAAACTCAGCCACTGACCTTGCTGGGATCCGCACCATGTATTTTTCAATAACCCAAGCTCTAACGCAAGTGGTGGACTTCCCCACGCGTTTCTCTAAAAACCCTAACGGAAGGGACACTTTACTCGACCTTTGCTTTATCTCCATTCCAGACTCCTGCACTACCAGGCAGCTCTGGCCCCTCGGAAACTCTGACCACGCCGTAGTCTCCGTCAACATCTCAATCCGCATTAACTCTACCCAAGAAAACCAGACCAGCAGAATATCATACTGCTACCAAAGAGCAGACTGGGACTCGTTCAGAGACTTCCTCTGCGACGTCCCCTGGAACAACGTCTTCCATCTTCCTGCCGAAGACTGTGCCTCCGAGGTCTCCTCTTGGGTTAAGGCTGGCATCGATGCTTTTATCCCGGCCAGGAAATACCAACTAAAACCAAATTCGTCCCCCTGGTTCTCACCCGCTTGCTCGGCCGCCATTGCCCACCGGAACCATTTCTTCCGGCTCTATCGAAGCTGCTCGTCGAACCAAAACAGGCGCCTTTTCGCCTCAGCACGATACAAGTGCAAAAAAGTACTGAACGAAGCTAAGAGGGCGTTTGCTACCAGAATTAGGCAACGCATAGCATCCTTTAAGTTTGGCTCCAAATATTACTGGCGTCTCTGCAAAAGCGTGCTCAGCAGGAACAAGACTTCAATACACTCACTAATCAATGAGTTTGAAGTTCTCACCTCCCCAGCGGACAAGGCTGAATGCTTTGCCCGTAGATTCTCCACCAATTCAACACTGGACTCGTTAGGAATACCTACACCAGACTTCCCAACCAGAACTAAGGCTCAACTAAATAACGTCTACATTACACCCTCGCTGGTCGCCAAGATAATTGCACAATTTGACCCACACAAAGCGAGCGACGGTGACGGAATCCCAGTCATAGTACTTAAGAAATGTGCCCCAGAACTCTCTTCTGTCCTCTCTAAACTCTATAACCTCTACCTATCTCCTTCCTGCTTTCCTGCCTGTTGGAAGTCCTCCTGTGTAGTTCCTATATTTAAGAATTCTGGCGAACCCTCAGACCCCGCCAATTACCGTCCTATTAGTCTCCTTCCGATCTTTGGTAAAGTTTTCGAAGCCATTATGAACGCCGAGTTGATTCAGCATCTCACGGCCAACAGGCTTCTCTCTGACAAACAGTACGGGTTTCGCTTCACCAGGTCTACTGATGATATGCTAACGACCATTACCGAGTACATATACCGGGCACTTGACAAGAATAATGAAGCCCGAACCGTTGCCTTGGATATCTTCAAACGTTCGACAGGGTCTGGCATGCTGGTCTCTTGTGCAAACTGTGGAGCTACGGGATAACTGGACATCTGTTTGACCACATCCAGTCATTCTTCTCTAACCGCACATTGAAGGTGGTATTAAATGGGCATGCCTCCCAAAACTACCATACGAACGCGGGCGTCCCTCAAGTTTCTATCCTAGGTCCCACGCTCTTTCTGATCTATATTAATGATCTTTCTGATCTATATTAATGATCTATATTAATGATCTATATAATGATCTCCCCGACGCCATTAGATCCCAAGTTGGCATGTATGCCGATGATACAACAATCTACTCTCGCATCGATCAAAAACCAGGTGTAGACTACAAAGTGAACCTCGCTGCCGTACTTGAAAAGGACCTCCAATCCGTAGTGGCCTGGGGTAGGAAATGGCTGGTAAATTTCAATGCCTCTGAAACGAAGCTGTTATCAATTAACAACCATAGACAATCGCATCTACCTCCATTAGCATGGGTCAGGCTAACCTCCCAGAGAGTAAAATACTACGCCTCCTTGGCCTTACACCTTCGGCGGACCTCAAATGGAATGACTATATCGAATCCATTGCCAAATCTGCTGCTATGAAAGTCGGTTCTCTTAACATTTTAATATTTCTCTTAAAATAGTATAGTCAGATGATAATTTCGTCTGGATGTCATGCATGGCTACAGTCTTGTTCAAACATATAAAAATAGTCAACTTTATACAAGCGCTTTCTCGATCGCCGAAGTTAAGCAAAGTTGAGCCTGGTCAGTACTTAAATGGGTGACTGCTTATGATATACCAGGTGATGTAAGCGTGTAGTGACGGATGTGCGTTATGGTGCAGATGATATCGGCTCGGAAAGAGAAATCGGTGAGCTGAGTTCGAATTCCAGTTGAATACTCTGCATTCACATAAGCACTGGTACCCTTGGAAAAGGTATTAATCCGTCCCTTCCCTCCAGTTATGGGTTAAATAACAAGGGTAGGACTTGGGGACCATGCCCTTAAATACAAATCCCAATGAAACTTGATACTCGAAAAGAAAAATGTATTAGTGGAGAGAGAACTTATATAAAAAACAATAATAAATTTTTGAAAGAAAAATGTATTACCAGCAATAAATAAATAAATAGAGTAGTTGGCAATAAATGACCCACCGAGGTTGATTTGTCATAAAAACAAACCAACCAACAAGCGCTTTCTCATATCAATGAGAAATGTTGGATTCGAGCAGGTGACTCATGTAGGTTTCACCGAGATTCACATTTATTTGAAACTTGGGTATTGACGCTACACAATCAAAATAATAAATGTCACATCACCTGAAGACTACAAGACAGCAATAATATAGATAACACAGACAACATGGATATAAAATATTTATGTAATCCATATCTTGACGAACCACATTAATTTAAACATTCGGAGGGAAATCTTTATAAAAATGAGAAAGTTATAATAGTTAATAGATTTGAGTGATGTTTTATCATGATAATTTGCTAAATAGGATTATTTTTAAAATTTCAACTGCTTGTTCAACGAATAACAGATGGATTTCGTGTAACTGAAGGAATAATATTAGTAGTATAATTATCATATTGTAAGGAAGATATTGGAAATACTCAGATAATGCTTGACAAGTTGACAAGATAAGCTGCATTAAATATTTATTGGTTTCTTCGTATTTACCTGGTAGGAAATGTATTAGTCACATAACGCGGTAGATAAATATATATGTGAGGAATATACACATTGACATATATACGTTTCATTAAAATCTCGCTACATTTTTAGCGATCATAAGAAACGTCTACAAACCGTTCCTTCCAAACATACACAAATACACTTATGTCACCGTCTAAAATGAACCCCGACAGATATATATAAATACTCAAATGTAATATCATTTTATTTATCTCCTCATTTATTTATTTATTATTATTATTATTATTATTATTATTGGTTTCTGTTGTATACGCATTTACTTCCAAAACAGAGACCTAAAGTTCAGAGATTGTTTCACTGATCATTTTTAGTAAAAATATAAAATAATAATATATATGATGAGACATTTTCATCGACAAATCTCTGTAATTTGTAATGTGTGCATGGGAATACAATTGTTTCATTTCTTTTAGGTATTAGTGAGTAGGAAACGCTTCATTTAGTCGATTGGAACTATCTATAATCAATCCGAGGGCTCCAACTCAAAATGAGATTATTATTTGTATTAGTAGCAGTATGAATAGTAGTAGTAGTAGCATCAGAAGTAGTCTTATGGTATTTCCCCCGATTTTCACATGGAAAGTAAATAAAATAATTCAATACACACACAGACACACAGACACACAGACACACACATATATATATATATATATATATATATAATTTCTCATCATTTGCACTACTTTAGGTTTCATAAACAGCATCATGCTGATTGAAAATTAATTATTTAAATGAGTTTTCCGGCAGCATCTACAGATTGAAACTCAAAGTTTTGCTAAAGATAAGGAAACAAATGTACGTATATTATAAATATATTAACAACAATATATTCCAAACTAGGCCCTATTTAGCACAAGCACTAAATGTGCGATGTCATATATATATATATATATATATATATATATATACTGAATGAGGTTTTTCTATGTTTTATTTGCAGCATGTACCGCTACTACTATTGTTACTACTACAATTATTACTACTAGTAATAAAAATACGAATAATAATAATAATTACAATTGGAGTTAGAGCCCTCTGACTGATTGGAAAAGGTTCTAATAGAATGTTTTCCTACTCAGCAATACCTAAAACAAATAAAAAAATTTGTATTCACGGTCACACCTCACAAATTACAAAGAGCTTTATCTATGAAAATGTGTGATTATATATTTTTATTTGTTTATATCTTTACTAAAGCTGATCAGTGATACAATTTCTGAAATTAAAAATTTGATTAGAAAATGGAAGTAACTGTGTATTCAGCAAAAACATATTTTTTTATTGTTTCTAATATTTCGTCAATAACACTCAGCCAGTCATTGGTATTGCAACGATTCGTCGTCCTTACATGCTGTGTGCGGTTTGCGAGAGGGTTCCTGGACTTGGTCTTTATATATTAAAACCAAGCTAACAATCTCAGGCATACAATATCATTCGAAGATGTGAGATCATAAACAGCTGCATTCTGTGGTTAGGACAAACCACAGGTCAACTCACTGGCGCAACTTGTCTCCTAGACGATTAGTGAAGACTGGAGGCTAAGCTTATCTAATACGATGTCGCACATTAGTACCGATAGTATATAATCTTCTATGTACCGTATTCTTTCTAGTAAACGGTAAAGGTTCTTCACAACTATCTTTTATTTTAGCTCTAAGCTATATTGCTCCCATTAATGTGAATCTCCTGTCCCTTTTCTGCATTTCATTTACAGTAGAATGTTAGGTAGATAATTTGATATTTGTTCTGTATCTCTTAATAAGGATATTGGGATATATGGGAAAACATTACAAGCGTTCGTTCGTTATTATGCCATCGAAATATGAAATCTCTGATTAAAAGAACAAGAATACTATTTGCCTCTAATAGCTTTAAAACTTCTGCATATGTCTAACATGTTAATTTTATCATAATTCTGTAGAACCACGTATTTGTTAGCAAAAATCTCTTCTTTATCTATAAAGAAAAAAAAATACAGCATTTATTAAGATAAAAGTCTATATATATAATGTAGTAGTGAAGAACTTTTCTTTGTTCTTTCGAAATGTTCCCTCGTAATGTTCCCATTTTTTTTAAAACACTGATGAGCGGGGGGCTACATAACTGTAAAAAGATTAATTAGAAAAAAGTGAGGAGTACAAACTAGTTAGAAAGGAGCAATAGAAAGCTGAGAATGCAGGTGCGATAACAGATACATAGGTGGAAAGAAAGGGAAGGATATACGTGGTTGGGGAGAGAACTAGAGTGTAGTGGTTAATAGATGAGTATTGACATTGCATTTAAATTTCTGGAGGTTGTAGCCGTCAGGAAAGCAAGAATTATGGGAGCGAGTTCCACAGGTGGGAAGTGCGAGAGAAGAAGCTGCAGGAGTAGAATTGTCGTATGCATTTGGCTAACCTGACTGAGAATGGATGGGACCCATTTGCCAGTCTGGTTGCATGAGTAAACACCTGTTGAGGAAGGCACCAGTGACTTAAGTTCGTCCGAGCAGAAGCCATGAAAGTATTTATAGAACAGACAAAGGGAGGCCACATTTCGACGGTGGGGAAGTGGCTGCAGTTGAGCCGCCAGATCAGTACCTATCACATTACAAACTCTCCTTTGGAGCCTGTCGAGAGCACTGAGGAGAACGGCAGGGGCGACTGAACATAAATGGCAGCAGTACTCCATGCACGGACGGATGGTTGACTTTTATATATGCAGGATGGATTCAGGCGGAAAAAAACATCCCGGGTCGACATAGCAGTAGATTTAACTATGGATTCGATCCAAATATTTATATATCTATCAGTCTATATTCCTTTTTATGTATGCATATTTACCTTTAAACACTTCGATAAACTAAAATGAATATTTCATAGGTACACTTTCTATTTTAGACTATTCTATCATTCTCGATTAATTGTTATGCTGATATATAGGTATTTACTCTACACCCCTACTGGAACGAGATGTGACACAAATGCCTTTTTAACATGGGCAGACCGAATGCTTAGAGACGGGAAAAGGAACAAAAATTTCGCAGTCCCCTAAACAGCCGGTTGCGCTGTCCTCGGAGACGAGTATCTGGTCCAACCCTCTGGTGCAATGGTGTGCCACGGCCGCGGGACACTGTTCTCCGACACCGGGCATCTACACAGTGTAATTTTTCTCAGATGCATCTCCGTCGTCCGGGAGGACGGAGTTACAACTCTGTCTTGTGAGCCGCACTCTGTCTTCGAGGATAGAGAAGCAAATGAATGATACGGATTCTCACTTAAACAAGGTAAGTATGCTCATATATATGAGAGAAAATGATATACATTTTTTATACATATATATATGAGAGAAAATGATATACATTTTTTATATAGAGAAAACTTTTAGGAAAATTAGACAACGTGGAAAATATTCAGGTGTAAATCAATCGAGTCATCACTTTATTTCGATGAAGTCCGAAAATAAGAACCACACACACATACGTACACACACACAGACACACACACACACACACACATACACACACACACACAGATCTCCACTTCTTTATTAAATTTCTTCATATGTATCTGCTATTCATTTTGAGGTTCTTCACTATATACAAATAAGGATCTGTCGTGAAATCAAAACTTAATTGCAAGATAATTTCCGTAGCTTTACTTACTTTCTGCTTTTCGTCGATTTTTTCTACATATATCTTCACGGCAACTGCTTTGACGGGCTTCGTTACCCTGGAGCCCGGACTACATGAATTTATTAGATTGACATCCGTGTTTCAGTCATTTCCTGTTCTAATATCAAAATGCAGTCGGAACTTCTACACCAATAATTTCTTTTCTCACATTTACCAACTGTTAACTTGTTTTCCGGATAAATACATTCTTTAAAAAATTAAATGCAGCGTCAATTGCAATCTTCAATCGCGTTCACCTTTTGAACTCTCCTCAATCGTCCTTATACCTATTCTGTTTTCTCATTTTCACTCGCTGTAATTTTATACGTACTAGTGGCATCCCCACGTTGCTTTCAGTGAAATGATCAAACTTTTCATTAATAAAAATGAAATGAATAAAAAAATGAGATTGAAATTATGCAAATTAAAAGAAATAGATTACTCTATTTTGCGGTTAGCTTCGAGACAATTACCGGTGTATAATTTTTTTTATCTTCACTAACGTACGTATTGCTTTTATAGTTTAGAATAAAAAACTACATTTAGAGATTTCTAAAGTTAGATTCACTTTGGTTGTTAGACTGTCATGCAACTGCGTAAGGTACGGTGAGTATTTTGCAATGTCTACAGTTAAGCGACAATTTACAAGCTTGTGTTGGACCTTCACAAAATGACTTCCGTTTACTTTCTTCTAGTTTATTCCACGTTTATTGAACAGGTGAAGAGGCTCATCTCTTATTCTCTGTTTAGGATGTGGTTTCCGGTTTTCTCTTTTCCAATCTTTTCAATATTTTCTGTTTTTTCTTTTTCAATTGGAGTAGATAGACTAAACTATCGCCCGGTTCACACTCCATCCACGTTTATTGAACAGGTGAAGAGGCCCCTCCTTGGTTTTCTGTTTAGGAGGTGGTTTCCGGTTTCTCTTTTC
This sequence comes from Ascarosepion bandense, assembly GCA_037127315.1. Classification (NCBI taxonomy): domain Eukaryota; kingdom Metazoa; phylum Mollusca; class Cephalopoda; order Sepiida; family Sepiidae; genus Ascarosepion; species Ascarosepion bandense. Next base: position 2,025,010 of record JBBBDQ010001268.1, on the reverse strand, counting down.
CAATCATTCACGCTTACGTAGCCTCCTGCGCATCAGTGGCGTTACCGCCTTGCTCGGGATGATATGATTTAAAAAAAAAGTTTATGTATATTTAAAAATAACCACTCATTTGGCTGCCTTACTTGTCGGTAGATTTAGTATTAAATCCTCAATAGAACGGTTAAGTTAAAAGAAAACAGTGCGTTTAAAAGACTTTTTATAAAATTTATTATATGTAATAAAATTAGAAGGAGGAGATCGAAATAAACAATTTATAAAATCAGCTAGAAATAATAGTTTGAAGGTTAGAAAAGATATAAAAATTTAAATTAGGTTTAGGCTTGTTCATTACCTAAGCGAGAGAATTAAGTTAGATTAGTAGTCAGGTTCTTAAATGTATCGTTTGATTTTAAAAAGATCCCTTTTATTGTGTCACTGTGTCATTCAAAACTAAAGCTCAGGATTAAATTGTATTTTTTTTTTGTTCTTGGTTTATAATATTTCTGAAGACTGCTTATATGATAAAATAAAACGAAATATTCATTTTAAATCTGATTTTATTTATTTAATTTGAAACTATTTTCACTGTAAAGTTCAGACGAAGCCTTTTAGGGCAGGAATAACAACACAAAAATAACAATAGAAACTTGTTGTTTCACGAAACCTTAATAGGCTTGTTAAGAATTATCTTTGCGAAAACTTATCAGTTTCTGTAGTTTCCCTAGAAGATAATTCGCTATAATTAAGACAAGACGGAGGCAAATTAATTTTTGTCAATGAAAACGGTATTTTGCTAATTAAATATCAGATTACTATATGACAACATAATCTTTTAATGATGTGAAATAGCTTAATTGTTAATCTTGATACTGTCTTTCAATTTAAATTTTAATTTAAAAATATATTCTACACGAAATGTGATTTAAATTACACTTCTCAAAAAAATAGAAATTCTTCATTTACCCACGATATTCTGGAAAGACTTGAGCGATTATCACCCTACAGAATCTCCAATCATCTGTAGCTCTGTTCATGATTTGTTCCATTGTCACGATTCCCAACCGACGTTCTACGAGCCATTAACACAAGCTCGTCAGGTAGATGCGTCGCAGGCTTCTATTAGTTCTCGATATAGCCTATTAGGTACTGCATGCCGTTTTTCTTTTTATGCCTCCTTGAATTATAAAATTAATAAAATTTAATCAAAATATACGGAACTAAATTAATAATATAAAACGATTAGACCAGAAAATTAAGAATTAAACGAGTTTAACATATATTATTATTGAATTAATTAAATTTGGATTACATTTCGTGGGTTTATATATAAATTTAAATTTTAAAATTAAATAATCGGAATTCATGAGAACATTTACTTATGAATTATTTTTTTAAGTTTAAAAGCTAATATTGCTTAGGATATTTTACCTTTTTTTTCAATTAAACAAAGATTGCATTTATCGTAAGATAATTAGATGCGGGCCAAACCTCTTAGTCTTCAACTCACAATTGGGTTGAGTCTCTCCTCTTTCAATTCCCCAAATTATCGGGAATGTGTTGTCTGGAATTTTAGATTGGGTTCGGAAAATTAGTGGCTAAAGAACTATCGTTGTTTAAATTCTCTAGATGAAATTTCAATGTGAATTTGATAATTTTCATTGTTACTTATGGAGGAGATATTGGCTTGGTATATTCCATGGGTAGACCAGCATTTTCTCTCCAAGGACAGTTGTTGATGGACCTACAATTGCAAGCTGGTAAAATTCTACTTTTAGTATTAGCACTATCTAAATTCTTTAAAATTCGTCTGTTGTGGAAATTAATGATATTAACGATATTGTGTATGCAAGAGTAACTAATCTTAATAGTATATCTATTAAAAATGTGGTATAGAGGAATATTGATATAGAAATGTTTACTTAACAATTTTAGAAAATATTTTCTTATGTTGATGATGGATAGTTTACAAATTGGGGGATTAAGCTATATTACTTACATTTCCTAAGTCTGTTTCTTCATAAGAGATGGCTCAGAATTAACAAGCTGTTTCACATATACTAATCTATTTTTGAAGCTACTTTCCTGGAGAGATTTATTTCATAAATTTTTATTATAAATTAAAATTTTGTGGTTTAAAGATAATCGGTTAATTCTAAAGAACAATGTCGAGATTTTGTTTTATAATAATATTGGGGTGAACCTTGTTTATGTCGATACAGGAGCCCGTTGATCGTGTCCGATATTACAGTGGACAGTATTTTGGTTCGTTCCTGCTGAGTTCATAGTGACTAGTCTTAATGAGCGACTCAGATAACGATATGAACCCCAAGTCAGGTTGTGCGGAGCTTGCGGGTGGTCGGACAATCGTAGCCTGATTGACCTGATCAGCCAGTTTGGTTTATTTGATAGATCGGTCGAACACCTAAAGTGGAAGATGTAGACAAGGGACTTGAAGTGGCTTTTTATTCTGGTATCTAGCTATCTGGATATAATCTTAGCAAGAAAATTCAATCTAGATTTACTAGATTGTCCCACATTTCACTAGTTAGGCTATTCGAATCACAAACTCTTTTAGTCCCTGGATGGTGTTAAATGCTAGATCTAGAATGGCTGCCAGCTGGAAGTTCAATCCCTTTTTTACTGGAAAAGGATTCCTAGAAACAGCTCATTAGATTAATACATCGGGAATGAGTGGTAGGGAAAGGCTTAAGGATAGAATTAGTTTTTTTCCCACAAAATATAGTCAAATACTTGCTCTAGATAAGGTTAAAAATGTAGTGGCCAGCTGCGAGTGTAAGATCACGGGGTGTGAAGTTCACTTAGCATTGAAGAAGGACGGCAGAGGGAAGTCCCCGTGACACGTCTGTCCTAACGAGTCGTAATTGAGGCTGTCGCACATATTTGTGCCGATCTGATGTCGTGTTCAACAACTTTTTCCTATAGGGATCCGTATCCGACTGGAATACAAGAGGCTGATCAAGCTGTTTAAAAAAGATAAGGATGATAAAATGGACGTAGATGATTACAAGCCTATACATCTACTAAAAACAGAGTTTAAGATTTTGGTCCCAAACCTGACAAAGTGTATGCAGATAGTTGCCAAGATTCTGTTGTTATTCTATGCGACGAACAACTCAGTAGAGCCTGAAACTGATCTGCATGATCCTAGATAATGTAAAAGACGACGACCAAGCCACATTGGTCAATTTGAATTAGTCCAAGGCGTTCGATAAGTTCGCTCATCAGTATCTCATTGCTGTCTTGTATTGCGTCCCAGTGCTGTGGTACAAGTGAAAGGAAAGCGAGTGGTCGCTTTTGTGCTGTCTCGGTCAGGATTTCCCCGTACGCCGATGAAATATCCCTTTTGGGATATCCCTTATACCGCAGCAAAATATCGGTGATGCATAAGTTGCTTGAGCGGTACGAGGGAGTCACGGATACAAGATAAACCGTAAGAAGTTTTCTGGTATGTAGATTTATAGTTGAAAAGGCATTGTTCTTACGGGGCCTTTCAGCTGTATTGATGGTCCTGTCTGAATTCGTGGAGTGTGTTTTGAACCGAATCCCAAGCTGGAAAAGGAAAAGAATTGGTTATAATTATGGACAAAGGACTTTAGGTTACATAAGAAGACGGTGGAGCGCTTGCTATACTCTGTTATTTGGATGTTGGCACGGCTAACCTGTGTCTCTCGTTCCTGTGACAGAGGAGGGCTGAGAATGCCACAAATGTAGTGTCATTGACACGCTTCAAAGTTAACTTTTCCTCACTGCCTGTTTCTGGAATGGTCGAACTTGGAGTAGAGCGTAAGGGATTTTTCATTTTCTTTACTATATCTCCTCTAGTTTCTAGGATCGAGCACCGTCTTAAACCCAGGAAACAATTGATTTTCTTTAAAGAAGGTTTCGAGAGGCCTTGAAGGTGATTCCTCAGACTGCTGACCATACATTTCTAATAAGTTCTTATGTCGGGTTTATGCTACTCGACATGGGGGCAGAGAGCACTTTTTTTGGACTTGGGCGCCAGCGGTGAACTATCTCAGCAAACTTGAGTTTTCACTTACCTGGCGATTGATTTAGAACGTGCTATCTCTCAATGACGTAATCTGCAAATGAGGCAGACTGAATTACTTTAGCATAGAGAAAACGTCTTCGCACATCTTCTGCTACTCGCCTCAGATGCGCCATTTATAGGACTATGTCGGTGAGTTGACGGCTCGTATCACTCCTAAGCATCTCATGTATATTGACCAGGCATACGCGTATGATAGTGTGTCGTCCCCGTATTCTAGGGAAAAACGTGTTGTTTTTTTACATTGCTAGCCGTGACAAGAATGGTGATATGAAAAACGAGAAGAGAGAGAATCTTGCAACATGAACGTTTATCTTATACTCATCTTATTGGATTCTTTGACTATCAGCTAAAGAGGAATATGTGATAGAAAGAATCTGGTGGCGACAGATTTCAGCGTGAGGTGGGTGAATGTAGCGTGCTTAGTTCAATTGAATAGGGATAATCATGATTTTATCTTTTAGTTCTCCTTGGACACAACCGCGTAGTCTGATGACGGATCCCTGACCTGGTTAAGCAAAACCTTTCTCTTGTACTGAGTTAATGAGAGCGATTGCAATCTCTTTGCTTGTTCCCTGCATTCTTTTTGTGGTTATGATTAATGTCGGGATTGCAAATATCTCCAGTTTATTTGTCCTTTTTTTGTTCCTACGTTGTCAGTTTTTTCTTTATTTCGTTCTTAATATTTATAGCAGCCACTCGTGTTTGGGTAGGATGCGACTAATTAACATATGTGTCTTGGTTCATATCCCAGTCCCTTTCCATCACTGAATTTTTTCATCATTTCTTAAAACATTTTAAGCTTTATAACATTTTTTTAAATTTTGTTGCAGGTTTTCTATTCATAGGTGGGATTTTAGTGAGCGTTCGTGGTTTGATTTAGGTTGAATGAGGATGAATGAGGTATTTTAGTATTTGGCTTATTGTAATGTATGCAAGTTTCGTGATTTTTGGTGAGCTAAATATAGGATCAGGCTCTTCCCACATCTAATTAGGCCTTGTATCAAAACAGTACATTTTTTCATTAAATATCTTGTAACAGAGATGAGTATTTTCCGAACAAGTTTCTAAACTTTATTTAAATATATTTTCTATATTTCATTCGAATTTAATTTAAACTTTCTCAGTGATTTTATTGTACTATTACTATATGCTGGCTCGTGACAACATGTGTACTTTCCTCAAATGCTTATCAATATTTGGCGTTTTAATACACCTTACGTTCTATCATCTGATATCCATTTACACAGGTCAGTTAGATTATAACCTTGTTTCACTTGCTGGCGATATGATATATTACTGTCAATTTTTTTCAACCTTCCTTTTTTCCAAGTATTAGTCTAGTATTAGTATTCTATTTGAAATAGAATTTAGATAAAATGCACCCGATAGCAAGACTTCTTTTTTGGAGGTTGTAAGGAGGTGAGAACCACCTCTTCATTGCTGTTGTTTCCAGCTCTACCCTGACCCGAAGTGTTTGCATCTGTTAGGGTCCCAGCTATGGGCAAATAGTCAGCCCCCAAACTAGGATCAAAACCTTATGAAAGTATAAAATAAATGTTATAGAAAATATACATTTTTGAATGAAAAAATTACCAGCCATACATTTTTAAAGAAAAAAATACCGTAACACATTTTTGAAGGAAACATTTTCAGTTTTTAAAATAAGAAAGACAACATTTAATTAAAACCTGATTAAATCAACCTTCTTACTATAACTGAACATTAAAATCATACCTTTAAACATTACCACTTTGGCATTAAATAACCCACAGAGGTTGATATACCGTTAAACAAAACTCAAACTCAAATAAAATTTAGTTTGTGTTCAGAAACTTTGCTACTTTAATACTTATCTATAATACAGTGTCACATTTTTAATCCTCAACTGAAACACTTTCAGATGTTTAAAGTCTTTTTCTTGTCTTGCAAACACTTATCCAATTCATCAAATGAATAAAATACAAAAGACAAAACAAAATCAAACACTATATCTTTTGTAAAATATATCGTTAACTGTTCCATGAATATAGGCATCATAATTCTTCATAGGCGCCGCCATTTTGTAAAAGCCATTATTTGTTAAAATGTTTTTGAACAGGCATCAGGCATAATGCTTGCTTTCTTTGAAAAATATGTTGAACTAACCTTCGTCCCCGCTACGAGAAACTTGCACTAATTTCAGTAGTAAGTATGTAATAACAAGTGCAGTTAATGTTTGCTGAAATCCATTCACCTAAACCTAACGTCAAGTACGAGGGAAAACTGTGTACGAAATTTGGAATCATTTATTGTTTTATACTTATTACTTGAAATAAAATTTAGCAGTTGACAATGTTGTGTTTTTGGGTTTTGTTGTTTTTTTTATTTTTTTGGTTTTGTTTTTTCATCGGAATTATTTGAATTATTTAAAAGCGCATATTATTTGTTGATGCCGTAGCAAAATCTTATCCAAATATCAATTCCCCAATTTAACTCAAAGACAATGGAAAATAAAAATAAAAACAATTCTCTGTGAACCATACAGACATAACGATGGAAAATTATCATCGTCAGGATATTCAAAAATAAAATATTATCATGGCCTCTGCTCTGATGAACTTAAATCACTGGTGCCGCCTAGGTCTGAGTTTTCACGAGATACTAGGTTTCATCCTTTTACAGTAAAACCGATGAAATGTAACCGGAAATTTTTACTCCAACAGCTTCTTTTCTCGCACTTCACGCCTGTGGAATTCTCTTCCGCATGCTTGCTTCCCCGACGGCTATAACATGCAGGAGCTTAAATGTAAGGTCAATAGACACCTCCTAACACACTAACTCTCCCATTCTCTCCAACTCTTCCCCTATGTACATCCTAACTCGTCTATCGCCCTGTGTAACCCCCTGCTCTATAGTGGCAGTTGAATGCCTTGCTTGGGGTGACATGATTACAAAAAATGTATACAATTCCAGAATAAAAGATACTATTATGCAAATAAGGAGCACATCGTAAATGATGCGGTCGATAAAATTAACATAGGCTGAGCTAGGATAGTCTTATCCTAAACAGTTGCAAGATCACTGACAACCTTGCTGTTTGATTTACTTGTTTTACGGATAATCAACATCAACAGATTATTTAATGCCAACAACCGTGTTACAATCGATTCGTACGAATAGACTACGCATTTCTTGTAAGAAATCAGTATGCATTTGGTAAGAAAATTTCGTCAAATGACATGAATTTCTGGTATATATATATTTTTTTTCCAAACATATAATGTTAGTAATTATATTTTTCAAAAATAAATTGCTAGTATTATTTATCCTTCAAAAATGAATGTCTTATAATATGTTTTTTTTTTCAAAAATATATTGTTGGTAACGGTTTTTACTTCAATTTTCTTCAAAAATATATTGCTGGCTATACATTTCACTTAGATTTGCTTTAAAAATGTATTGCTGGTAATGTTTTATTCTCCAAAGAAATAGGTTTAAAATTTCTACTATAAAAATCTACTTCATAGTCTATTGTCTCCAGTTTGGGAGTTAACTATTTGCCTATAGCAGGGATCATAACCCTCATGTTCAAGTTGAACCTGGAAACATCGGTAATTTAAAGGTGATTCCACGCTCCTCTAAACCTTCCAATAAGAAGACTTGCTGTCTGATCCAGTTTATCGTCAACGCCAGGACGTGGATGATATTTAGTATCATTCCCCGGACCCGTGTGGTATTTTTAAATAACTATGTCCGATTAAGGCTATTTTGTATGCTACATAAAATACTTAATACATTAATGAATGAGTCCTGTAAATTTGAGAGAGGATTATTATTTATAGTTCGTAAACTGGAGCTACTGAATTGCGAAATACTGTACAAAAACAAAAATAACATAGCTTTAGGTTTTCCAGTAGCAGAAAACAACTAAATTAGACAAGACACGTAACTCTAAAAGAAGAGAATATAAACAAGATGAGGACGTTCCTCATTATTTCAAACATAAGATTAGATAAGTAAAACCAGTCAATATAATTTAATATAAATGTTAATGGACTTGAAAATAACATAGATATTTTCCATAGAATTTATTTTATTAATGTAGAGCAACTGTCCATGGTTATATGTCATCGCAGTATTCTGACAAGAACCGAACGATGGCAGATGAAACTGATAAGTGGCTCATTTTATCGGTTAGCAAGAAATGGCAGACTGAATGATTTGTCTATAGATTTGGCGAGGGAGATCTTTTGCTCGACCACCACTTGCTAATGTCCTTCTACTTATCGAGAGAATACACATGCAGCTCTTTTTTTTTAATATAAGAAGGAACTGACTTACAGTTTCGTGTCTAAATGCTTTCGTTTTTGGGGGTTTTTTTTCAATTTCATTATTTGTTTCATAATCCGCCCGTATATTTTACAATAGATTATATAAATCCATATTTTTATTTTTAAAAGGTCGTTTGAAAAATGCAAAGGTTTAATCGACTTAACACCAGACAAGACAGTAAATGCATTAAAACATGTTGTGGGATCGTCCCTTTGTACAAAATAATGGACTCAACTGAGTGTACATATTTTTTTTTTAATCGTGTCACCCGAGCAAGGTCAGTATAGCGCAGGAGGTACATAGAGGGATTGGGTATGGGAAATGTCAGGAGGAGGGTGATAGACGACTTAGGATGTACACAGGGAGAGAGTTGGAGAGAGTGGTTGTGAGTTAGTGTGTTAGTAGGTGTCTATAGACCTTACATTTAAACTCGGAGGTTGTAGCCGTCGGGGAAGCAAGCATGCGGTAGGGTATTCCACAGGCGGGAAGTGCGAGGAAGGAAGCTGTTGGAGTAGAAATTGCGGTTACATTTCATCGGTTTCACTGTAAAAGGGTGGGACCTAGTTGCCAATCTAATATCTCGTGAAAATTCACATCTAGGGGGCACCAGTGATTTAAGTTCGTCAGAGCAGAAACCATGAAACTATTTATAGAAGAGGCACAGGGAAGCCACGTCACGCCGATGAGAGAGTGACTGCAGGCGGTCAGCCAATCGGTATCAATCACATTACAGATTCTACGCTGTATTTTGTAAAAAACCCCGAGGAGAATAGAAGGGGCCCCCGACCAGATGTGGCAGCAGTACTCAATACACGGGCGGATGGTGGATTTACATAATTGCAGGATAGATTCAGGCGGAAAGAATCTCCGGGCCCTGCACAGAGAGCTGACTTTCATAGCTGCGGATTTAGCAATGGATTCGACGTAGTTATATAATCCTGTCTATAGAGAGAGAGAGCTACAGAGTTTGTCAGGAGAGAGTTTGATTGCGTTGTAAGTTGGTGCGGAGTTAGTTGGAGTTGGTTAGAACTAGAATCAGTTACCCTGAAATATTATTTAACTTCAAGACTGTATATATTTATTTCTCCTAATAGTATTCCTAAATTGACTAACCCACATTCCAGTTTGTATATTACGTTCAATATAACCTATATTTTCTATCGCCATATCTGTTTTTGTTATTTATTATTTTGTGCGTTTCCTCGCCCGGAATCCACAAGAGAACACAAGTGTTTAAAAGCAAAAATTTTAATCAGGTGCAAGAACGAAAAGATGAGTAATCAGTTGGACAGTAGAAAACGACTGACTTTGAATTTAAATCTTTTAACATTAAAGTTGGCTGGAAAAATGGAATCGGAAAAAAATTCCAAGAGAGATATCTTTGAAAAAAAAATTGTTTGCATAGTATTTACGATTAGATTTAGCCAACTGTTTATTCGTGTTACCACATCGCCAGTCTAGTTATGGGCTTAAAGTCGCAGTCTACCTACCCTGGAGAAGAGCTAATCCTAATAGTTGCCATGGAAGCATTCATAGAAAGAACACAGAAAGGTAACTATACGGCGATGGAAAAGTGACTAAAGCCAGTACGCCAGTTTAAGACCAAAATATTTCTAATACTTCTGCAGATTTTATCAATGATCCCTATATACATGACAGGAACTCCGCACCATATGTAGCACTAATATTCTAAGTCTGGTGAAATTGTAAACTTACAGATGTGTAAGAATGATTGAGTAAAGAAAAAGGTTTTAATACTTCTGAGTGTGCCAACCGCCTGAGCAGCTGATTAGGGAACTCGCGAACCTTTTCCTTTCCTCTCCTTCTGTCTCCCCGTACCAAAAGTTCTCCAAACCCTCCTTCCTCTTTACGTCTTGGAGAAACTTCAGCTGTCTTTTTTTATATTAAACATAAGTGTCCTTTTCGTTTGCATCCTCTCCAAAACATTGTCGTTGCTTACATGTTCAGTCTATGGCATACCTAGCATTCTTCTATAGATCCACTTTTTTTTATTCGAAACTTTCTTTTATCTGCGAGTAGATCGTCCGGCATTTGCTGACATATAAGAGGAGAGATATCACAATATTCCAATAGTTTTTTATTTGCTTCCAACAAAATCTTTCTTATTTTCCAATATAGCCTTAGGTTTTGTGTTGTATCTTTGGCCATGCCAATACGCTTTCATATCTCAGGTTTCATTTTGTGTTTCACTGTTGCACTAAACATAGCCTAGCCTATTCTAAAGTTAATTTTCTTATCCCTTACTCCTTAAACCTAATATTACTTATCAATATATCGTTATATTTGGAGTATTTATATTTTACTAATTCCAAATACTGATATTACTACGATAGATTTACTATAGGTGATATCCATTTGTTTATTCCAATGTAAGATGATACATTCTGTGCAGAAAGGTTTATTTTGTGTCGTATTATTTGAAACACGATACCCAATATTGATTTTGAATCTTGATCATTCTTGCGTTAACAATGGATATCTATATCATCAGCATAGATGCCCCTATCATAAACAAATTGTTTAGGAAAAGAAATCAAGACTTCTTCTTCTTCTATGTTCCGTGTCCGTTCAGGACGTAGGCGATCATGCATTTCAACATCTATCTTCCCCTTGGCGTTCTAAATACCCCTTTCGCGGTTATCTCACCCAACCTCCACTCCACAATCTATCTACTGAAGTCTATTAGGTATGTCATGCTGTGCTATTCCTTGACTCTCTTCCCCTCTATCCGTATTGTGAGTGTCAGATTCTCCAAGCCTTTTTTCCTTAATACTTGTTCAAGAAACTAAAGCTGTCTTTTCCGAATGTTAATTATAAGACTGCTTTTTGCATTCATTCTCTCCAAAATCTCGTCGTCGCTCATATGTTTCGTCGATGGTATGCCCAGCATCCTTCTGTAAAACCACATTTCAGTTGCTTGAGGTCTCTTCTTTCCTTTTGATGAGATCGTTCGGTATTCGCATTTATATTGAAGTGTAAACATCACATAACAATTTAGTATTCTCTTCTTTTGGTGAAATTTTCCTGTCTCTTCATGCTCCACTCAGCTTCAGGAAAAGACGTATACAATGAGGTATACGTCTTTGGATATCGGTATCACACATTTCGTCCTCTGTAAAAAATATCCAGATATTTCAATTTCTGCACCTGTTTGATTGTAATTAGGCAAACTCCTAATTGGCATTTTGGGATCATCTTTTTACTGATTACTTATGCATTAAATTTTCTAGTAGATTATATATAGTCCTTTGTTTCTAGTAGATTATATATAATCCTTTGTTTCTAGTAGATTATATATAGTCCTTTGTTTCTAGTAGATTATATATAGTCCTTTGTTTCTAGTAGATTATATATAGTCCTTTGTTTCTAGTAGATTATATATAGTCCTTTGTTTCTATAGATTATATATAGTCCTTTGTTTCTAGTAGATTATATATAGTCCTTTGTTTCTAGTAGATTATATATAGTCCTTTGTTTCTAGTAGATTATATATAGTCCTTTGTTTCTATAGATTATATATAGTCCTTTGTTTCTAGTAGATTATATATAGTCCTTTGTTTCTAGTAGATTATATATAGTCCTTTGTTTCCTTTGGTAGATTATATATAGTCCTTTGTTTCTAGTAGATTATATATAGTCCTTTGTTTCTAGTAGATTATATATAGTCCTTTCGTTTCCTAGTAGATTATATAGTCCTTCGTTTCTAGTAGATTATATATAGTCCTTGTTTCTAGTAGATTATATATAGTCCTTTGTTTCTAGTAGATTATATATAGTCCTTTGTTTCTAGTAGATTATATATAGTTCTTTCTTTCTAGTAGATTTTATATGTTCTTTTCTAGTAGATTATAGGGTCCTTTGTTTCTAGTTTCTTTAAATACTTCCTTTATAAAGACTTGTAGTTTCTTTTCTGTATCTGCTGTGATCACAGTAACATCTGCGTATCTTATATTTTTCTGATTGCTGCCGCCAATAACGAATCCTAGCAGTAACTCTAGAGCTGTCAGACTTTTCTCGCTGCATAGTTTGAATAGAACTGATAAAAAAGAGAAATCCTTGTCGTACATCACTTTCTATCATTGTATATCTGATGAATACGTTCCTCTCTCAAGGCAGTGAGTTTGATGCCAGTACATGTTCTTGATTACTCTAAGGTTTTATCTAATATTTCATGATTGCCGAGTGTATCTTTGTCACTGCTGTACTTTGTCGATAAGATACAGATACACGTCCTTCTATGTTTCTATTGCCTTTACTGATAAAATTCTAAACATAAATATTGCGTTCCTTATTCCAGTGTCCTTCGAATTTATATTATTGCTATATTTTCAATAATAAAAATGTCAATAATATTATACTGAGAACAAAACATTACTAAATGAAATATCAGAAATAATGCCTCAATATAATCCCACCAAAAAATTAAATTTCGGGTCATACACACATAGATTAAAGTATTTAAAATCCTTAAGTAACTCTTCCATAATTTTTTACTTTCAGTTAATTTTAAACTTCTAATCAGACGTCCATATAAATCTCTGTTGTACATTTGAAATCATTTGAAAATCAGTTATTATAAGACGACTGAACATATCGAATGGTTAAAACCAAGATTGAGTAAATAACTGATTTTCAAATATATATATATATATATATATATATATATATATATATAGTCATCGGTATACGGTTTCACTGTGTCGCAGCTCATCAGTTCAAATACTACGAAATATTCTGCCCCTAAGCTATCGTCGCATGGTAGTGAAAGATATATTTAGTTAATTTAGAAAGAAAGAAAGTCGAATAAATAGCTGAGTGGCAACTGTTTTTAAAATCTAGTGTTTTTCTAGAGTGCTCAATCGACGAACGAGAGCATAGTCATCAGCATGTAGGCCTCTTTCGCTATATCACAGCTCATCCGTGTTTTGGACATTAGTTTGGATCCAGCTGATATGGAAAATCGAGCGATTTCAGAGTCGGAGATTCTAGCATTAATCTATCTTTGTACGGCGTGAAAAAGCAGATCTTTGCGTGTTAAATACAAAAATTAAAACATCTTGTATTCACAAACACACACATATATACATATATATATATATATATATATATATATATATATATAGTGTTTCTTCATTTGCGGCTCGAATTCAAATATATTTACTATTTACATTTTGCGTTATATTTAGCAATGGCTCGTATAAATTAGCTACAATTTAAAATGGCTGCCATGTTTAAAAATATGTAAATATAGAAATATATAAGTTTGTAAAACTGCAACAAAATACATATTTTGCGCAGTGTACCGGCATATTATTTTTTAGTTTATCTCCAGAGATATCCTGTGAACAAATTATATTATCAAGTGTGATAAAAAACCTGGAAAAACGATTAAAAATAACTACTTTTTTTCCTTATAATGGTTAGTAATATTTTGTTTATTTTTGCTTTAAACATAAATATGATTATATTTTCATTGGTGGCTAAAACATGTGTTCACTGCAGTTAAAATTGAAAAGTGATTGTCTGCTGTTTTAATCGTTAACAAAAATTTCCTGGCACACACACACACACGAACATACACACCTATATATATGCATTTGTGAAAGATATATTACAGGTAGTACATGTAGAATGATTTACATATCTTGACCTTGAATAGGTTGTATATATAATTAGGACCGTGAATGAGTTCTCGATAATTTTACATGAAAAGTAATTTTTACTGCTTAAGAAGAAATATTTCACTGAAAGTATTGTCCATCGCTAACCTCTACTTTTCCCAACGTTTCTGGCTGCATCTGAATCTCCGTCGAAAAAACAAACGTCTTTCGAGATTAAATGGAGAAGACCCATTTTTTGGCATCTTCATAACAATGAAAGTGCTGCTCAGTCAGACAATTAAACATCGATGGGAGCAAGTTATAATCGGACGGGGCCATGTCTAGGGGATTCGGTGGGTGGGGTATAACTTCCCATTTAAGCGTTTCCCAGTAGATTTTCACCCGTTTTGCAAGATGTGACCTAGTGTTGTCTTGTTGCAGAATCGCTTTCTCCTGTCTCTTCTTGTATAGCAGCCATTTTTTTCAATTCTAGGCTCAAACGCATCATTTGTAGTTGATAGCGATTGCTTCTCATAGTTTCGGTCGATTTGCGTACATCATAATATACTACACCTAGTTGATCCACCCAAATTTCAAAGCAAAAGATTCGAAACATGTATCATCGGCTTTGTCGCTGATGTTGATGCATAGTTTTACACACGATTTTTCTACGTTTTAGGTTATCATAGTGTTTTCAGTTTTCACCACCGGTCAAAATACGATGAAAAAAATCCTTTTCTCTCGAGGAAGCAACTGTTCACACGTGACAAGCTGTCGTTCGATTTCGTTCAACGTATTTTGCCTTCATCTTGCGGCACGCAATGTCCCTGTTTAATTGATTCTTTTGCTTTTAAAAGTTTCCAAACTGTTGTGTGATCAGCTCCTAATAATCTTTTCAAGTTTACTTTACACCTGACATGAGTTTTCAATTCTTACCGTAAGTCACAAAAGAATTCTGCTAATTTCTTTTAAATAAAGTAGTGGAGTAAAATTTCCCGTAAATGCACTTGTTTTGGAACGACATCCGACTGACATCTTATAAGATATTAGAAAGTTGTCGATTAAATGGTATACACTGAACTTCAAGTTTGATATACTTCTTCCATAAAGATGCGTTACCATCAGAAACTACACGCACGCACTTCTAGGAAAGGAATCGGTTAAAAAAGAGCGAGACCTTATTAAAGGTCATTGCACACACACACACACACACACACATATATATATATATATATATATATATATATATATATATATATATATGTGCGTGTGTGTGTGTGGCGATGGATGAATTGTCGTCTAAATTTCTAAAAACTGAAAATAGATATATGAAACCCAACGAGGCGAAGGGGGTTAATTAGAAAGGAAATAGCTCCTTGACCGTCATCCAGCGAATGTTAGCACCAACGTCGTAAAGGGGACACATTTCAAAATTTCTCCCTCGCACGGGAATGAAGGACATGTGCAACAAGTGTCACTGGACCGTTACCTTGCAACTATGCACAACAAAGAGAAAATTACCCTAGGAACATGGAATGTCTGGACTCTCAACAGCTGTGGTCAACTAGATATTGCCAAGTAGGAAATGAGCAGATTGACCATCAACATTCTGAACATATGCGAAATTAAATGGACATATAATGGAGAATTCAGGACCGACAACCACATGATCATACATGTCGGAAGATACAAAAAAAAATATGAAAATAGTTTCGGCTTAATACTGGAAAAAGAAATGAAGAAAAGTATTCTGGGTTACTGACAGTTTTCTGAAAGAGTTCTCTGGTTAAACTGAAGTGTTACCGTACAACATAACAATTATATTCGTCTATGCACAAAAGAACAAAACAAAAAAACAAAAACAAACAAAGCACTGAAGAAGAATTAGAATATTTTTACTATTTTAATATGAAGGCTCAATGTAAAAGTCAAGAAATTAGAATCATCATGGGATATTTGAATATCAAAGTAGGCAAGGAGAATGAAGGGAGAGAACTGGCATCTTTGGATTAGAAATCTGCAACGAGTGGGGTGAAAGATGGATTCAGTAGTGTAAGGCGAATATGCCAACAATTTTCAGATCAAATTGTGTGTATTTATAATTGCATTCAAAATAATACACACATTAATATAAAATTACGTAAACTTTTAGCAACAATATTCTCCTTGGCCGAGGATATTTTGCATCGTCATATTTCTCACTATCTCTCCACGACAAAAGTGCGCACACGGATATATATATATATATATATATATATATATATATATATATATATATATATATATATATATCCGTGTTGCACGCACATGTAATCTTGTTACGAGGATGCATTTATATATAAGATTAATATTAATAATGTCTCAAGAAGTCCTACTTCTTATTACAAAAAAGTTTTAATTCATGAAGTATTTGCAAAAATAAGGAAATTAGAAAGAGAACCCTGGAAAGAATAAACGAGAAAATTCCAGCAGATTCGAGAGATTTCAAGAAATATGCAAATTAGGTATTAACCCATATAAAAATAGGTTTTGGGAAAAGAGTAGTTAGTTGTTAACAGGATTTGCTGACATTATCAACTCCGGCTCGATTTGTGAATTTGTATATCCAGCCGAAATGATCTCTAAGAAAATCTGCCGGCCAACTACAACATGAAAGAGAACCGCATGGAACTAAATGGGTAAATAGATATTTTTGACTCATTCATTGACCACAATGGAAATTATTCTTTATAAACATATTTGAGAACTTCAATAAAGTATAGCGCTTAAACTACTTTGCTAAGTTGTGTAAAGAAACTTGACAGCTTCCTTCCCATTCGTAACACTTACCCGTCACTCTGCCAGTAGTAAATACTATGTTCTCTATTTGAATGCAAAAATTGTATATTTGTATTTTGTGTGTGTGTGTGTGTGTGTGTGTTAACGTAAATTAAATATTTGTTTTTGATTAAGATCTGTGTTTCGGTCAATCATATTTTTCTTTTGTTACAACTTAACAAGTAAAAATTTGCAGACGGCTTGAAAGCCGAAGTCATCTGAAGATCATATCTATCTATCTATCTATATATATATATATATATATATATATAACTTCGAAAATTACTTATGTCGTACGGCCATTTCAGCGAGACAAATCCTCGTTTCTTCAGCTACATTTTTTTTTCTTATGCAAATACAGTACAAAATTCATGTACCGAATATTTACTCAAAAAGTAATTCATACATTGAAAGTTTAAATGAAAGATGGAAACATTAGATAAGATAAGAGGTATAATGATAGAAGTTTAAAATGAGAGTCGATAATGATAGAAAGTTGTCGTCTGGACATTCTTACGGAAGGAAATTTAAGTGGGGAAAAAAGACAAACGAAAAGAAGAGGAAAGCAGGAAAATCGAGGTACACAGGGAAATTTTTAAAGAGTTCGGAGGTAAAAATAAAGTATTATTTTTCAGATGTTAATAAAACAGTGTTCAATGTATGAACAAAGTTTCATTAAATATAAATTTATAAATGTGTATATTATAATACTCCAATGAATATGTATATTTATTAATATATATATATATATATATATATGTGTGTGTGTGTGTGTGTGTGTGTGTGTGTGTGCGCGCGCGTTTTTGTGTAATATAAGTCATGGTAACTGATGGAAGCCCATTCATTTAAGTGCCATACAGGATATACGCTTTGGGTGATCATGTCTACAAAGAGACATGACTGACTTGGCAGAAGATTATCTCGCAGTAGGTTGCCATTGTTTTCTGCGGTAGACTGGTTATCAGCCAAAACTCCAGAAACCAATCTATCCTATTAACCCATAACTGGAGAGAAGAAACGGATTACTACCTTTCCCAATGATATTTGTGCGTAAATGAATGCAAGGAATTAAACTGGAAACACAGTACACAGTTAGATATTTACTACTAAATTCTACTCTATACAAAAGTAGAACAGAATTATTATCATATATATATAGAGAGAGTGAGAGCGAGAGACAGACAGAGACAGAGAGTGAAAGAGAAAAAAGAGAGAGATACCGGGTAAATTGCGTATACTATATGAGCTTCACCTTTTTTTCGCAGCTGCTAAAGGAGCAGCCCAAATTGCCAAATACAGGTCGGGAATACCAGAATCAGGCAGGTACAAATATTTAAATACCTTGGAAGCGTTACAACAGAAGACGGAAAGTGCGACACAGAGATCCGAAGGAGAATTGGCATGGCGAAGGAAGCATTCCAGAAGTTGAGCAAGGTAATAACAAACAGGACAATTTCGCTAGAAACTAAGAAGAGCGCACTGGATTGCTATGTGCTGTCCGTCCTTCAATATAGCAGTAAATCCTGGAAAATACCATCAAACATGAAGCAACTGAAATGTGGTACTACAGAAGGATGCTGCGAATCTAATGGATCGAGCATGTGAGCAATGATGAGGTCTTGGAAATGATGGAAACAAAGAGGAAATTAATACTGAGCATCAGGAGGAGACAGCTGAAGTTCATGGGACATGCAATGAGGAAGGAGGGCTTAGAGAATCTAATACTAACATGCCAGATAGAGGGAAAAGAAACAGGGGAAAGCAACGGATTACATATTCGAAGAAACCTAACCAGGTGGATGACGGAACGAGGATTGCATTGTGTAACAGGAGGAGGCGTGCTCGGAGCCACCAGGGATAGGGAAACGTGGAAAGCCATGATTGCCTACGTCTTGAAGGGACACGGCACATAAAAGAAGTTTTAATCCCAAGTGATATTTGGCGTTACATGATGCAAAATCTTGCTCACACCTACTCGCTTGCAATTTGACAATGTTCTTTCTCTTTGGGATTCAATCATTTTGAAGGGAATTTTTTCCATGACTTTTAAAGTAAAAATATAAAGTCAGCAGAAAATGAAATTGTCGAGGTTTCCTTTTTATGTATTTTCGATTTTAACAAATCCATAAAACCATTTCATGATTGCTTGATTTTCTAAAATCTAAACTTATATAATAAATGGAACTTTGTCTGTGTGTATGTCTGTGTGTGTGTGTGTGTGTGTGTGTCCGTTTCCTATAGAGTCCGAAACGCCTGAACCGATTTTTTGAAAATTTACACAGTTGTACTTTAAGCGTCTGCGAGTGTTCTTAGCTAGGTTTTGTGTCTTGGTACCCCCGATAAAAATGGAAAATCGAAAATTGATAAAATCGGTTTATAAAAGGAGTGGTCCCATTTTAATCAAATTTGATACACTCATAGACAAATACATAAGAAACGATATTCAGAAGTTTCAAGGTTGCAGTTCTTACAATTGTGCAGAGAATCTATAATATATATATATGTGTGTGTGTGTGTGTGAAAAGCAAGATGTTTGTGTGTGTGTCTGTTTATCTGCCTGTAGGTCTGTAATTTTTCTGCCCTTTTATTTTAGTTTTTGCTTCATGTTTGGCTCTCAGTAGGTATAATTGTAGTTCTTGGTCTCAGCCATGATGCCATTTATTCAGAGGACTTATTTAGCCTTCAAAATTCAGTTTCCGACGAAAATAACTTGTTTGATATCGATACCAGAAAATCAAAATTTGACTTACATCCATTCATTTTTCTTTCAGTCTACGGTTTCGCTTTAACTGGAAACAGTTATTGCTTTTTAGTCTTTTGTCCCAACGTCCAAAGTGTCTGAGCTCCAGGACCAATGGATTAGTTTTAAAGCTTTCATTATACCCGAGCAAAGCCGGGCTATACTGCTAGTGTTGTATAAAAAATTGTATAACAAAATTATTTAATTTATAGTTTGTCCATTAATTATTAGAAATAAAGTTTTTTTAAAAACTATTCTTATCATTTTAGACAATCAAGATTTAATTTCATCATTACGGGGATATTGGTCTCTTACAAGGAACCGCCTATACAGCTATTATTACATCGATCCATGTATATAGATATCATTCCAGATAAAAAAGCATGTATTCATATATACAAAAACGCACTCATAGGCCGTTGACAATTTTAAAAGTATGTTTTAATATTTATAATTACTGAAATTCATTGATAAAGAATACAGGTTGAAATTTACACTCTCTCAGATTGTCTGTAAAACATAATTTTTCTATAAAATTCGTATTGGCATATTCGTTTAAATTCTAAAAATTTACTTATTAAGGGAGGTATACACTTGACTTTTGCGAATCCAAAAATTGTATAATCAAATTGCAAGTAAAGAATTATTTTTCTTTTGCTTATTCATCTTATTAATGATTGTGAACTTTAAATTTTTATTATATACATATGTAATTCATTATATTAGTATTTATTATATACATATGTAATTCATTATAAAAGTATTTATTATATACATATGTAATTCATTATAAAAGTATTTAGTATATACATATGTAATTCATTATAAAAGTATTTAGTATATACATATGTAATTCATTATAAAAGTATTTAGTATATACATATGTAATTCATTAAATTAGTATTCATTATGTACATGTGTTATTCATTACATTAGTATTCATTATGTACATGTGTTATTCATTACATTAGTATTCATTATGTACATGTGTTATTCATTACATTAGTATTCATTATGTACATGTGTTATTCATTACATTAGTATTCATTATGTACATGTGTAATTCATTACATTAGTATTCATTATGTACATGTGTTATTCATTACATTAGTATTCATTATGTACATGTGTTATTCATTACATTAGTATTCATTATGTACATGTGTTATTCATTACATTAGTATTCATTATGTACATGTGTAATTCATTACATTAGTATTCATTATGTACATGTGTTATTCATTACATTAGTATTCATTATGTACATGTGTTATTCATTACATTAGTATTCATTATGTACATGTGTAATTCATTATATTAGTATTCATTATGTACATGTGTAATTCATTACATTAGTATTCATTATGTACATGTGTAATTCATTATATTAGTATTTATTTTATACATATGTAATTCATTATATTTGTTTTTATTAAATACATATGTAATTCATTATATTAGTATTTATCTATATATATATATATATATATATATATATATATATATATATATGTCGGTAATTATATATTTTATGACAAACAAAAACAGTTTTCAAGGAAACTGACGATTAAATTTTTTTGCTTTTAAATTTTGTTTAAACTTTTTCATACTTACACGTATATAAATGATGACAAAAATAAGATACAAAAGAAAGACTGACCGGTTTAATACCGTTTTAATTTTTTTAATTCCTCAATATTTATAATATTAAAACTGAAAATAAGATGAATATGACAAGGGCAAATAAAAAAAATAAGAGGCGGATGGGCAAGCACTTGATGGGAATAGTGTTTCGTCCTAACAGACATTCGCTCTGCTTGCAGAAAGATGGGTTCATAAGTTTATTGAGACTCCAACGCCTGTAAGTGAAACAGATTGTGAACTGGTTTACACTATAGCCAGTTACACAATGTCTGCTACTTATCAGATGTTTAGTTATTGCTGACCCGGAAGTGTTCAGAAGTTGAGCCGAAGTGTTCACAAGTTTTGCATTTATATTTTTTGAGAGAAAAAACAAGAAGCCAGAATTTAAGAAGTTAGTATTGCTTGACAAGAAACTACAAGGTGCTGGTGAAAAAAGCAGAAAATTTATATCAATGTTTTATCTTTCATGGTTAAATGACCTGGAATTCCATTGTGCTAATTTATTGAATATTTATGACCTTAAATAATTATTGGACTCTCGCGTAATTAATTAACACTGATTGATTCTTTCATGTTCGGCGTCATGGTGCTGTAGATATCTATTTGGAAAGTGAAATCCGAGAGCTGAATTCGCGTTCTAGTCGAATTCGTTGCATTCACTTACTTGCAAACACCCTTGAGAAAAGGTATGGGAGAAATTGTCTTCTATTGTTCTGAATTATAGTAACCTACTGCAGAAAATGTTTCTGCCCAATCATTCATGTCTCTTTCGAGACCTGATCGCTCAGTCACATATAGCAATTGACTGACTCAATCTTATGGTTCGAATTTAATGGTTATTTGCAGAAGAAATCGACTTTCGTTCTGTAAAACATATTGAAAATCTAGTACCAAGCTAAAATTTCATGAACAGATGTATAGCAAAAAACCTTACCAGAACAATTCAAATGTAAGATATATATATAGGAATGGAAAAGGGGAGTTACTTTAGAGAAGTTTAAAATAGATTGAATCCATTGTGTTCTGTAGAGACTTATATTCACAGTTTTCATATTGCTAAGCATTTCTAGATATACAGAAGTAAATGAGATGTGACACGCGTGTTTAATTCCACAAGCGAATGGTAGGCTTATAACTTGCCAAGACAGAGTCCTTTAACACACATCGTCTCATACGACACAGTGTTATAGTATTCCTAGCACCAGACAAATCAAATGTGATATAAACATTCCCTTTAGTTAAAGTAGATAGCGATATACCTAGGAGTCCCAAGGTATTGAAACTTGGTATCAACCATGTCGATGAAAGGTGAAAAGGGTTCACTAAGACAATGAAATCATTTCAATATCTGTCTATAATACTGGAATTTGGTAATATCTACACTATTTTCGTTCCTCTGACTGTTGTTATCGTCTTTATTGTCATATCCACGACATTTCGGCCTTTGAACTCTATACTTACTTCTGTTGATTAGAATTAGGACACATAAAAATATAAATAAGTTCTTTCACATCTAAACAAAAGATTGAACGTCATTTTCATAATTGATCACCAGTTTTCTCATTTATTATGGTCGTAAGAATATAACACATATTGTAGCAATAGTTCGGCTTGATTTTAGAACCGTGGCATTGCACTCAATTTTAAAGTTGGGGTTTGACATGTTAAATAATGATAATATTTTTTTAAAGTCGTAACCAACTTTAAAAATTAAGTTTGGATTAAATATTGTAGCGTTGAAATTTCGTGAATGGGATCAATGAAAGCCAATATAGCTCAGCCTGAAAAAATTATAATTTACTGAATCATTGCAAACTGTATATGGACAAGGCACACGTACATTATTACAAAATTAATTTGACATCATAATATCCCATATTTTAAGGGAAAATACACAAAAATTTTAGCTATACTATGATATAGTATATTATAGAATACAGTAATCTTACTGTTAGTTTCAATAATCCATTTTGCATGTTATTTTGCTTTAATTAATTATGACCTAAAAAATGGTGTATGATCTTATTCAATTATTAGCCATTTTTTAATTTTTTACATTTGTTTTCTAGTTTTTACTTATTGATTACAGTAAGAGATTGTATCTTTTGCTTCTGGTGATTCATAATCAGTATTATAAAATTTCTATTCAATTTGAGAAATACCGACATTATTTATATTTATACTTGATATTGTAAAATATTGCAGCCAGTTTATCAGCCAAATCTTGAGGAAATTACGCGTATCTGTATTTTTCAGACATATTTTAAAAGTAAATGCTTAAAAATTGGTAAAAGCTATGAATCTAATCTTTGGTGTCAGTAATTAACCTATCCAACACGAGATTTCACACACAGTGAGAGCTTAATTTTCTTTCAAACGTGAAGAAATCAATCTGCCTAACTGTAACAGCGATGTTTCATGGAAAAGATAGCCTGACGGAGTCCAAACCTCTCCAGGATGGTTTGAATTCAGAGTTTTCTTCTCCTAGAATAGTCATCATCGAAACGAAGACTATAGAAATCCATCTTTCCTGCTGAGTTGGAAAAATAAAAAAAGTTGAATTTAAAACTTTCTCGTGGGAATCGGCATGTAAATTAAAAAATGAACTCGACTGGAATTCGAAATTGTCTCTCTAATTCAAAATTCAAGTCGTTATCATTAATCGGTCGTCCATCATTATTTTCGAGATAAGCTTTGTATTTTACTAAAACTTTGCAGAACCAATATTAACACACGATTGTGCCATTAATATTGATACCGACTCATAAAGGGATGATAAAGTGAATGTCGTTAATAAAAATTTGAAATAATGTAGGGTCAAGTAGGGAGGCCAATTCTTTTCTTTATCACAATGCATTCAAGTTTCTGTTGGTCATTGCCAATGAAGATATCGAAGCTGTAACATTACCGAAGAAACAACAGCGATCAGTCAGTCAGTTAAGTGCAATAAATGATACATGATTGGACGATCATGTCTCAAAAGAGACATGACTGATTAGGCAGAACATTTTTCCTGCAGTAGGTTGCCATAACTATGTGCAGTAGATTGGTTGCCAACAAAGGCTACAAATCTGCCCTGGAATTGAAGAGCGATAGAAGTGTTAAACATAAGTTTGATCGTCGATGATGAGTATGTTAGGTCTCACAAAATTGATTTTAGGCATCGAATTGCATTTTTATATCAATCATAGAGTAATTGATCTCTCGCCTTTCAGTTACCTTGCTCATAGTAGTTTTGCTGCCTTCCAATGAATAAGTATTTTCTAATATCGAGATCTTCTATTAGCATAAGTAGCAAGTCTGTAGTCATGGACAATATTCTCGGCTTGCCACGGAGGTTGCAGCACCTAACGCACCCTAGCGGTCACTCTGTGAATAATGACCAAGCACAAAGTTGCTTAATTATTTAATTAAAGAACAGATTTTTCAATGTAATGTGGCCATAATCTGGCCGTTTAAACTAATTATCTGTTATTATAGAAGAGTTTTTTTTAGATATTTCCGTTAACTACGAAATCAAACATTGACTAATTCAACTTGATACAAAGATGTAAGTCATAATGTTATATTCTTAATGTCTTACATGAAAAACCCCGAATAAATTGTGTGAAAAAAGGACATTTTTAATTGCGACTGTGGGTAAAATTAGATTTATGGAATTGCCAAAAGATGCCTTCAAAGCAATGTTTTCTAATATTCGGCACAACTATGCCATTCACTCATATCGGTGGTAAAGGAAAACTTTGCACAAAATATCAGGCTGTTAAACAGATGACCGATTAAAGAGTTCAAGTGATCCATGATGTTGTATAGCTACCCTAGACTGTAGGCTAGGTACAGGCAACCTTTATGAAGCACTGGACTGTAGCAGATATAGTACATATATGTGGACGGCACTGCAGCCATTTCCAACATAGCAGATCATACACAGAAATTCGAAACATTTGATTTTTTCTTTACAGAGTATATTATTTTAGGGTGTGCGTCTTGTTGCAGCAGTAATGGACTAGGAAAGACAAATTGTGGTGCCGTGTTTGAATTACAGTTGAATTTCTTGCATTCACTTACGCGCAAATACTCTTGGGAAAGGTAATAGTCGGTTTTTTCCTCCAGTTATAGTTTAAATAATAGAAAAATTGTGTTCTATATCCTTGGCTGGCAACCATTCTACCGCAGAAAGCAATGGCAATCTACTGCGGGATAATCTACTTTCCAGTTAGTCATGTCTCTTTTGCGACATAATTGCCCAAAGCGTGTATCACGTGTGGCACTTAACTGACTGATATTATTTTAATAATTAATAATCTAAAGTTATGATATGGTATCCTCCCTAATGACATTATATTCAGCTATTTAGCCTTGGGGATGGTATACATTAAAATGTTTTCCTTAATTAGATATAGGTTAATTAGTAAGACTTATATCAGTATTCAACTATTTTTATGTAACAAGTGTCACCATCTAAAAATAGTTCCTGCTTTAAATAACCTGCAAACGGTTAATCAATCGTGTAAAACAGCACGATTAATCAATCAACTGATGATTACCATATGCCACTGCGTCCGATTTGTTTGCAATTTATTCATTTTGAGATTGCACATATATATATATATATATTAAAAAATATGATTCTTTCCTATAAGAACCACAAAAGTTTCATGTTTTTGGCAGCTCATGAGTTTTGCGCAATTTATCTTTCTTGAATATCTCTAATAGTTTAAAATTATGAAAAGTTTATCGTAAAAAGGTAACAAAATTCAGCATGCATTTTACTTTCACATTTCTACTATCCACATTTTATTAAAATAATTATTATGCGAGATTCTCAAAGAAAAAAACAATCGATCTGATCGTGGCCCGTGAGCCGTAGATTTTCCATGAATGCTGTAACCCATGTAACAGACCCAAACAATATAGTATACCACCTCACAGGTTCATGCTACAATTTTTTTTTCGGGATACGGATTTCTAATTTCACATCGCTGGAAGATTTATTGAATTGTCATTCTATATCTCATCAACCATTTCCAGGTTATTTTAAGCCAGATTTTTTTAAAATTGTGATAATTTTTTAAGTAATAACCGTATATTTATAGCGTCCTAATAACTAAAGTAAAGGCGGATGAAGAACTGTTGAATTCATACCGTTTACCAGGGCATTAATACTGAAGTAATAATAAGGAAATCGACTCGATTTGGAACCCGTTAACCATTTTCTAATACACACTTCTAAGCTGACCGCATTAGGTTTTCAAAGCGTTCACCCATTTAGATACTAACCCGTCTTGACCTCGCTTAACTTCGATTATCGTACGAGAACCGGTGCTTTAATGTTACATGACGTAAAAACCTCTCTTGTATCTAAAAATACAAAAAAAAAAACAAACAAACTAAAAAACTATTGTTTTGAATATTCATTTGAGAAGAATTATATTCTACTCCAAGTGAGATGTTATTTTAAACAAAATTTGAGTTTAAATTCATAATATATTTCCCATGACACATACAAGAAAACGCCAAACGTTGCCAGATTGTAGTTGTATAAAATAAGACCTCTGAACAGGATATTCGAGGGTTGAACATAGTAGAACCATTTGTTTAATGATGTTCTTTGCAAATCTACAGTGGCACAAAACTTTAGTCACAATAGTCCCAACTACTGACAAATTGTGAACTCCAAAACAAAGGCAAACAATGAAAATATAAAATTACATTTTTATGGTAAAAATCTATACATATATATTTTATATAAAAAAGATTATCAACGATACGTACATGCAAACACGTTGTTCTGACTTCACCCAAATCCGTTTAAAATGCTACCAATCAACCCGCATGAAAGAATATTCATAACATTGATCCATATAATACCCTACATCAAAACTCATACTGTCTTTCAAAACATAATTTCTGGAAAATAAAGACTAAACAAACTGGCTTTGATTATCTTGTTAACACAATTATGTTTATGTAAAAAAAATTATTTACCATGCATTCATTTGTGAAAGCAGAACAACTTATACCAAATTCTATTAATTCCACGTTTCAAAGTAAATTTAATTTCATCACTGATTGAAACATAAGGAGTTGATATGTTATAAAGCAAACAAATCCATGCTGTTTTAATGTCCACGAAAACAAGAAACAAAATAAAAAACGAAATTTACGAATGTAAAAATGGAAATAATCCAAAATCAGCGACGATTTTATCTTATGTTGATATAAAACTTTGCTAAGTAACGATAACAGTTATCAAAGAGGGCAAAAACAGTTTGTAATTTTGTAATGCAGTTCTATGTTGTCACACCGCTTGAGAGTTCGAAATGTTAACAGAACCATATATTTAAATGCAAGATAATGTGTATGACAAGATTTAAACGTGATCTTATTAAGTGTGGGTTGTTTGGTTTTAATTTTTTTAACGTCCTTGTAACCTCTCTGAAGATGGCTCATGTGAGCCGGAGGCTTAGAACCAACTTAATAAAAAATTGTCCAAATATTAGTGAATTTCTGTCTTTATTTTCACCTGAAATTAAAGCTAAAATACGATGCTTAGGGATGTTTAATCATTAGCAGTTTAAAAGATTTTATTTTGAATTTAATTTCAGTTGAGAATGAAGACAAAATGTGCCAATATATTAACAGAAAGATATCCACCATCAAAGATGATATTTACTTGTGTTTACATAAAACATTGCAATGCGACGATAACAGCCACCAAATAAAAGACGCAGTTCATAAATTTATAATGCGAATTTATGAGGTCACACCGCGTGAGAGGCCGAAATGTTAACAGAAATATATGTCTAAATGCAATCGAAAAAGTTGTGACTAGACTGAAATGATTTTATTGAGTGTGGTTTGTTTCGATTTAATGCAGATGAAACCCCTAGCAGTGTACACACACACACACACACATATATATATATATATATATATATATATATATATATATATTATAAGCGTTTCACCCCGAGCAAGGCATGTCACTGCCACTACTGTGCAGGGGGCTACGTAGAGTGGAGAAAGGCTGATTAAATATAGGAAATGACAGAAGGTGGGAGATAGGCGGGTAAGGACACCGAGAATGAGGGTTGGGTAGATGAGAGTGTTGTGAGAATAGTTGGGAGTTAGTGTGATAAGAGGTGTCTACTGACCCTACATTTAATGCGTGGAGATTGTAACTGTCGGGAAAGCAGACTTGTGGTAGGGAGTTCCACAGGCGGGAAGCACGAGTAAAGAAGCTGTTGGAGTAGAATTTACAGTTATATCTTATTTGTTTAACTGTTAAAGGATGGGACCTAGTTGCTAATCTAGTATCTCGTGTAAAATCGTGCTTAGGCGGCACCAGTGATCTAAGCTCATCGGAGCAGAAGCCATGAAAGTACTTGTAGAAGAGGCACAGGGAAGCCACATCACGCCGGTGAGAGAGTGGTTGCAGCCGATCTGCCAAGTCAGTATCAACTACGTTACAGATCCTCATTATATTTTGTCAAGAAGCCCAAGGAGAGGCACCCGACCAGATATGGCAGCAATATTCAATACACGGGCGGATGGTAGATTTGTATATGTGCAGAATAGATTCAGGTGGGAAAAAAGTCCGGGCCCTGCACAGGGACCCACTTTCATAGCAGCAGATTTGGCAATGGATTCAATATAGTCATTCCATTTGAGGTCCGCCGAGAGTGTAAGGCCAAGGAGGCGTAGTATTTTACTCTCTGGGAGGCTAGCCTGCCCCATGCTAATGGGAGGTAGATGCGATTGTCTATGGTGATTAGTTGATAACAGCTTTGTTTTGGAGGCATTGAAATTTACCAACCATTTCCTACCCCAGGCCACTACGGATTGGAGGTCGTTTTCAAGTACGGCAGCGAGGTTCACTTTGTCGTCCAGACCTGGTTTCTGATCGATGCCAGAGTAGATTGTTGTCTCGTCGGCATACATGCCAACTTGGGATCTAATGGTGTCGGGGAGATCATTAATGTAGATCAGAAAGAGCGTGGGACCTAGGATAGAACCTTGAGGGACGCCCACGTTCGTATGGTAGTTTTGGGAGGCATGCCCATTTAATACCACCTTCAATGTGCGGTTAGAGAGGAAAGACTGGATGAGGTCAAACAGATGTCCAGTTATCCCATAGTTCCGCAGTTTGCACAAGAGGCCAGAATGCCAGACCCTGTCGAATGCTTTGGAGATATCCAAGGCAACGGTTCGGGCTTCACCATTCTTGTCGAGTGCCTGGTATATGTACTCGGTAATGGTCGTTAGCATATCAGCAGTAGACCTGGTGAAGCGAAACACATAATGTTTGTCAGAGAGAAGCCCGTTGGCCATAAGATGCTGAATCACCTCGGCGTTGATAATGACTTCGAAAACTTTGCCTAAGATTGGAAGGAGACTAATAGGACGGTAATTAGCGTGGTCTGAGGGTTCGCCAGCATTCTTAAATATAGGAACTATGCAGGAGGACTTCCAACAGGCAGGAAAGCAGGAAGCAGATAGGCAGAGGTTATAGAGTTTAGAGAGGGCAGAGGAGAGTTCTGGGGCACATTTCTTCAGTACTATGACTGGGATTCCGTCACCGCCGCTCGCTTTGTGTGGGTCAAGTTGCGCAATTATCTTGGCGACCAGCGAGGGTGTAATGTGGACGTTATTTAGTTGAGCCTTAGTTCTGGGTGGGAAGTCTGGTGTAGGTATTCCTAACGAGTTCAGTATCGAATTGGTTGAGAATCTACGGGCAAAGCATTCAGCCTTGTCGGCTATTTGTAGTGTATATATATATATATATATATATATACAAAAATTTGTACTTCTTCTGAAATATAATTTAGAATATATATATATAGATTGATATATATATATATATATATATATATAATCGTTTCACCCCGAGCAAGGCGGAAGCGCCACTGATGTGCAGGGGGCTACATAACTGTAAAAAGATTAATTAGAAAAGAGTGAGGAGTACAAACTAGTTAGAAAGGAACAATAGAAAGCTGAAAAAGCAGGTGCGATGACAGATACATAGGTGGAGAGAAAGGGAAGGTTATACGGGGGTGTGGAGAGAGCTAGAGTCCAGTGGTTATTAGCTGAGTATTGACTTTTCATTTAAATTTCTGGAGGTTGTAGCCGTCAGGAAAGCAAGAATACGTGAGCGAGTTCCACAGGCGGGAAGTGCGAGAGAAGAAGCTGAAGGAGTAGAATTGTCGTCTGCATTTGGCTAACCTGACTGTGAATGAGTGGGATCCAGTTGCCAGTCTGGTTGCGCGAGTAAACACCTGTTGAGGAGGCATCAGTGACTTAAGTTCGTCTGAGCAGAAGCCATGAAATTATTTATAGAACAAACAAAGGGAGGCCACATTTCGACGATGGGGAAGTGGCTGCAGTCGAGCCGCCAGATCAGTACCTATCACATTACAGACTCTCCTTTGGAGCCTGTCAAGAACACTGAAGAGAACGGCAGGGGCACCTGACCATAAATGGCAGCAGTACTCCATGCACTGACGGATGGTTGACTTGTATATATGCAGGATGGATTCAGGCAGAAAAAACATCCTGGATCGACATAGTGACCCAAACTTCTTAGCAGTAGATTTTGCTATGGATTCAATATAGTGGTTCCATTTGTGGTCTGAGGACAGGGCAAGTCCGATGAGGCGTAGTTTACTACTCTCCGGGAAAATCTCTTCGTCCATGCTTATGGGAGGCAGGAGAGGTTGCCTGTAATTGTTGACAGACAACAGCCTGGTCTTAGATGAAGCCACTTCTTGCCCCAGTTCACCACAGAGTGTAGATCCCGTTCAAGGTCAGCAGCGAGATTATGTCTGTCCGCCACGACAGGTTTCTTACTGGTGCGGGAGTGAAGGAAAGGTTAATGGGTTCAGGTGGTTTGGATTTAACTGATTTAGGGTCATTTCTGATTTGTTTAGTCATGATTCTGTTTGTAGAAAGTGACCTAGGGTAGAGGATACAGGCGGTCATTATACACGATCTGTGCTGGTAAGGAAACTGGCTAGGGCTGCAACAAGGAGAAAGAAAAAAAAGGAGAAAGAAAAAAAAACACAAAACACAAACTTCCAAAAGTGGAGTGTTAAATAAGTTTTAACTTAGTTAAAATTCAAATAAAGCATGAACGTTAAATGTGAGGAAAAAAGAACGAAAAAATACAGATTTAAGAAACAACTCGTAACATAACTCACAGTTTAACACAAGAAATTTTAATTAAGAAAGTTTCACTCTTCAATTCTTGATTTTCCCCAAAATCAACATCGAGTTAAGCGGCTTGGTAAATTTGAATTCAAAGAACAGACCATAGCGAGGAGGGGTAAAAAGTGGCTGCTGATACCTTAGCCAGGATAGCTTCGCATAACAGAATAAATAAATAAATAAAAATCCCAAAATATTTTTTCCAAATGAAACATGAACGCCAAAAAGTGAGGAAAAAAATACAGATGTAAGAATCAATTTGTAACATACCTCACAGTTTAACACAGGAAATTTGAATTAAGAAAGTATCACTCTTCAATTCTTGCTTTTCACAAAAACCAACACCGAGTTAAGCTGATTGGTGAATTTGAATTCAAAGAACAGACCATAGCGGAGAGTGTTAACAAGTGGCTGCTGATACATTCGCCAGGATAGCTTCGCATAACAGAATAAATAAATAAAAATCCCAAAATATTTATTTTCCAAATGAAACAGGAACGCCAAAATGTGAGGAAAAAAAAACGAAAAAATACAGATTCAAGAATCAATTTGTAACATACCTCACAGTTTAACACAGGAAATTTGAATTAAGAACGTTTCACTCTTTAATTCTTGTTTTTCAAAAAAAAAATCAACATAAACAGCTTGATAAATTTGGATTCAAAGAACAGATCATAGCGGGTAGGGGTAACATGTGGCTGCTGATATATTAGCCTGGTTAGCTGCACATAACAGAATAAATAAATAAATAAAAATCCCAATTTTTTTTTCCAAATGAAGCATGAACGCCAAAATGTGCGGAAAAAAAAACGAAAAAATACAGATTTAAGAATCAATTCGTAACATACATCACAGTTTAACACAGGAAATTTGAATTAAGACAGTTTCATTCTTTAATTCTTGCTTTCCAAAAAAATCAACATCGAGTTAAGATGATTGCTAAATTTGAATTCAAAGAACAGACCATAGCGGGGATGGGTAACACGTGGCTGCTGATACCTTGGCCAAGATAGCTTCGCATAACAGATTAAATAAGTAAATATAAATCCCAAATATTGTTTTTCCATATGATGCATGAACGCCAAAAATGAGGCAAAAAAAAAAGAAAAACTACAGATTTAAGAATCAATTCGTAACATACCTCACAGTATAACACAGGTAATTTGAATTAAGAAAGTTTCACTATCAATTCTTGATTTTCACGAAAATGAACTTCGAGTTAAGCTTCTTGGTAAATTTGAATTCAAAGAACAGACCATAGCGGGGATGGGTAACACGTGGCTGCTGATACCTTGGCCAGGATAGCTTCGTTTAACAGAATAAATAAATAAATAAAAATCCCAACCTTTTTTTCCAGATGAAGCATGAACGCCAATGTGAGATAAAAAAACGAAAAAATACAGATTTAAGAATCAATTCGTAACATACCTCACAGTTTAACACAGGAAATTTGAATTAAGAACGTTTCACTCTTTAATTCTTGGTTTTCCCCAAAATCAACATCGAGTTGAGCTGCTTGGTAAATTTGAATTCAAAGAACAGACCATAGCGGGGAGGGGTAACACGTGGCTGACGATACATTGGCCAGGACAGCTTAGCATAAAAGAATAAATAAATAAATAAAAATCCCAATTTTTTTTCCCAAATGAAGCATGAACACCAAAAAGTGAGGAAAACAACAAGACGAAAAAATACAGATTTAAGAATCAATTCGTAACATACCTCACAGTTTAACACAGGAAATTTGAATTAAGAAAGTTTCACTCTTCAATTCTTGCTTTTCCCAAAAATCAACATCGAGTTAAGCTGCTTGGTAAATTTGAATTCAAAGAACAGACCATAGCGGGGAGGGGTAACAAGTGGCTGCTGATACTTTGGCCAGGATAGCTTCGCATAACAGAATAAATAAATAATTAAAAAATCCCCAACTTTTTTTTCCAAATGAAGCATGAACGCCAATCATTGAGGAAAAAAAAAAACGAAAAAATACAGATTTAACCATCAATTCGTATCATACGTCAAAATTTCACACAGGAAATTTGAATTAAGAACGTTTCACTCTACAATTCTTGCTTTTCCAAAAAATCAACATCCAGTTAAGCTGCTTGGTAAATTTGAATTCAAAAAACAGTCCACAGCTGGGAGGGGTAACACGTGGCTGCTGATGCCTTGGCCAGGATAGCTTCGCATAACAGAATAAATAAATAAATAAAAATCCCAAACTTTTTTTTCCAAATGAAGCATGAACGCCAAAAAGTGAGAAAAAACCGAAAAATACAGATTTAAGAATCAATTCCTAACATACTTCACAGTTTCACACAGGAAATTTGAATTAAGAAAGTTTCACTCTTCAATTCTTGCTTCTCCCAAATATCAACATCGAATTAATCTGCTTGGTAAATTTGAATTCAAAGAACAGACCATAGTGTGGATGGTAACAAGTGGCTGCTGATACCTTGGCCAGGATAGTTTCGTATAACAGAACGAATAAATAAATAAAAATCCCAAACTGTTTTTTTCCAAATGAAGCATGAACGCCAAAAAGTGAGGAAAAAAAACGAATAAATACAGTTTTAAGAATCAATTCATAAGATACCTCACAGTTTAACACATATATATCCACTACAAATCGTACATTTGTTTCGACATTGAAACTACAGTGTCTCTTCAGGTGGTGTGGACAGGAATGGAAAGCCACTTTTCTTATAATTGGTGAGTTGTGTGTGAGATGTTGGTGGGGACCAGTGATAAGTGAAAAGGTCTTGCGAATTGTCCGTTTGAAAGTGGTGTTGGTAGTGAACACAGCTGATTAATGAAAGTCTTGGAATCCTGTTGACAGATTTAACATAAGCAGATAGCATTTTAAGTTTTATGATCTTGCGACGATATTTTATCATTTGGGTTTCTTAGAGGAGAAGAGTAGGCAGGTGCAAGGTGATGGGATTGGACTTACCTCTTATTTGTACGACTATAGGAAATTTTTGTATTTAAGCACAGTTTTTATAATTAATTTAATTTTGTATATTTAACCTTAAATGTGTATTAAGAATTCAAAATCGATTTTTCCTCTTAAATTTTAAATTAGATCCAAGTTTGTGGTGTGTAATAGGTAAGATTTAATGTAAGAGGTAAACTTTCATGTTAGCAATAGGTAATTCGTAACATAAGTAGGTAAGTAGGTAATAGGTGTGTTTGTATTTAAGTTAATAGGTAAAATTTTATGTGTGTATTTAAGCACAGTTTTTATAATTAATCTAATTTTGTATATTTAACCTTGATTTTTAATTTAGGAAATCGATTCTTTCTATAAAATTAAAAAAAAAAAATTTTAAATGTTTTTTTCGTTCACGGTTTGTGGTGTGCGTAAAAGCGTTGTTAGTACTATGAAGTTGTATCATTTTTAAAGGATCCTAGCTCTGGATTTCGTATGTATTTTTTGGCATGAAGATATATATATATATATATATATATATATATATATATATATATATGGCTGGCAATTTTTTAAAATATTTCGTTAAAAACGCCCGACAGTGAATATTTTATTAACATTTGTGTTATTTTTTCCGCTATCCTTACATGTTTTTTTTGTTGATGGAGACAAGCGATGTGAAAATATGGAATAATTATTGATGGTCCAAGCGCTTCCATCAAATTCACTGGCCATTCTCAAAAATGTTATGTTTCCGAGATTGTTATTTTATATTTTTTATTTTTTGACTGTAACATTATTAATTTTGTGTTTTTTTATAAGTTTCGTTCTTTAAAAATATTGCTTCAGCGTCTAACTACTTTTTAAAAAATATTTCAGTAGACCATTTCCAATGTGTAATAACAGAAAATTGATGGTGGGAGAACATTGTTTAATATATAGCGCCCCTGTTATAACGAGATGCTTTTGATACTGTGATTTAAAGAGTTGTTGTGTGTGTGTTTGTGTGTATGGTTACTATAGTATAAAATTGATATATATAGTTACTATATCTATCCTATATCTATACCATAATATATATATATATATATATATATATATATATATATATATATATATATATATATATATATATATATATGCATATATCTATATATATATATGTCTGTGTGTGTGTGTGTATATATATGTGCGTGTGCGTGTGTGTGTGTCTGTGTGTGCGTGTGTAAGAGGTTTGTGCGTGTGTGTATGTTTTGGCAGCAAATCCTCTTTGTGGCATGTCAGATTAAATAAATTGCAAATACTATGTGTACTTAATTTTAATAAAATCCGTTTGTACACGCGGGTAAACTTTCGTGTTTTGGAATTATATATATATATATATATATATATATATATATATATATAAGATAATGAATATTGAATATAAGATATATAATTTAGTTAGAATGCATATATATGTACATGAAATATATAAAGGAATGTAAAACATGATGCATAAAACTTAATAAAAACATATATACATATATATATGTGCCAAATATATAATGAACTTTACATATATATAATATATATATATATATACAAAAAAGATATAATAAAACAATACATATATATATATATATACATATATATATAAATAATTAATATAATGTGTATATGTCTTTGTAAAATAGTATTTCATTTTTGTTTATGGAGAACAAATATATATATATATATATATATGTATGTATGTATTTATGTTCCATTTGTATTAATATTTATATATCGATTTTGTTCCATTACTACATGAAAAAAAATTCCTCTTGAAACTTTTTTTCCAATAATGTTGCTTACTTTTCATAGGGTAGTGTTAAGTAAAATTCACGTTCTTCCTACTGTAGAGGTGCTTTTATTGCACTCTCAGATTGGTTTCTTTGAAAGCGACACTTGTAAAATAACATATCTTGTAATGTATGGTCCACCGTAATGAATCTTTTCAAACTGTCTCGTCTCTAGCAGTGTTTCCTTTCAAGCCATCATCTGAAAATGAAAACGGTGTCGCTATTCCGAATATAATGATGATACCAGGCTAAATATTATTGTTTGCTTCACGTATATTTTACAATGGTTTGATTATTATTCTTTCATTCTACTTGAATGTTTCGATATATTTCTGAAAAAACTCATTTCACAAGCACACACATATAGTGTCAGCACAAACGTGTGCGTGTGTGTACCTGTAGATGGGGCCATACTTACACACAATTCAACCCTGGAATATGAATGACTTTTGAAACGAAAGCAATCGTCTGGACATGCAGCATTACTAATTTAGATAGATATGGGCTGTGTTACACTGAATATCGGTTTGGAACGAGAAATCGAAGTTGAACTCGTTGCATTTACTTATGCGGAAATAACTTTGGGAAAGGTATTAATCCGTCATTTCTCCAGCCAGCTATGGATTAAATAGCACAGGCCGATTGGGCTCTATACACTTTGCTGGCAACTACTCAACCGCAGAAAGTAATGGCAAAAAATCACTTGCTCAGTCAGTAATGTCTCATTTATAACATAAACGCCCAAACATTTAGTACGTCTGGTACTTAACTGGCTGACATATAGATCAATTTGGAAATAAATTTAAATGGGTGAAGGAAGAAGCCGTTCTTTTTCTGTGTTTTATTCATGATTAATGGTTGATATTAATATCCTTTCTTTTTAGCAACTGACATCTTGTAATTCATATTTACACACACACACACACACACACACACACACACACACACACACACACACACACATATATATATATATATATATATTTTAGTGGATGTATATATACAAAAATTTGTACATCTTCTAAAATATAATTTAGAATATATATATATTTATATATACGTATATATATATATATATATATATATACAATTTTTTTCCACATATCTATCTATCTATCTAGCTATCTATCTCACTCTGTTCATATCTATCTATCTATCTATCTATCTATCTATCTATCTATCTATCTATCTATCTATATATATATATATATATGTGTGTGTGTGTGTGTGTGTGTGTGTGTGTGTGTGATTGAATATAGTTGCCACTAGTGGTCAGTATATCTTAGAATTCAAATACAAAATACAAAATGGCTCTAACCATCACCCTACACTGTAAGCATTTGTTACTTCTACAGAAATGTATAGTCAATTAAAATAGCTACATGAAGACGGCTTACAACCATATTACGTTGAAATACCGCTTCCTGTACATTCATCAAAACTACCGGTAGTCGCATCACTCGTTGAATAATAATGATTACCTCAGTAATTGAAAGAAAATGTTCGGTTCGAAATCCATAGCATCTGAAAATTAGCGACGCATACAACGGCCGAAACATTGTAAAGATGTTAATAAAAATGAGAACAACAACCGAACAATGTAACTAAGGAAAAAGCACAATATTTTATAAATAGATTAACAGTAAAAGAAAAAAAGCAACAGGTTTCGATAGTAAGAAATAATCTAGTAATAGAACTTAGTACTAAAGTAATCCAGCGATAAATTGTAATTTAAAAACAAAATATTATACTAATAGATTAATATAAAAAATAGCACTAACAATAGATTTCAATAGTACAATAATGTATTAATATTACGATTATATATATATAATTATCTATACAATTACATATAGATAATTATATATAGATAATTATATATAGATTAATAGTAAAAAAATACCATACATCGTTTTCAATAGTAAAAAAATATAATCAAGCAATACATACTCATAAAAGAAAAAGCAAAATGTTTTATCAAAACATTTAGTAAAGAAATATTCAACAATATGTGTAAATAGTAAAATTTAATTAATACAGTAAATTTTGATTTTAAAAATTCTAGCAACAGTATTTAATAGGAAAACAATCCATCAATAGATTAATAGTACAAAAAATATATAACAATAAAAACTGGTAAAGAAAAAAAAATTCATTGTAAAATAACATAATATTCCATCAATAAATTAATAGTTAAAAATTATTCAGGAGTAGGTTTCAGTATTAAAAAAACACTCCAGCCATAGAATTTAAAAGTAAGAAAAATGCATCAAGAAACTCATAGTAAAACATATAAATCCAGCAACAGTCTTTAATAGCAAAAAGGTTCATCTTTAGATATTAATAATTATAAATAAAATTACCCTAACTTACAAGAATATTAAATTTCGACATTATATAACATTTAGTCAGTTTATACGTAAGTAAACAAACCAAAACATCTAAAAATATATTATTTTAATCTATAATTTTTCTTGGCTTCATGTTATATGCAAAGTGTTATATAAGCAGTAAAAAAACGAGTCAGCTAATCAAAAAGACAAATGTAGACTCCTGATAAGGCACCATTGTTCTTTCTGTCATCCACAGAGCCATATGTTTGCTTATAATGCAGCTATCCTTAGCAGGTTGTTGATACGCTTTCCAGAAAGATATCGCATAATCTGTCTACCTCAAAAGTTGAAATATACTGGTTGGCCCAATCACTAAATCATAGTAGCTTTTGACCTCACACTAAGAGTCCAATCAAGCCGTTGAAAATAACTTTTGATATTTAATAAAACTACGATATGCATCAGAAAATGTTTTCGTTTCCTCATTTTCTTTTGTCAGTTTGATACTTAAGCTAAATTTAAACTAGTACAATATCAGAAAAATGGGTATCAAACATCAGTCAGTGAAGCATCATACGTGATAGACGTTTTTTGGCGATCATGTCTCGAAAGATACGTGACTGATAGGGCAGAAGATTTTCCCGTAGTAAGTTGCCATTGCTTTCTGCGGTAGAATGGCTGCCAGCCAAGCTTATAAAACCCAATCTGTCTTATTATTTAACCGCTACGTGGAAAGAAGAGACGTATTAATACATTTCCTATTGTTATTTGTGCGTAAGTTAATGCAAGGAATTCAAGAGGAATTCGCACTCGGCACCACAACTTTTCGTTCACAACGGACATCCTGCAATACAACGCATCAATTATAACAAGGTTTAATGCTGTAGATAATAAAGCAAACAACTTTTTATCATAAGGTAAATGTTGGCTCTACAATATCTGAAAGAAATACATTTAATAAATACAGATATGGCATTCCTTGAAAAATTTTAAGATCAGTAATAGATAAAATGTGTAGCACAAGTAAGTAGAAATGGAAATATTTACATATTAAGAATGTTAATTTTCTAAGCAGTTAGAATGAGTCAGAAGATTAGGTAACTTCAATTTTTTTCAAATTGCATCCAATTATGAAAAGACACCGGAAACTTGATAAAAAAAAATCATCGTCAAAATGTTTACGTTATTACTAAGAACAAAGCATTTTTTGAATATTTTATTAATATTTTTCATCCTTTCTAGCACGTTCAAAATGTTCGTTACACGTCTTGCTTTTAATGCGACAGGTAGGCTAGATATTATTTTTATTAATAAATGTAGCGGCTTTTGAAAATAAAATAATCGACTGTCCAAAGATATCAGAAATCATTCCCAAATAAATTAACTTGTTTTTAAGAATGCATCTTTGGTAATTCTTTTTTGCACTGTTTTCTCCACTTATTACATTTTATGAAATTTTGAAAAATTATAATTCCAGTCTCTTTCTATATATATTAGTTAAAACCGGTCTTTTTAAAGAATTTAAATTATCAATGCGTTTTTGTCAAAATATAGACTAATTGAGGGTAATATGCTGTGAATACTGAAATAAAACAGGCAATAAAACTATGATATTATTTAATTAGAATGTCTATTAATTGTTCTTTTTTAAATAAGATATTTTAAGGGTATTATTGTTTTATCAGAATACATCTTTGATGAATATTAAATGTTTACAGGGTTGTTTTTTTCATTTTTTAATATTTTAAATTTTGTATTAATTTCCACTTTGTAGATAATATTATTATTAAGTGCAAACTATATTTACTTATCATCATGAAAAAGCTTTATACAAATTAACACTATTTTTAAAAAAATGTGAAACATTTTGCATGTGTATAAACTAGCCGATTGTTGTAAATACGGGTGACCATATATGACATTATCAGAAAATAAGAGCGATCAATTTAATAAAAGTAGAATCAACATCTCTAAAATTTAATAAAATATTAGATTACGGAGAATTTTTTTGTAAATTTGAAAAAAAAGAATTGAGTACAGAATAATTATTTACGAAAGGCGCTAAAGTAATTTTCTTCAGTTGTGTTATACAGAAAAAATCATAACAGCATCAGATTTCCAATCACGCTGTCAGAAATTCAAAAGAGATACTGTCCGGTTCAATAAATAGCTATAGTGTTATTGAGAATGTATGTCTGCGATGTTTTAAATATAAAATAAATAATATTTGTTCCAAATCAGATCAGTTACAACTTAAATAAAATATTATTGTCAAGATAAGTTTCATAAAATATTTTTTGAAAGATTCCATTAAAGGGATTTATATTACGATGAAAGACAACTAAAAAATAGAGCTAATCATCTGTTTTAGCAAAATCAAAATTCCCTCCAGATAATTTAAATTAATTTTTTTGAAATACGTTAATTTTTTTAAGCTTATTGGAAATATTCATTTTAATTCATTAGCTTGAAATTAGAACTAAAATAAAAGATTCAAGACGAATTATTTTAATTTAACATTCGTTTTAAAATTTAGGCATCACTTATTAGTAGTTGTTGTGTTTTCTTTCTTTTTTGGTTCAGGTCACTACGTATATGTTGCTAGAGAATTTTACTTTCCTTAAAATTTGATTAAAATATATTATAAATTTCAACCAGCTGTAACACTAACTGTCGATTGTTTCCTCTGAGGGAACGCCTAATATCCTTAAACTACATATTAGTCGCCATCATTATCTGCATCTACTAGCAGTATTAAACATGACATTAGAATTTCTAAGATAAAGAAATATTCAATAGTTATCAAATGATCATCTGGGATATGCTGTAAAATTAAATTAAAATGTAAGAAGTTTGAGTCCGAATGTGTAATACTTAAATTCGAAGTGTATTAAATGTTATGTCTACAGAGAGGATTGTTTCCAAATACAGAATAATATATTTCTGACAGCTTTTAAATTAAATTTAAATTAAATAGAAATGCGCATGAGTTCAAATAAATTTTATATTTGCCAAAAATGTAGTTAATGTAATGGTATTTCTTTTGTTTTACTGAGAAATCAATAAATAATATTTACTGTAAAATAAATGTCAATTTAGAATATGTTATTGCAATCGGAAAAGTAAAGTATGGAGATATAAAAAAATATAAAACGACATTGGCAATTTCAAGTTGATTAAGAATATATTTTATATCTGTGTAGAAGGTAAAATGTATTAAAACCTTTACACAGAAAATATTGTTTTATATAATTTAGAATTTTGTTTTTTTTAGCCAACACGA
The DNA here is from genome assembly GCA_037127315.1 of Ascarosepion bandense. Taxonomy (NCBI): domain Eukaryota; kingdom Metazoa; phylum Mollusca; class Cephalopoda; order Sepiida; family Sepiidae; genus Ascarosepion; species Ascarosepion bandense. The sequence goes on along the minus strand of JBBBDQ010001268.1, from coordinate 1,983,249 downwards.
GAAAATTGTTTTCTAGGTATCAATTAAATAAAGTATGAAAATAGAAGACGTCACAATTACCGGTTTCGTAGACTGTCATTTTGAAATAAGGGTGCATAAAATATTTCTGAATAATAAAATAACATATGGTTGTTAAAACTTAAATATAACGTTTTTCTTTAACCATATTCATCGTTGTCAATATAAATTATATCATATATAAAAGTAAATGGAAATAAAAGTATAAAACAAATACATGCATAGTCATTCGCAGACAGATCTGTTTAGCTGAATCACAGCTCATCAGTACGGTTTGACATCCGATTGCTTATAACCAGAATTGAAACCCGACCGAACTGGCATGAGTCGGCGATTCCACCTCTAAGCTATGGGCACTCGGTAGAATGAAGCAGATTTTTAGCTTATGATGTACCATACACCAGTAGTCAGATTGCTTTAATTCATTATTGAATGATCGATGCCTAAGTGCTAGAGTAGCTACTGTATTTTCAAAGTCTACCATTCTTCCAGAGTCCTCACTCAAAATGTGAGAGCGTAATATATCTATATATATATATATAGATATAGATATAGATATAGATTAGAAAAAATTTAGATATTCTACAATTTTATGGGTACTACGTTTTTCGGGGATGACCATGCTGCTCGAGCAACAAGGTTGCTGCTGTGAAATACATATTACCCATGAAATTGTAGAATATCTAATTCTTTTTTTCTAAATTATATTACTCCGTTAAATTAAGTAAATAAGATTACTTGTCTAATATACCAATTATTCTACGTTATATATATATATATATATATATATATATATATATATATATATATATATATATATATATATATATATATATATATATATATATATATATATATGATTAGGTCTTGAAAGCTGTCACAATGCATTCAGCAAATGAAGGGAAATAAGTTTTTGGGTATTACCTATTTATTATACATTAATATTTAGAGGTCAAAGAAGATGAGATTTTGATCTCGAATTATTAATGTATAATAAATAGGAAATACCCAAAAATTTCTTTACCTTCCTTTATTTTACTAAATGCATTGTGACAACCTTCAAAACCTAACCATAAACCTAATATACACAATGCTTCAAGCAAATTACAAAACTTTACTAGATATATATATATATATATATATATATATATATACCCTTGCGCAAATTAACTGAAATATTTCGAATAAAGTCTTATTAGAATTTACGTCATTTCATAGCGTTGTTTTACTCTTCCGACCGCATTTTTTTTTTTTTTACATTCTGGACTGATGAATCCAGTTTGTTTCTCAGCCTTGATCATACGTTGATAGTTGAAAGGCTGATACTAACAGTATCCGGCATCTCTCTTTTCTCTTGCCACTATGTTTGTACAGTGTTACAATTTTCATGCACTTCATTTGAATACGGTCCATCACAATTGACATAGGACAACTAATCAACAATCAACACAAATGTTTCTGGCCGGGATAAACATCTGATTAAATTACAGATTACGTAATACGTTTTAAGACTATACAAATTCCATCTTCTTCTTGTTCTTCATGTGTCGTGATTTTTCAGGACGTATGAGATCATGGACTTCTATTTGTCTCTATCTCATGTTGATCTTAATATTTTTCTTATTTCTTCTAAGCCAGGCTCCGCCAATCATTTGATCCGACCAAACAAGTACGCCTCGAGCTGCTTTCCCATGTCTTTCTTTCTATGTATTCGACTTGTGAGCATTGAGTTCTCTAGGCACACCTTCCTCATTACGTGTCCCAGAAACCTCATTTGTCTCTTCCAGAGATTTAGTATCAGTTTTTTTCTCGTTTGCATCCTTTTCAAAACTTCATTTTTTACCATGAGCTCCGTCCGTGGTATACTCAGCAATTATCTGTAAAATTACATTTCTGCTTCCTCAAGTATCTCCTTCATTTTTGATGAGATCATCCAGCATTCACTTTCATACGGAAGGACAGATACTCCATAGCAATCCAGGACTGTTTTCTTTGTTTCTAAAAATATTTTCTGTCCTTCACTGGTTGGTTTCAGGAAATGAGTCCTTGGTTTGCCAATGTGTCTTTGAATCTCCATGCCGCAATTTCCATTCTATGTTAAAAAAAACTTTCCAGATATTTGAATTGTTTTACTTGTTTTACTGCACACAACTGCAGAAAAACTAATCTGAGATAAAAAATAAAAATTGATTACACCGTTTCACTCCTATGGTCTAGAACTGACCGTATAGACAAAGGAAGTAAAGTAAGCTAGTTGTTTCAATTAATTTGCACATGGGTATATATATATATATATATATATATATATATATATATATGTGTGTGTGTGTGTGTGTGTGTGTGTGTGTGTGTGTGTGTGTGTGTGTGTGTTTAAATTATTAATCTGAACATTACTTTTAATATATACATATATTTGATTGAGGAGACATTCTGTTTGTAATTAAACAATATATTTAGAATATATAATTCTAACGACCGAAATTTATTTGTGAAATCTTATTAGTCTGTCAAGTTCTTCATGTATTTTTGGTAAAGACGCGAAAGGCACATTTCGTTTTTTCTTAAACACTGCCTGGATGACATTATTTAACTGGAATTTTGCCGTTATTATGAAATAAATGTCATGTTTCCCAACTTAAATTTCTCCATCCAATTATTAAATAAAAACGTTTTTAGTTTTAACATCTTTCCTTGAAAACTTACATTCGTGGTGAGTTCTCCTGTAAACCTGATTTTCTTCCCTGTCACGGACCTGGGCATTTTATTAGTTATTAGCAAGGTTGATTTTGCCAAATTTTTCCAAGAGTGTAGATATATGATTGTTAAATCTGAAGCAGAATCTAGCTGTAGTTTAATACATTTATTTAGAAATTGCACTGGCACGTATTTCCTAATATTTAATCAGGCTTGATCATCTGATTTAGTGTTTTTTACGATGACATTATTTAACTGGAATTTTGCCGTTATTATGAAATAATTGTCATGTTTCCCAACTTAAATTTCTCCATCCAATTATTACATAAAAACGTTTTTAGTTTTAACATCTTTCCTTGAAAACTTACATTCGTGGTGAGTTCTCCTGTAAACCTGATTTTCTTCCCTGTCACGGACCTGGGCATTTTATTAGTTATTAGCAAGGTTGATTTTGCCAAATTTTTCCAAGAGTGTAGATATATGATTGTTAAATCTGAAGCAGAATCTAGCTGTAGTTTAATACATTTATTTAGAAATTGCACTGGCACGTATTTCCTAATATTTAATCAGGCTTGATCATCTGATTTAGTGTTTTTTACGCATTTGTCATCCGTATCCCGCTCTAAATATGAGCTCTTTCCACCACACCGCTACAATATAAGTTACTTTTATTCCGACAAGGGCATTCTTGATACAAAGGTACTGACGCACAACTATCAAACGAGTTAGGGTACAAGTTGTCTTGTTTCTTTTTCTATTGTTGTGATTTCGTGGAACACATATATAGTTTTTTTTATCTTTTGGGGTAATTTTCTTATGTGAGCTTTGTCAGATTCCCCTATATTTTTCGATTCTTGTCGTACGCTTACAAATTTCTGATAGTCTTCTGGTTTTTGTTGGAGAGTAATGGTTGACTCATTTTTAATTTATTCGGAACTGTAAGTGTAATTTCAGCGTCTTTACCTGAAACGGGTCCATGCACAAACATCAGAACTTGAAATTATTTGCACTCAATTCTGACAGTTTGAAATCATTGCAATTCTTCTTCAGCACAGATGCAAATGTAGTGTAATCTTCAATATCTTTTTCGGTTACCCTTCTATCTCTTATCAAAGTGTGAATTTGTAGGACTAAAAGGTTCAGTAAGAATTTTAACCACGTCATTAAATTTCAAATGTAAAACGTAAAATATACTTCACAAATTTGGTGTGTTCTGTCGTCCCCAGTTTTCAAAAGAAGAAATGGAATTTTCTTCGAGTTCAAATACTTTATGCAGTCCTTGGAATATAGATCCTCGAATCTTCTTAAAGGCAAAGTTATATACTTGTTCGGAGAATATATAAACACGTCTATTGCACCCAGATCGTATCTTGTGAGAAGATATTTTCGTTTTCACTAATTTGTCACCTGTTTGCCAGTTCAAGCAAGATTCTTTGCTCTTGTTGAGTTTGAGGTAGAAATTCTTCATGTTTTTGATGTCTAATTTCTGTTTGGTTTTGAAACTCAAGCCTTTTTTTGATTAAGCGACGGATATAATTTTTAAACTTGAAAATCGGATCATGTTATATTTAATAAAAATTCGCACAGGCCTTAAGATTAATCACACCTTATATAAATATCAGCATTTGACTTTTTAATGTACATATATTTCTCGAATGACAGATTTGAACATCAGCGGAAAATGTTCAGAACACTGAAAAAATTACAACGTTTTAATTACTTGTAAAATAATTAGATAATCGTTTTATTTTGTAAATTATATTTTACTTTTTAATCTACAGACCGTACCGCACGTCTACTTTGATGTTTTGTTATGGCAAGCACATTTACTCACTAGAACGAATAAGACTGAATAATGAGTTTGATTCGCACAAGGTGCTCCATACTTTCGGCCATGTGTTGGATTACGATTCGTAAATTGCTAAAAAAACAAAAAAAATCTCGAACTCTATTTGAAACTGTGGACTTGTCTCTTCGTATTCAAAACACTTTTTGTAAAATTTGTCCTTCTCTCGCAGGTAGAAAATAAAGTGTTTCCCATATTACCTAGATAGATAAACTGCTGCAAACATTCAAAAGTAACAGTTGCTGTTTAGAGAAAGACGACAACTGTTGAAGGCACATTAATAAAAAAAAAAGGTCAAGCAATTCGAGGTGGGGAAAGAGAAATTGATGTTAGTAATAGTTCCTATGTGCGTGTGATGATGCTGACATCAGCTCGGAACGAGAAATCGGAGTGCAGAGATTGAATTCCAGTTTAATTCCTTGCATTCACTTACGCGCAAATACCCTTGAGAAACGTATTAATCCGTCTCTTCCCTGCAGTTATCGGTTAAATAACATAACGAATGGGGGTCTGTAGCGTTGGCTGACAACTAGTCTACCACAACAATTAATGGTAACCTAATCAGCTATGCAGTCAAGTCATATTTGTTTCGAGACAAAATCGCCTAACCGTGTATGACGTATGGAACGTAGCTGACTGGTTGAATAGATCCCACAGCGGTAGGTTATTTGCAGTTACAAAAAATGAATATGATGTTTCCATTGCAAATGACTAAATATAAAATGTTAAAAACTTCATTAAAAGTATTCAGGTAAGCCATGTTAATATCTGTCGTTTGCTGCACTTTGGGAAAAATATTTGTGAATTAGATATTCTGAATACAAAGATACTATGAATGAACAGATAGTGAGATTATCAGTTTCGGCTTACAAATAAACCAGATTCTCCAGCAGAGGCGGAAACTCGCATATTGTTAATAAATCATCAAAGACACTACTACGAAGCTGGTATACATAATGAATAGTACAACAGGGAAGATAAGATATTAACAACAAGATTTGAAATCTTAAGAAGTTTCAGTTTATTTTGTTAAGCGTCGTGTGGGTTTATTGTTAAATATTTTGACTAAGTCTCGTATATATGTACTGAAATACATAATTCGTTGATTTGAACTACAGGGTGCCTAGTAAAAAACAAATGATTATTCAAAGTCAGCGAATATTAAAGACATTTATTCAGCGCTATTATAGATTAATTATTCTTGGAAGATAAAACAGTGATAATATATTTTTTGCTTTGTTACTGGTAAGCTTTCAGTGATATTTTTAATTTCGTATACCATCGAGAGTTTTATGGCTTTTATATTATTTCAGTGGTATGCATTTTAAACGCTGTTGGCATTTGTGTTATTGTTTCTATTATTAACTTTGCCAGTCAGGCAAAGTTTCAATGTCCATCCAAGGATGTTAGTTAAGATCTAAAAGTTTAGAGTTTAATATTTCAGAAATAGTGAAAAAGAAAAATTATGAATATTTACTGTTTCCTTTCTCGTTTTTATTTCCTGAAGTTTAATTTAGCTGCAAGTATTAAGGGAACAATACGGGAATTTGCCACATGATGGTTTCTTTCATTTCAAATTGTTGAAATGGTAGACATATACACTTTCCAAGTACATCGAAATGAGAATTGCTTGACGGCCATTTGAAAATCGATGAATAACAGTGTCAAATTCTCTTCTGAGATTCCATTCGAAAAAAGCAACATTCCATTTGTTTGCACCAAATGACTCCAGTTATAACTTTTCTCTGGCTTTTGTTCCTTCAGTTTGATTTGTGTATATCTACTTATCTTTAGAATTTTGTTTTGTTTCTGGTTTGACCCAAACAGTTGACTGTCAGATTTTATGCTTATCTCCCTGGAGGAACTTACTGAAAGAAAATGTCATTTATTTACGTTAAACTTTTCATATACTTTTACGTTTGGACTAAGTTTCACGGCCCTTTCCTTTCTTAAGTCAGGAAATAGAGAACATGGAATAAACTTTTTTGTCTTTAACAAAATAAGTTAGTTTAAACTTTTGCACACAACGCATATTAACGTCAGCATGTGACGTGTCAGCGGGAAAATATTTCAAATCGGCAGTAGACAAATAAAGGCTAACGACTATTAAGCAAAAAAGCCTCGCACAGTCAAAAAAATTAAAGGCAAATAAGAACATTTTGGTTAGATTGAACTTGTATTTTTGAAAATAATCCAAATAGTCACTAATAAAATTAGATAAATATTAAAGATCTCTTGTCTTTAAAGGCAGAAAAGACATCTTTAACTGGTCGATATTTACTTCGAAAGCTAAACGGAAAACATTATCAGCAAACTGATTTGCGATATAAAGGGAAATAATTCCCTTCAAAATCAAGAAACATGTCATCTGATATAAAAATTTCAATTTCTATATACGTATGTGCAGAGTAAACAAAGTTTGAGCAACATTGAAATCCGAAAGTGAATTGAGATAGCTAAAGAAGCTAGATAAAATATTAAGAAACATATTTCCTTAGAAAAGATGCCTGAACTGTTACATCCTGTCCTCTTCTATGGCAGTAAATACTGCATAATTTAACCTAAATTTAAATCCCATTACTCTCAGTGTACCACAGATCATAAACGACCTCATACCATCGACAAAGGGGATAGTCGATGGTTTTGTAATTTGTCCTTTTTACATGTATGAGTGTTGAGACAAAGCAGATAGCGTTATGCTCCTGGAGAGGTAACAGTCAGTTAAGTACCATACGTGATACGATGATTGACTAGGCAGAATAGTTTCCTGCAGTAGGTTGCCATTTTTTCTGAGATAGAGTGGTTGACAATCAATGTTATAAAACCCCATATGTCCTGCTATCTAAATGATAGCTGAATGTAGAATACAAGGATTAATGACCTTACCAATGATAAGTGAATGCAACAAATTTAACTGGTATTAGAAATCGGCTCTCCAATTTCTCGTTCAGATATCTACTACACCACCACAAACATACGTTGTTAATCTCTTCAGAGAAAAAAAAGATTTGAAACAGCAGAAATATGGGTCTACAGACAATTGCTGAGAATAGAATTGACCGAATAACTGAGTAACTACAAAATTGTATGGAAAATAATAAAACTATTTATGCTTAATCTCAGAAAGGGACTGTTAAGGGAAAAGTGTTTAGAAATGTTGATACATATAATAGAGATTAAAGACAAAAGATCCAAAGAAAATAATGTGCAGCCGACATAGAGTTTATCAGTTAGTGGATATTAATAGAGGGTTTAGGATAGAGAGCAAACAGCCAAGACTCACCAAGAATTACAAACGACACTCACAAATATAGACTAAGGCGAGGACGTCCAAAGATATTACACTAGAGATCCACTAGTCTACTAGTGATCTAACGGTCTACCAGTATGGACTACGCCTACGTCTCAGGATACTGCATGCGACGAGTACCGTATTTTACGTCTACTTACTAGATTGTTCTACCCTTTCACATTTGTCTAAAACACTGAACTAGCTCGAATGATAACATATTTCTTTCCGCGATATATCAGTTGGCGACGAAGAATTCAAAACAAGTTCACAAGAAAAAGAATACTAACAAAGAACGTTCGAAATACTCGTTATCACTTACAGAATGTAAGTTTTTCCTCAATGTTTTGGTTTGAAAACTTACTAACGAAGATCGTTAGAAGAGAAAAAGGTTTGGCAATGCTTACAGAGGTAAGAACGTGTCCCCGCTCTTTTTGGAATTGGAAGATGTTTGTATACATAAAATGAATACGTTGGCAAAATGGAACAAATTGTTGAATTCATTAAGGTTCTACAAAGCACTTTACACCAACAGCAAGAACAACAACTAATTATTCCGCAACAATTCAAACAACAACAATTTATGCAGCAACAGAAAACGTTTGAACATTAAAAGATGTGAAAAAAACAGAGGAGTACGATGATTCCATTAAAAATGAAAAAGCAATTTGGATGATCGAGAAATCTAAAAAAAGGAAGTAGTGTGTCACAGTTCTCAATCTGCGATCAGGTATTACTATACGCAGACAGAGTTGTAATGCCGGCTACTCTACAAAAAGAAAATTCTAAAAGAGTTTCCCACTAGCCATCCAGGAATTTCGAGAATGAAATCTCTAACGAGAAGCTATACCTATTGGCCGAAGATGGACCAAAATAACGACAACCTGTGAAACAGTGCAGAGGATAACAACTGGCAGCAAAGGATCCACCGGTAAAGATTCAACCATGGCCAAAGACAAATGTCCCATGGACTCGAATGCATATCGACAATGCAGGGCCCATAAATGGATCTTATTATCTAATTATTGCGAACAGTTTCACTAAATAGCCAGAAATTGTTAAGTGCAGTCATCCGACTGCATCAAATACAATAAACGCACTTGATGAAAGTTTTAGTCGTTTTTGTATCCCAAAAAGTTTAGTCAGCAACAACGGAACGCAGGTTAGGGGAAAAGAATTAAAGAAATTGTGTTAATGAATGTCCCTCAATCACGTGCCAACGCCAGTACATCTCCTAAGATCTGAAGGACATGCGGAAAAATTTGCGGACACCTTTAAACGGGCGTTAAAGAAAAGTCAATGTGTGGACACAAATATTCAACCATTTTTGACAGTATATAGAATCACGCCAAACCCAATAAGCAAAATAATTTATATAGTAAAATGTGAATTTAATGGGTGGCATGAAAGACTCCTTAATGACTTCTTTGTTGAGAAAGCAACGGAATTCTTGGAAGATGACATTTTTAAACTGAAGTAAAAATAGAGATATGTTGTGCACCAAGATATTTCATTTTTGGTTGAATAAATATTTAATGGCGTTCAGAATGTCTGTTATATTCATTATACGCCGGAATATATCCTTGGGAAATGTATTAATCTATCTCATCTTCTTCGAGCTATGGGTTAAATTGTAGGACAGATTGGAACTCACGGACTTGGTTGGAAACCTATCTTTTGCAGAAAGAAATGGGAAACTACAGTGGGAAAGCCTTCTGCCTCGTCAGTCATGGTTTCGAAGAGATATGATCGCCAAATTGGGAACCACGTATAGCATTTAACTGACTGATTGATATTAACAATAGTTTCGCGATAATTCTATTGTAGGTAAAAGGATGTCTCTTTGAACATATTTTATCACCCACAAGGCTACATCAATTTTTTTAGAGAGTAATAAATGAACATCTCTATCTCAGGTTGTGTTGCAATATTTTATGTCTAACTGTTTGCCCTGACTCGTGTAAAAATAGGTCATACCTTGAGGTATCAGGTACTTTTGCAATTTGTTTGTGACGTATGTAAGAAATTTTTACTTTCAGGTACGTACCGATCTCTGTATCTGATACCTCCAGGTATGTAAATCATGCAATAAATTTCTTACATACGTCGTAGAAAAGGTTTAAAATTTTGTATCCTTCTATGTACTCTTTGCTACTAAGATGTTGGCAAAATTAGACATCACGGATCTCCTGTCTTTTGTAGATCTCTATAACTGTTGTTTTTTGTTATCTCTAAATACTTATCTGACATCTATTTACTCAAGCTCGGTGAGTAGATTATGTGTTGTTTACTTCTAGTTTTCTTGCCTTTAATCTGTCGAAAGAGTATCAAATTCTCGGAGCTCTCTTCCCTTATTAGAAATATGTAAATAGAGAACAGAGTCGGGTTTAGAAAGAGTTAAAAAATAAAAATTAGTAAGAACTACAAAGGAACAAATAGGTGAAAAGTCATAAAAGAAAAGACAAAAAAGAGGAGAAAATGCAAGAATGGCAGAATATGATTAACAGACGAAAATATAGAATTATATAGATGATGATTGAATTCAACAACGAAACGGTGATAAGAGTTTGAATATGAACAAAAGGTACACTCACACATCCTTTAACAATCATTACAGTATCCATCTTGTAAATATATTTAAATAATAACTTATTTTATGCTAATGTTCACCAAATGCGTACAAAAGGACACTTAATTTAGTCGGCTAGATATTAGCCAAAAAGAAGGCAAAATTCAGTTAATAAGGTCAAATATAAGATAGCATTAATTCTTGATTAGGATACATAAAGAATGTACTGATTGGGAAAACATTATGATTAGGAGTGTCTTCTTCAAATTTTTGGTTCCTGGGAAGAATATATCCGATGTGAAATCACGTTTTATTAATTGAAAGTATAAGGATGGTCCATGAATTAAAAGTCAAGACTTGTTGACCCGAGAAGTTTCGCTCTTCAAAACAGCTGTCTCCGAAATATGGATATATTAACGATAGGTTTGCAAATTTTCGTCGGCTGGAAAATGTTTGTAGTCATTGGGGAATTATTAACTACGCATAAGACCGCGTAAACCCTTTTGAAATCAGTCAAGTCACACAAGAGTTGACTGGGTAGCTCTAGTTGATATATAATTACAATACTCCATATTTGGTCTGATTTGGATTTTGTAAATTTCGAGTTTAGAAGATGAGGGTCAGATACTTACTTGAGTGGCACAGATTACAAACGATTCTTCCGGAATATTTAGTAGCTGTTTGTTTATATGAGTTCCATTAGAATTCTGGGGACGGCTTGAGTCTAAATAGACATTCAAAGCAGCATATCTTAATAAAGATTCTAAATATATACAAGTATATTGAATAAATCCGTTAAATTAAATTAAACATGATCTTCTTGACATATTTTTTATAAGCGTTTCACCCCGAGCAAGGCATGTCACTGCCACTACTGCACAGGGGGCTACATAGAATGGAGAAAGGATGATTAAATATAGGAAATGTCAGAGGGTGGGTGATAGGCGGCTAAGGATACCGAGAATGAGGGTTGGGTAGATGAGAGTGTTCTGAGAATAATTAGAAGTTAGTGTGATAGGAGGTGTCTATTGACCCTACATTTAAACACCTGGAGATTGTAGCTGTCGGGAAAGCAGACTTGTGGAAGGGAGCTCCACAGACGGGAAGCGCGAGAAAAGAAGCTGTTGGAGTAGAATTTATGGTTACATCTTATCTGTTTAACTGTAAAAGGGTGGGACCTAGTTGCTAATCGAGTATCTCGTGTAATTTCGTGCTTAGGCGACACCAGTGCTCTAAGTTCATCGGAGCAGAAGCCATGAAAGTACTTGTAGAAGAGGCACAGGGAAGCCACATCACGCCGGTGAGAGAGTGGTTGCAGCCGATCTGCCAAGCCAGTTCAACAACGTTACAGGATCTGTATTTTGTCAAGAAGCCAAGGAGAGCAGCAGGCGCACCCGACCAGATATGGCAGCAATATTCAATACACGGGCGGATGGTAGATTTGTATGTATGCAGAATAGATTCAGGTGGGAAAAATTTCCGGGTCGTGCACAGAGAGCTGACTTTCATAGCGGCAGATTTGGCAATGGATTCGATATAGTCATTCCATTTGAGGTCCGCCGAAAGTGTAAGACCAAGGAGGCGTAGTATTTTACTCTCTGGGAGGCTAGCCTGTCCCATGCTAATGGGAGGTAGATGCGATTGTCTATGGTGGTTAGTTGATAAAAGCTTTGTTTTAGAAGCATTGAAATTTCTTTCTTTCTTAAATAATCACTTGGGAAGTTTTGATATGCTTTTGCATATGCAATGACAATCATTGTTATTTTTAGTATTTTATCTCTTTCTTTTCTATAGAAAACGCCTGAAATCATTCAACTATGTTAGATTATTTCGTCTTGCTTTATGGTTTAGTTCCTACTCACGGAATATTGACTATCACCAGCAAAGCGGTAATGCCACTAAGACGCCAGTAGTTACTAGAATGCAGCCCATTAAGAAAATTTAAGGGAAAAATGGACAATAGAAGAAGAGTTTTCAGAGAGACAGAAGATGTTGATTAATGTTTGATTTACATTTTTAGTGATCGTAGTTTGCAGGAAGACGAAAGACGGAAATAGTCCTATGTTTTTGGACGTATCTAATCCCTCTGTCTTCTTAATATAATCTAGAAATATTAGCAGTATCTCTATAAAAGTGTCTTTTTTTCTTTTTATTTACTTAAAACTCTTGCTTGTTACTCACATATTAAGTCAGCTGAATTCTTCCTACTCTTCTGTAGAACAATATTTCTGTTGTCTCAATGTTCGTTTACATATTAGCCATACAGGAGAAAACAATATTCCATAAAAGTTCACCTTATTATTATTAATTCTTCTAATTTGTTCTTTCTTATTAAAAATTGCAATATTTGGGTCTCAACTTTTACCATGACAATCCGCCTTTAGATTTCGGTATCGAATGTTACGTTCTGTTTTTGATTAGTTCTTAGATATGCAAATTTTTGCATTTTTTTTTTTTTGATGTCTTCATTTTTTTTATTTGCATGTTGGGATGTTCCGTTTTTTGACGCCTATTCTTATAATTTATGCTTAGTCTTATCTTTTTGTTTTTCTTCAATACATTTTGTAGGAATTCTTGTTTTTGTCTGTGTTTATTAACATCACTGTGACATATATACTTAGGATTGTAGCCCCTAATAATGAATCATGGTAATTCTCTCAAAATAACTTGATTGAATATGTTGAATAAGTCCATATATCCTTGTCTCACACCGTATTTTACATTTGCATATTCACTGAATACATTTCTTATCTTTATACAAATGGTTTACTGCAAATTATAGGTTCTGGTTTATTCCAATATCCCTCCAAAAGCTGCATATGGTGGCAAGCACTTTCAAGAGTTCATTTTGTCTTAACTTTTAGACTGTTTTTATTTATATACAACATGTGTACTGCAAATAATATGTTCTGGCTTATTCTAATATCCCTCCAAAAGCTGCATATTGTAGCAAGCAGTCTCGATTGTTAATTTTGCCTTACCTTTTTGACTGATTCTTTTTTTGGCAAGCGTATATATTCTCTAAATCGTTATATAAATCAATGGGATTACACATTTTATTGACCACCATTATAAAGCAATCTTTACAGGCTGGTCATATCCTAGGAATCATAGCATTATGTGGTTAATTTCTGCTGTTCTTTTTATGCTGCATAACCCTAAGAACGTAGCGGATCAGGTCTTTCCACAAGAAGTGCTTTTTATGTCTGTCCCTTCCCCAAAACACTGTTCCACTATCTAATAATTCAAGATCATCAAACAATTTATACCTCGCTTTCCTCTGTTCTGCTTGTCATCTTTCCTTCCGGTGAGTCTCAGATTTTCCAAGCCATCTTTCCATATTATGTGCTTAAAAACCTCAACTCTCTTTTTCTGATGCTAAGTATTAGTTTCATTTTTATTTCAGCTTTCTACAAAATATCATCATTGTTCAAATATTTCGTCTATGATATCCTCAGCATCATTTTGTAGAACAACATTTCTCTAGCTTCAAGTGTTTTTTACATCAACATAAAGCGTTCACCACTCATTTGCTTACATACTATTATTTTGATCATTTATTTTCCACACTGAATGGTTAGAAAAGACCGTTATCTGTTTAAATAAATTCAGCAACTTTAGAAAAGTCATATAATTCTACTTTTATAATTATTTTAAATCGACATCTTTAGGCTGCCAAAAGACATTTTAAACTTTAAGCGAAACTTAAAGATTTTACATATGTAAGACTGCCAAAAAATAAAGTAAGAATTAAAAAAGCACTAAGCAATAAAGACGTCTAGAATAAAATTAATAATGAACAAATTCAGCGCCAAATATTTTAGCTGACGTCTATAGGCCGAAAACTGTAACACAGGGATTGACCAGAAATGAAATACCAATCTTGTAAAGTAGCTATTGGTTAAATCAGTATGCGGCGGAAAAATGAAGACAAAACGCGTTTTCAATGAAGAAGAAATGGCGTAATTATGAAACTTTGCGATTAGCAGTTGGTATATAGGAACCATTAATTAACGTTGTTTAGTGCTGAATATATTCATGCGCAATAGCATAAATCAAGAATGATTGTATCTTTTTCGTCGAGTTAATGGAAAGCATCAACAATATTGATGATTTGACAGAAGAATGAGTCAGCCAATTTTTTCAACATAAAAAAACTGATACTTCAACCACAAATATTCAAAACGAAACGCGTTGATTCGAAATCAATAACACATAATCAAGTCTATTTATTATATTATTATATCAACGTTAACTTCTTCATGTGCTGTCTCCCTTCAGAACGTAGGCAAGCATTGACTTCCACTTCTGTTTCTTGCTGCTCTCGGTATTTTTTCTAATTGTATCTGTCCCAAAATCCACCGGGCCATCCATTTGCTCAGATTAATCAAATATGTTCCGCTCTGCTTTCCCCTGTTACTTTTTCCTTGTATCCACCCTGTGAGTATGATATTCTCCCGGCCCTCGGCCCTACCTACGTTTCCAAGATTATCTTAGCTGCCTCTTACTGATGTTAAGTATTAGTTTTCATCTCGTTAACATCTTCTCCAACATTTCATTTTTGCTCATGTGCTAAGTCTATGGTATCCTCAGTATTTGTCTGTAAAACCACTTATCTGCTGCCGTGAGGAGATCGTCCAAGATTGATTATATATATATATATATATATATATATATATATATATATATATATATATATGATGATGATGGATTCTCCCGTCGCGTTCAATGTATGAGGGTCCAACCTTTCTCCAGCAAGACAACCACACAAAGATTTGTTTATAGTGGTGAAGGCATTGTGTAGTACCATCCACACTTCTTGGAACTGCTGATAACAAATCGCACGAACAGCAGACCTCAATTATTTAACCCATAATTGGAGGGAACGAACGGATTAATACCTTTCCCAAGGGTACCAGTGCGCAAGTGAATGCAGCGTGCTCGACTGAAATTGGAACTCGGCTCACCGATTTCCCCCTCCAAGCCGACATCCACCGCACCCCAACGCACATCCGAGGTTTTTATCATGCCTATATAACACAATTTTCAAGAGGCTATTCATGGTCGAGTGGTGAAGACGGTACCAGATCAAATGGTATGCTTCCCCTATGTAATAGGGGTCGCAGGTTCGAATCCTGCTGGGTAGCACACATTCTCGTACTAAAAATGTATCGTAAATAATCAGGCCGGTAGATATAAATATAAAAATACTGTTTAATTAAAAACAGAATATCTACTTAAATACGAGTATCGGTAAAAATAATGTTCACAATAATTCATTACAAATTGTCGGTTGCTTATAACCAAGTTTCGTTAAAATTCGTTAATTTCCGTAACATGTTTAAATTTCCATTATATAAAACTTTCGTGGCGCATATAGATTGAGCAACGTCATTTCTCAGGCAGATTCTTGATGTGTTTTGATAGAATATCGAATATTTGTTGTGGTGCAGTAGAAACGAGAAATCAAGGAGACGAGTCGGACTACAAGTTGAATTCCCTGCATTCACTTACGCAACAATACCTTTGGGTATGGTATTAATCCGTCTCTTCCCTCTAGTTATGGGTTAAATACTTGAATATATTGGATTATATAGCCTTGGCTGGTAACCAGGCTACCATAGATAGCAATGGCAACCTACTGCGGGATAATCAAATTAAAAATTATTGGACACACACTTGGAATAAGTTGTGAATAAGTATATGTTATTAACTGATGATTTAAGAATGGAGGATAGATAACACAATAAATGAATAAATAATGATGAAATCTATCCGGAAGACTAATAGTTTTCTATTACTACAGTAAGGTAATAAACAGCAAAATAATAGACACATTTGTAATATATCTCTGTATGTAATATGTATATTACTTCGGTTTGTATTGTCGCCCTCCTCATCTCCTATCCAAGAACCTATCCAAGAATATGCTTTTCTTCATTGATGATTGATTCCTACATGATGATGGCGGTGATAATAAAATTCGTCGCCAACGTGCAGGTTCAGGACAAGATGATTCCAGTTTACGTAAAACCTGCTCCAGTCATCCATTCCCTGTCGCCCGTTTGTTTTGTAAGTGTCGAGTAGAGGTGAAACAAATTAGAATAAAATAAAGTGCCGATGGCTTGAATTTGTTTAAGGTGGTTCTCAACTTGACAGGAGATGACCCACACACTTGATTTCTGACCTTCGCTTGTGGCTCATATCGAATAAGACATGCAGAATCCAGTTATGAAAATGCAACAACCTGTCGCTGACCGTTATAACAGTCAGTGGCGCCTTCTGTCGCGTGTGCGTCGTTTGTAGACGTTTTCATCCGCACGTTCAACCGTTGAAAGCTGTTATAATCATCATCCGGTTATTTGGATTGTTCACTCTTTGACTAGGTTCTCATTCTTTACCTTGCAGCTAACAGTGGTTTCTCGGATTGTATACAATACAAGTATATCTCTATTCATTCTTCAGGTTATTCATTTTCTTTATATCATTTTACTTTAAGGGAAGTAAAACCAATCAAATTCAGTTACAATACAAACTACGGAGAAGTGAAACATTTAAATTACTTTATTCGTTAAGGTGTTATAGTTGGTCGGAATTTCAAGGAATCGTTAAATAGGTTACTCAGTAAACAGTGTAAAGTTCGTTTTTTTATTTTCATTCTCAAATTGAACATTTATTTTCCGGTTAAACAATTTCTATAACTGAAATATTTTTTTGATTTTTCAATAAAATACTTTACGGATTATGTTTGATAAAACGCAAATATTTTTATATATAATTATATTTAAAGCAAATACAGTATATGAACAAAAACATATTTTAAGCAAAGTTAAAAGGAAACATTTTAAATATAATTTGTTGTATATAAAATTATCACTTATCAATGTGTTATCGATGTGTTTAAAATGCATTTTTAAATGGCAAGTTCTGCGCAAGTTATTATTACTTTCCTCTTTATATCTCTTTGTATCGCCTTGTATTTCTTAGTATTTCTTCTTGACGTAATATATGTTCTTGAACTTACCACCTTGTTGATTTATTTTTTTATAGTCCCATGCCGGGTCCATATCAACTGGCGACAATTTCAAACAATTCACGGAGGAGAGGAAAACCTTTTTCTTTGAACAGTCGCCATATCAACTGGCGACCAAGATTCGAACAATGTACGCAGGAAAGGAAAATCTTTTTCTTTGACCATTCGCTGTATCAACTGGCGACGAAAGATTCGAACAATTTACTCGAACAGGAAAAATACGTATTTCTTTTCAAGTCAATCGCCATATCAACGAGTGACAAAGATATAGGAATTCACGCAAGAAAGAAAACCCTTTCTCTTTGACTACTTTGCTACATACCAACTAGCAAAAACAGAAATTCCGAACACTAACGTTTTTCATGAGAGTCTCTCTCACTGTATTTTTGCATAAAATACAAAAATTATGGCACAAGGCCTAAAAGGGGAGGGGGAGAGGTTGGTTCTCACTTAACTATCCTATACCTAGCTAAACACTATCACGACCCATTCACTCGTTACAATTTGCAGAGTCACCAAAAGAACCCATCCATCTACTCCCAATCCTTCGTACACCACAATGCCAGAAACTTACAAGGGGCACCTAAAAAAATGGGGGAAATTAACCATCGAGACCCGGCGATTTGCCACTGCCGACCTTCTTCAGCGCCGCGTAGACTTCGCCCTCTGTAATCTCTCCCTCGCAGCTAGCTGCATCAACCGGCAAAAGCCGGGGGAAGTCAGCCAAATAGCTGCGAAACTCCTCATCACGGAGACCAGGCTCCTTGGTAAACAGGATCTCGAAATGCCGCCGAAACGCCTCGCACATGTCGTCAGTCGACCGCAGAGTGTGTCCCTCCGGGTTGCGAACCTCTCGAATGTACCGGTCGCCACCGCGGCAAATTTCTTCCTTGTGCAGTTCTGCGCCCATGTTCACAGCTTCGGACGACATCTTGCTTAACTTATGTCTAACTACCTGGCCCATGTAACGATCGCTATTCGACCGGTCCACGGCCTCCTTAGCTATGGCTATCTCCAGGGGATCCCCACCAGCCACCGCCCGGGAGTAATTAGCTCTAAGTGTCTTCACCTTGTCAGCCTTATCTAGTTTGAGCCAAATGCTGAACTGAGTGGTGAAAGACCTAATACTATCCTTAAGGTTCTCCCACCACTTATTCCCGATGTCTCACTTCTGCACACGTCCTCGAGAGTAATTAACTCTCAGTTAATATAGGAAAAGAAGAGTTCATTATTAAGTGTGTAACACCCCCACAACACTTACTTGTAATTTTCCTTGCGAAAGTTATGAATCCACCTTTTCACCCCCCAGGCTATGGGTTAATTATTAAGACTAGTGTTATAGTAATTTCTCTGTGCACACTTTAACTCTTCCAACTATAAATAAGCAACATTTTATGCTTTGGACAGAAGTCTAATCAAGCAGATAACTCCGACAGCCGGACCAGAGAGTCACGCATTTGTAAATGTTTTTGTACTACTGTTCTTTGTTAATATATTTGTTTAACTCTATTCCTTGTTTGTGTCTTTATTTCTGTTCTCCACCAACGCCAAAACAACTCGTATCACTAAAACCATCATTTCGTCCAAAACACATAAAACTGCGTAAAAAGAAAACAAATAATAGTGTTAAATAAATCATAGATTTTGATACACAGCCAACGAAAGACAAAGAAACAAATATTCCATAGTTTTCTATAATTCTGAGATAGGTAGTATTTACACTATTTACAGAATTCGGACTGTTGCTGCTATCTTTGCTGCAATTATTATTACATTTCGGCCGTTGTAGGCCCAGCCTACGTCTGTTAGTAAAAGTTTCCAAACGAATCCTTCATTGTGATCACTGGAGTATATCATTCTCATTCCATGTGGGATGCCATTTCTGGTAGTCATGTGTTATCTCCCTTTAACTTAACTCTTTTAAGTTACTTGTCCATCACTGTTGTAGTCTGTTACTGAACTTCCAGATCTTTGGGTCATGTTACTGGAACCAACCACTGGCTATATCCACTGGGACATGTGTTCCCAAGTTAAGTTGAAATGAGTTAACTCGAAGCTACCTGAAGTTGCAAGGCGCATGGAATGAGAATGATATATCCCAGTGATAATAAGAGGTTCCGTTCGAAATTCCTAGCACCTGAAATGTCAAAACCTAGGCAGCAAAGATTAGGAAAATAATCTGAATAACGTAAATAGAACAAATTTTTCATTTATCAGATGTAAGTATTTTACCATATCTCCCTATTTTATCAAGTCTCTGCTTTTTACAAAATCTCTATATTTCATCAGTTCTCGCACTTGTCCGTCGTTTTTTTTTACAATAAAATCATCAGAATATTCTACTCCATCAGCTTATTTACTCAGACTGCCACGTCTTCCGTATACTTGCTTTCCTGATGGCAACAGAATCCAGGAATTTAAATACAATGTGAATTTTATCTCTTATCTTCTTGATTTCAGTCCTTCCCCCATCCTTTCTACATCCCCCCGTGTATCTCTTTCTTTCCCTTTCTCATTCTACCTTCGCAACTGTATTCCCATTCTTCTATTGCTCTTTCTCGGACACCTCCAGTAACAGGTTCGTCTTTCTATTCGCTTCCTTTCTACTTAAAATTTTACTCTCTAATTTAGCCCCCTATGCATCAGTGGCGGTACCGACTTGTTTAGGGTAAGACGATTAAAACAATTCTACCAGCATTGACATAATAACGTAGATGTAACATTTTATCGACGGAGAAAATATAATCTGTAGTTCAAATAGCGATTTAATATGTTATCAACGCTTTAATATCCATCTCTACTTCTACCTCAAATATGGTTTAAATTGTACGACAGTTAGTGTCTTATAGCACTGTTAGGGTAAGCAGTTGTGAAATCCACAGCAAATTAAAAAAAGAGTCAAATAAAAACAAAATAAAACACCAGCAAAAGCAGAAGGGTTCATGAATTTTATATCTGACACATTTATTTTGAGCTTTTCAATGACTATTTTTAACGAGATTTCTCGAAAGCTAAAGTTAAGTTTTAAGTTACCTCTTTGTCTGAATAAAATAAAATTTTGCTTGCGGTACGCTGCAACCTCTCCAGTATTTTATTTCCTCTTCGAAGCCGATTTTTTCTTCTTCGACTCACCCGATAGCAGCTGTCGTCGTTTAATCATGAATGGTTTTAGCCATAAATCCTCTTTCACAATCTTCCTTAGCGACCTATTCGGTATATCCAGCATTTTTCCCAACTCTCTCAGGTTTCTTCCTGGATTTTGCTAAGCCGATTTTTCACCGCTTCAATGACTCTACTGGTACGAAGTGAATGTTTATCTTCTTGAAATTGTTTTCGGTGAAGTTGTTTAGTCCCCATGAAAATTTTACTATACATCAAATACAGTTTTTTTAATAGTTTCGCCTCCAAGCAAAACGGAAACATTAAGATTAAAGGTTTAGTCGATAGGAGAGTAAAGAGAAAGACGAATCAGTTAAAGGGTGATTCAGAGAAAGTGCAAGAGAAGGATGTGAATACAGGTGTGAAGACAGTTTGCAAAGGTAGACAAAAAGGAAAAGAACAAGATATACGGGATGATGTACAAAGGACTTGAGTCAAGCGGATAAGATATTGGGAATTGACAATGTAATCAAATTCCTGGAGGATGTAACCCTCAGAAAAGCAAGTATATCGAAGGGAGTTTCACATGTATGAAGTGCGAGAAAAGAAGATGGTGGAGTAGTATTGTTATCTGCATTGAGTTGATCTAACTGGAAATGGGTTGGACTTTGCTGAAAACATGTAAATAATATATTGCATCAAACCAGCAGTTTTCAACGCGACAATTTGATCTAGTTTCTATTGAGTCGTCGTAATTTGACTGTAAATAAAAAAACAAAATTATACTTGCTAGCAAAATTAGAAACAGTTTTTTTATGAAAAGATGGACTTTACTTCATGTTTACCTAATGGTTAAATATTCATACCTCAACCGGTAATTTTCTTCGTTTCAGGACTTTTTTTTATTATTTTGTTTAACAGAAATATTAGGAAAGTGGATACAGTAGTAGTGATTACTGTAGCGTTTTGATGGAATGAATCAATGTTAATATTGGTGTAAATAGTTCCTTTTACGAACCGTGACATGTTTATGGTTGGTTCGATGAATGAGGCTTGCTCTGTTCAGCTACGAGTTAAAAGATTTTGCTCATTAGTTTTTTCCATTTTTCTTTCTCGAACGTTTGATTCAAATATCTTCTGGAGTTTCTGCTATATATTTATATTCTAGATTTTTGTCGCCATTTTGCTGTTTCAAATCTTATCCAAAATCTTCGTTGCCAGTTTGTTGTGGAGTTTTTATGGCAAAACTTTGCCGCAATGTTGTAGTGAAGAGTTTGACCGGTAGTAAGACACGGAATATAGAAGATAGGTTCAAAACAGTGTATTATTATAACAAGAAGACTATACACATAGGAAGTCTTAGTAAATAGCACATAGAAATGAGTAAGTCAGAACGGTACAATTAGCTGCTTATTGCCTGACTAGTAGGTGGCTTTAACTACCGTCAGCTGCATTCCAAAGTCACGCAGGTAATTATATTTAGTAAGAGGAAGAGTCCATTCCTCGTAAGAGGACAGCATAACAATTTACAGATCCTGGAATAAAGACAAGGAAGAATAACAAATTTTATTGACCTGCCATCTCGGGTTTACTCAATTCCCCATCAACGTAACGTAGCTTAACTGTACTCTCAATATACATTATTTTATGGCAGTTGTTCTAATGAACTGTTATTTATTGTACTTAGTATGTGGTACAGTGGATATTAGCCTATAACGAGAAACCGGACAGTCGAGTTCTAATTCCAATTTAATTCATTGCATTCGATTACTCGCAAATACCCTGGGAAACGGTAATAATCCGTATCTTTCCTTCTAGCTATGCATTAAATAACCGGACAGATTGTGTTCTAAAGCCTTGTTTGGCAACCAGTCTGCCGCAGAATATAATGGCAACATGCTGCGGGAAAATATCGTGCCCAGTCAGTCTTCCGTTACATGATCACCCAAACATGTAGAACTTATGGCACTGACTAGATTGGAGGCAAAGTCTCATAAATTTTACAGTTGAAATCGTTAGATATAATTTTAAGTTCTATGTTGTCAGTTTCTTCTCTCACACATATCTCTCACGAACCTCTTTATAAACCTTATGTTTTCCAATCAACTTTGATGCCCATAAATATAAATACGATGTCAATCTTAAAATTCTGTCTTGTTATTTATTTTCATTTCATTGTAAACATATTTTAGTAATGTTTTGTGTTTCTCACATACTGTCTTGTGGAATCGACTCCTAAAAAATGCATCCCCGATGACTACAATCATTACCTATTCGTGTCAAGGCTTAACAATTATATTCCGCACATATCATCATAAGCTGTATTTCTGACCCTGTAACTCTTTATCTCGAGTGGCCCCAGGCCGTTGTACAAGATGAGCCACGAAAAAACTCCTTTCTACATCTGCAAAATGAGCGTTTCCCATAGTAAACTTCCAAAATGATGTATATATATATCAGACACATACACTGCGCTTATAATATAATAACAGGAATTAAGAAGACTTGTTCGAATATTTGTTTCGACTAAGAATCTTTTTTTGTCTTTCAATATTTTCATACGAAATAGCATTTGATAAAATAGGGCACAAGATCCATTTGAAAGCTAGCGAATTTTTAATTTCTAAGTAAAACTTAAATAAGGCACTAGATTGTAGGTCTAGTGCACCCAGTGAAGATTGAACTCACTACCCAATTGTAA